>CAUOQF010000055.1:48158-123717 GCA_963457715.1 Argyresthia albistria
AAAATTAGGTGATCTACTGTTGAAGGCTGATTTAATATTGTATGTGGTAACCCAGCCCTTCGCTCATTTTCATTCATCATTAAAAACTACTTACTATTCAAACAAAGACTTGGCTTAAAGGTCTTGTTCCCAGGCCATAAACTTAAATAATTGAAACAAAAAGTAAACTTTAGAAAAAACCGTCCTTCACAAACCCTATTTGATTAGATTAAGTTTTAATACAAACTGTAACCCCTTATCCCCCCCCCCTTGGGGACGTAAATTTTGTCAAATCTCAGTGCTACCCCACGCTACTAAGGAACCTCTGTACAAAGTTTCATGGTTCTAGGCAGAGCAGTTCTGGTGGCCATATGTGGTCTTCATCAGCAGTTTCGCATCATAATATATTTTTAACCTGAGTAAATGCATGAGTTATTACTAAAAACACAAAAATCACTATAGGACTGCCTTTAATATTTGAAGAGTTCCCTCGATTTCTCCAGGATCCCATTATCAGATCCTGACCTAGTGGCAATGGGACCAATGGGAAGGTAAATCCTTTCAAACAAAAAAATAATTTTCCAAATCGGTCCATCCGTCTAGGCGCTATCGGGGCACATACATAAAAAAAATCCGGAAGAATTGTAAACCTCCTCCTTTGGGAAGCCGGTTAAAAAAAATAAAAAAAACACTCACTTGTTTCCCTAGCACATAGCTTTGTCTCTATCCTTAGGCCAAACTTCAAATTCACGTTGATCTGTTGACAGTTTATTGTAAAAGATTTCAGTGTTTCAAAATTTTTTAATTTCAGTCCTTAGTCCCTCCCAATCTGGAAGAGCCCTGACCCCTGAAATACAGGTGATAAACCTAGCTCAGGGGTCAAGGATCCCTATATTATGTAACTACATATGTTTGTGTCAAATAAATAAATGTTTAAATGTTTAGATATCACAATAAATAAAAGCCTGAACTCTTGTGTTAATCCGTGAACATGCCGCCGCGTGAAAACTATACTGAGAGGCACAATACCAATCTGACATTTTTTAGCTGAAAAGATAATTGCGGAATTTTAATTACCTATTTCTATGTTTTTTTTTGCTACAACAGAAGTACCTGTAGCTTTGTAGTCACTTGCTTTTATGCAAACATTAGAAGTTGAATGATATGATGATAAATTCGAGATAATCGGGATAGCACACCACTAATTGTTCATTAATCTCCAATTACAATTCGAATGTCAGTAGCCTGTCAACAATCTGTTGACTTACAGAAAATGCTTTCAGAAACCCAAAAAGCTCTAATTGGCAATTAATTGGAGATGTTGACAAACTGCTGACAGTCTGTCAGTTGAATCTTCCAGCCCAAATATTTAAACGGAGATTAACTGTCTGTCGCGTAATTTTAAGGAAAAAAAGTGTACGAGAAATCGGTCGTAAGTATTCCGAGTTTAAAATAAGTTGTTACAATATAAAATATTTTTATAACTAAAGGAATGGAAAATAAATAACTGTCTTATTGAAATCATTTAATATTTCATAAAAAAGCTCTTAAAAAAACTTAATGAATCACATCTCTACTAAAAATATTACAAGAATCAAGCCACTGTTCCCGCAATGGCAAAATGATTGGCTTTATTTATACAGGTATAATCAAAACATGTTGTCATTCATAACTCTGTAGGCCAAATTATTTATACAGGTATAATCAAAACATGTTGTCATTCATAACTCTGTAGGCCAAATTATTTATACAGGTATAATCAAAACATGTTGTCATTCATAACTCTGTAGCCCAAATTATTTATACAGGTATAATCAAAACATGTTGTCATTCATAACTCTGTAGGCCAAATTATTTATACAGGTATAATCAAAACATGTTGTCATTCATAACTCTGTAGGCCAAATTATTTATACAGGTATAATCAAAACATGTTGTCATTCATAACTCTGTAGCCCAAATTATTTATACAGGTATAATCAAAACATGTTGTCATTCATAACTCTGTAGGCCAAATTATTTATACAGGTATAATCAAAACATGTTGTCATTCATAACTCTGTAGGCCAAATTATTTATACAGGTATAATCAAAACATGTTGTCATTCATAACTCTGTAGGCCAAATTATTTATACAGGTATAATCAAAACATGTTGTCATATAACTCTGTCGGCCAAATTATCGCTCAGTGACATTGACGAAACAAAATCAGTGGCATGATTCTCGTGCCTTCGATATACGGATATCGAGACCTAAATTGACAGATTCCCATACAAAATCACTCGATTTAAGTGTAGATATCGTATATCGAGTGCACGAAAATCATGCCACAGAGTCTACAGTAATTGCCTGCAAACTAAAGACACTGGGTACAGAGCCACCAAGTTAAAGTTATCTGAGAATGGAGCGTGGGGGGGGGGGGGTGCCCCATCTATACAACTGAACATCTACACTACAACAAATTTACAGCGAAGTGACGTTTTCATAGTGGCGTCATTAGTTCCAGTTTGGCCGTTCTACAGATAAGGTTCTACAGTTCTCTGTATCTAAAGTTCAGCGTTGCCGTCGAGTCAATGTCACTGACCGGTCATTGCGTGCGCTACCAGAACCCAGGCCCAGAAGTGCAGTCAACATAAATACTAAACATATTCGCTGTTCTCCGACGTGACGTGGTCAGCATCAGATAGGTATATGTGAGCGTTGCAAGATCGATCACTCACACCCAACAAAGAAGTGACGTTTTCATAGTGGCGTCATTAGTTCCAGTTTGGCCGTTCTACAGATAAGGTTCTACAGTTCTCTGTATCTAAAGTTCAGCGTTGCCGTCGAGCCAATGTCACTGACCGGTCATTGCGTGCGCTACCAGAACCCAGGCCCAGAAGTGCAGTCAACATAAATACTAAACATATTCGCTGTTCTCCGACGTGACGTGGTCAGCATCAGATAGGTATATGTGAGCGTTGCAAGATCGATCACTCACACCCAACAGACGAAATCTCATGTGATAAACAAGTCACTCGATGTCATATGGATTCTACTATGATCTACCATTATGCTACATTATCTTACTTAAACTTGAATTACTGATTTAGTAACAAAAACCTAAACAATTGCCAATGTATTCTGTCATCAAGATCACTCAAACCCAACAAATGAAATCTCAAATGATAAACAGTCACTCGATGTCTTATGAATTCTTCCATAATCTACCAATAACGTACATAAAGTACATTATCTAAACTCGAATTACAGATTTCGTAGCAAAAACCTAAACAATTGCCAGTGTATTCTGTCTGCTATTATGATTTAAATTATGCTAAAAATATCTAGACTCGGATTATTGATTTCGTGAATGATTTTGAATCTACTTCAATCGTCAGCGTCTACAGACAAGTTGAAGCGGTCGCCGTGACCGAAATCAGTCGCACCACCACATCATCATCATCATCATTGGCATTTGTTTACCTTTCTGCTTCAAGATTCGAGTATGCAATTTAAGCGGGCTACAGACGATATGATATCGGTGTGGAGATACCCACACACAGCAGACGGGTCCAGTTTGACACACTGTACACCCTGGACCGCCCCTGCCGCAGTCGCGTGTGTAGCCCGCTTTAGTCTATGGACAGGGTTCTGAAGGAGCCTGTCATGGCTGTCTCCACAGATTGACTCTTCGGTTTCTTGTTGAGATCCGCCTTCCACATGTTGTCGTTTAGGTAAAATTCCCTGGGAATAATTAATAGATTAATTTACAATTTTAAATATAGGGGGACTTTTAATTACCTGACCATATTTTGAGGAATGATAGTACCCATCATTATGAACAACTTTCCCCATGAAACATATAGTCGCAAATGAAAAAAAAAAACGTTTCCCAGTACATTGCCCCGATCAGCTGATTTCAAGTTACTGGGAGATCCAAAAATTTTTTGGATCACCCTGTATAGACACTAAAGGCATTAATTAATAATTCATGGCACTAAAGGTGCACGCACGGTGCATATCCTGAGCGTCAGACAGAACAAATGACAATCCCATGAGATTGTGGCAACCTTCCAAATAGTTTTGTGCGACCCCGCGGGTAAAGTCGCCATAGTGCGCAAGGTGAAAGCGGAATTTTAAGGGCGCCATCGCACCAAATGATTGGGGTAAGTTTGAGGGTAAGATAAAATATTGGTCAGGAAGGTCACCTGCCCGCAATGTGCGAGGACCTTCACAAAAAAGATTATCTACATTTAAGCCACATGCGATCCCACGAGCGACGAGTGTATATATTTGAAGCGGTCACCTTGACAGAAATTGCTTGGATCGGACAACGCATTTTAGTGAAAGAAATTATGATGATTGAGCATTTAAAGCAGATGATTGCTGTGTCCCACAAATACACCACTTATCTGTCTAAGTAAGGAGATACTTATGTGTCTGTTTCATAGCTACACTATGTTTTATCGTATCTCTGAGCAGATTGTGATCGTGATTCAGTTTTGTTCATTCACCTGTCAGCGTCGATCCTCTTGAGCCAGCTGAGCTGCTGAGTCTTCATGCTCTCAGCATCACCGCCGTAGTCAACTGGCAGGTACTTCTTGTCTATGAACTTTTGTAGAGCTTCGCCGGTTGTGTGGAAGCTTATCTGTGAACACCATGCATGTTCATACTGTTCATGTTGCTCAAGGTAAGATGAGTGTGCATGCAAAGAGTTTCATTGATCTGAAGTGCGAGTAGATTGAGTGAGTGGATCGATTGCGTTAGTTCCGACTCTAGGCGATACGTGCCAAAACATCCATGTAGCATTCTAGACAAGTTAACACCTGTCATTGGAAAGAAATGCTTCAATAGACAGGCTGATTAGTGAAGTTTACAGGGCGGAGCCACTTCTATGCAACTTAGAGCTAATTTTACCAACGAAAGAGTAACTTTTACTCAAGAGTATCTTCTACTTTTTCATAGACACCACAGATCAGATCACCTCATTTTAAACTGTCATTGTCATACAAATTATCCCCGGGATAATTTATTTATTTATTTATTTATTTGTTATTAGACACGTCAACAGAATACATTTTTTTTTTTCAATGACAAATTCTGATATATATATTCCTTTTACAGACATGCACAACATTAACAGTTTAATTCAGTTTGTTTATTATTCATTTGTTTGTTTCAAGATCATCATCGGACCTTTTGTTTGGTCCGTAATGACTGGTTGCGCAGGAGTCGTTTTTAAGACAGTTTGATAGTTATTCTCGTATAACTTTTTGTTGGTAAAATCCAGCCTTAATAGAATAAACCGGTGAGCTATACCGAGTTACCGACGTTTCATTCCCCATTGGTGAATTGGCGTTAGTTCCACTCACAGACGTTCCACTTGACATCGCGCGCCAAAAGATCGTTGGACAGCTGTTATGTAAGTGGCAATAAAATAAAGTATTTCAATATTTATACGCTGGTCACATTATATTTGTGTTAAATTAGTGCTAATTTTGACCGTGTCGCGCATATTTTTTGTGAGATGATAATTTTCCTTTTTTTTTTTATTAGCTTATAGCATCCCACTGCTGGACAAAGGGCTCTTCCACGTTTCCGTACATCTCACTCCCGGGCCGATTCCCACCAGTTCTTGTTGTGGTCCCTCAGCTCGTCACTCCAACGTTTTCTAGGGCGGCCTCGACCTCGCCTTGCGTTTTGTGGGACCCAGAGTGTCATTTGTTTGGCCCATCGGCATCGGTCCGGTTGCATACGAGCCGTGGCCGGCCCAGTCCCACTTCAATTCGGCCGCTTTTTCTGCTATACGTCTTTTATTTTAGTTTTGGAGCACAACTCGGTGTTCCGGACACGGTCATTTACATACAGGGTGAAATTAAATTAGCGGACCATATTTTGAGGAATGACAATACCCATCATTGTGAACAACTTTCCCTATGAAACATATTTCAAGTTACTATGGGAGACCCAATTTTTTTTTTGTTTGCGGCCATATGATCCTTGGGGAAAAATCTTCATAATGATGGGTACTATCATTCCCCAAAATATGATCAGCTAATTAAATATCATCCTGTATAATTAGATGATCAAACGAACTTACCTGAAGTGAAGTTCGATCAGAATTATCCTGTCTTCGTCGAAGAGATTTATTCTTTGACCTGTAGTAGGCCTAGTAAATGTCTATCCCACCAAAACATTCTGTAAAAAACTAGCCAAGTCTCGATGGAGCTGCTCGTTTATCTCTAAAAAGTAATGAAATCTAGACAAAGGCGTGCCAAGTCTAAGGTTCCTTACTGCGATTTCTTTATTATTATAGTTAATGTTGTGTGACTTGGCCGTTTAACATTCTTTATACGTTAGTGGGTACAAGTCAATTTTGTTTACACGTAATGTTATATCTGTTGTAACTACCTATGTTATATCTGTTGTATTTTACATACTAATTTGCTTAAAATATAATTCCTTTATATACTATCAGGAAACTTGCAACTTGTAATTTATTGTAATTAAATACGACGCAGTTCAAAATTGACTTGTACTCACTAACGTATAAAGAATGTTAAACGGCCAAGTCACACAACATTAACTATAATAATAAAGAAATCGCAGTAAGGAACCTTAGACTTGGCACGCCTTTGTCTAGATTTCATTACTTTTTAGAGATAAACGAGCAGCTCCATCGAGACTTGGCTAGTTTTTTACAGAATGTTTTGGTGGGATTTCACTTCTTTTTGTAGAAACGTGGGTATATTCATTTATTTTATTAGATTTTCTTATTTGACACAGTTTTTTTATTTTTAGGAGCAGTTTTTTTTTATTACAAATCATTCTTTTCTTTTTTCCGGTTCTGATTCTTGTACAGTAGCAACAGTTTTTCGTATTGCCCATTCGCGTTCATTATTTATTCTTTTAGACGGTTTAGACGGTTTAATTTCTGAAAGATCGGCGCGGAATTTACGCCTAAGCCGGTTGTATTCGGTGATCGCTTGAGCTTTTATACTCTTGAAGTCAACATTTATTAGGTGCACCCCATGAAGATTGGTTACTCGTGAAAGCGCTACGTAGGCTTGGCCACAAGAGAATATGGAGGTGCCAATGTCCATGAGGGCATTTTTTAGACTTAAACCTTGGCTTTTGTGAATTGTTAGGGCATACGCCACACAGATTGGGAATTGTTCTCTGTACACGTATGCCCGGGGTATGATCTCAAATTTTGACTTAATGGGCAATAACTCGTGAATCAAATTATTAGCGAATTTTACTACCAATTGTTTAGGCTTTGTTTGGTCTTCCGGGTCCCACCTCACTTTTTGTACAACGCCTATCGACCCATTCACTAAACATAAAGTAACATCAATGTTTCTCCTAAGCATTACTTTAGCTCCCTCTTTAATGATTATAGTTTCTTCCAGTCCAGCAGTCATCGACGCATCATCTTGATATTTTTGTAAGCACGCCCGGGCTTTCGTTATCATACATTTTGAACAATCCAAGGAATCTTTAGCAACTAACTTTATCTCGGGGTGCGGAATCGCTTTTAACATAGCATTATTTAACTGCATACACATATTTCTAGTCGGTAGTAAACAAACAGTATCTTCTGGTAAGTCCCTCAAACATTGTGCTATTTCCATTAACCTTCCTTCATTGGAATGCGAGAGCAGAGGTATCAATCGGTTAGACAGTATATCTCTGTCTGATTGAGTTGTCACTCCTACTCTGATTCTTTTTAACATTTCTACAAACGTAGAATCATCCAGCTGTCTCATATTCAACGTAAGTTCGTCGTAACTAAAAAGTTCAGGATTAATCATTAATCTGATTATTTGATTTGTTTAACTAAAGACGGATACGTTTTATATGACATATCGTGTTTTATCGGTCGGTCGGTCGGCCGGTCGGTCGGTCGGTCGGCCGTCCCGTGCTGTCCCGTCCAGTGCCATGCCGTGCAGTCCCGTGCCGTCCCGTCCCGTCCCGTGCCGTGCCGTCCCGTGCCGTGCCGTGCCGTCCCGTGTCATCCCGTCCCGTCCCGTCCCGTCCCGTCCCGTGCCGTCCCGTCCCGTGCCGTCCCGTGCCGTGCCGTGCCGTACCGTGCCGTCCCGTGCCGTGCCGTCCCGTGCCATACCGTCCCGTCCCGTCCCGTGCCGTCCCGTGCCGTCCCGTGCCGTCCCGTCCCGTCCCGTCCCGTCCCTTGCCATCCCATGCCATCCCGTCCCGTCCCGTCCCGTCCCGTCCCGTCCCGTCCCGTCCCGTCCCGTCCAGTGCCGTGCCGTGCAGTCCCGTGCCGTGCCGTGCCGTCCCGTCCCGTCCCGTCCCGTCCCGTCCCGTCCCGTCCCGTCCCGTCCAGTCCCGTCCCGTCCCGACCCGTCCATTGCCCCGATCAGCTGTTTTCAATTTACTATGGGAGACCCAAATTTTTTTTCTTGGGGAAAGTTCATATTATTCTATGGGCACCATCATTTCCCAAAGTATTGATCGTCCCGTGCCGTGCCGTCCCGTGCCGTCCCGTGCCGTCCCGTGCCGTCCCGTGCAGTCCGTGCCGTCCCGTGCCGTCCCGTGCCGTCCCGTCCCGTCCCGTCCCGTCCCGTCCCGTCCCGTCCCGTCCTGTCCCGTCCCGTCCCGTCCCGTCCCGTCCCGTCCATTGCCCCGATCAGCTGTTTTCAATTTACTATGGGAGACCCAAAATTTTTTTCTTGGGGAAAGTTCATATTATTCTATGGGCACCATCATTTCCCAAAGTATTGATCGATATTTTAAAGTCACCTTGTATAGTTTTCCCTTTATGTTGCTATTAAAACCTAACTCTGCACCAAATTTCAGCACCGGAGTCTATGGGAAGTACTGGTGTTTTGACCTTTGACCCCCATAAGGTACCTGAGTATGACAGACTCCTGACTGACTGACCATTGAATGAAAGATAAATTGATTTTATATACTAATAGAAAAACACTTCACCAGCGCGAGTTAGAAGACTGGCAGACCCATCTAGTGTTGGATACCTAACAACAGGTTCTATGATGATCATGAGTGAGTGAGTGTCGAAAATGCGAAACTTTGCTTTCGAATAACTTCGGAACTAAATGACCTACAGACTTGAAATTTTGGATTTTAAGTATGTGATTGTAGCTTACTAGATGACGAAAATTTCTGCGTTCTGGTCTTATCCAGAGGTTCTCAAATGGGGGCCTGAAAATGCGGCGAAATGGTTCCAGTAAAGGATGGTACGGCAGTGTTTGCTTCGCGCTCGACTTGGCGGGGGCACTGCCGTGCCCCCTAATCTATACTCATTACTCATCCTAGAGCTCGTCTAAGCTGAAATGACGCGCCCCTCTCCTTGGTTTTGTATGACAAGTAAATACAAAACCAAGGAGTGGGACCAAGTCAAGTCATTTCAGCTTAGACGAGCCATTCTACAAAATAATAAAATTCATGTACCGTCTTCAACACAGGCTGGGTCGGCCTGCATGCAATGCGATGTATGCTGTAGGTAGGCCCAGCTATTTGCGTTGCTGACTGTACAAAGGCGAGCTTATCCCGATACTCACAATATTAACAATCTCAGCAGGCAGCACAGGTTTCACCAGTGCATACATCCTCTCGTAGTAGGAAGGACAGTTGACAGCGTATACCTGCTTCACTCGGACTGGCATGCCTTCCTGGAAGAGACAAACAACGTCTGTAGGTACAAGACTTAGGTACTTATATCGAAACAAAAAGGTGAATTTTCATTATTTCATTTTTAAACAAGTACCAAACAAGAACACTACAAATACTACTAAAATCTTCTAACATTCTTTTGACGCGTGAGAGACGTCTACAAGGGGGTTCATATTTTTTGTTAAGTACCTGGCTATTTATCTTTTTACTGCGAGAATTGTAATTCGAATTTATACGTATAAGGGCACATAAATTGGCTCCGGCCCCACGCTAGGATACAATAAAGGCCTCCGGCGGCGGCGGGCGGGACGACGGACGGTAGCGGGGGCGGAAGCGGCGAGTGCGGGGCGGGTGTCAGTGGAGATGCTCTACTGGCCCACTAGTCCTTTTTGCGTGACAAGGGAATAGCCCATCATCGCCTCAGCTATGGAGATTGGAGGTTTCCTCACGATGTTTTCCATTTCCGCTCTAGAACGCCGGTATAATGTACGATCTTATAAATTACTTATCTCAATAGCACATGGACAGACGGTATGTGGGATGTCAATAACAGAGAGGGCACCCAACTCACCAACAAAAACATCAGAAAGTCTTTAAAAAACAATATGTTGCATCGCGGGATAATCTTCATGGTGATACACTTCATGTCAAGCACAATCACATGCCCCGATGGTAAGACCGGGTGGTCTTTCAGCCAGCAGTCTCCTTGGATTGTGAAGGTCTTGAGGACGTCGTAGTAATTGAAATGAGCTAGTGTCGGGTCGTCGAGCTGGTGGATCAACAGCTCCATGTCATCGTGGATGTTGTAGGAGACCACGCAACTGAGGAATGAGACAAAAACATTTCTTTGGTTAGTTTGTAGTGATAACGTTTATTAGTTAGTAGAGATAAGCTCGCCTTTGTACACTATTTCATGTACTTCTTGTTTTCATTAGTTTTTGCGTAGTACTATTAGTTATTCTGTGGTTTTTGAGAGCATTAAAAAAATATCTCAACCTCAAATAATTTATTGCGTCATTGAAGTTTTAAGATGTAAGATATATATAAGATATAAGATATGTATTCGTAATTGTCATTACATGTCAAGAACAAACAAAGCTTTGAAGAAAATACATTGAAATTTAGCTCAAATATTGAGTTAACTATTGCATCAGTCAATCATATCGAATTAAATCATAATAAAGTAATCTCAGCGATCAATACTATACTACATGTCCACAACAGAAAATAAAGTATCATTTGTACATAGTACAAACAGTGCATAGTTAAATAATGTCAGAAATTAAATTAAGGATGGATGTTAAAATTTTGAGGTCAGAGTCCTACAGGACATATGGTCAGTAGGTACTTATTTGACTCCCTTCGGGTACTGAACCCTAAATGCATAGAATAGCCGAGATGATGACAACGACAATGACGACGACAATGATGATCACGACGATAGACTCACACTGACGGTAACGGTGACGGATACGGTGAAGGTGACGGTGATGGTGACGATGACGGTGTGACAGTGACAGTGACAGTGATGGTGACGGTGACGGTGGCGATAACAATGAAGAAGAAAAAGAAGAAGATAGTTACAAAGACTCACGTAATAGAGAATGCTAGCTGCAGCTGCTTGAGCCGCGGATCTCTCGCGGTGTACACCTCGGGCATTGCGCTGCGCGTCGAGCAGAACCGGTCGATACACTTCTTGCTCTTCTCCAGAGAGCCGTAGCAGCTGTGTAGGAACTTGCGCAGCATCAGCTCGTCTGGAAATATCAACAATGTTGTGAAAACATAAACAATAGCAGTCCCCCAATTCTCGCCCCATCGAAATCATCTTCATAATCGAGATATCGGTTTCGTCATCATATTTCTTTAAGGCGAGGTATGAATAATTACAAACCAAGGCCAACGAAGATTGCGGAAGTGAGAAGCGAATATAACTCGGGAATAAGAACAAGTATGGCAATTGTGCGCTCGCGCCTTATCTGAATCAACTTATTTATTTTATTTTATTTTATTTGGGACATCAACAGCATATAAAATAAATGAGTTACAATGGTAGTAAATACAAAAATTAAGCCGGTAAATGATATCCACAGAAGATACATTAAACAAGTAAAAGATAAAAAAAACTTAGCAGTTATCTTATTATTATGCACGTTGTAGAGTTTTAAGAAATAACAATTTTAGTAGAGGGTACGTAATTTAAATTAAATATATCGTCGGCTTAGTGCAAGAAGTCATTAAGTGCCAAAAATCACTAACTGCGTTAAGGGTAGCAGCGTGTTCGTCTTGACGAGGCCTACATTTTGGTAATAGACACTTTTAATGTAGCTCTCATCAGTTACCAGCTATTCGCAGGCAACGTTTTGCATAAAGTCATTAATTGCACCTTTTCTTCCTCGAAAGTCACTTGCTTGCATTAGTAGCTTTTTGTCTAAAGTATTATAATGTATGAAGGTTTTTTAATTTTGCTTAAAGTCATCTAAATAACATAATGACTTTTGATAGTGCGCATTACTCACAAAAACTAAGTTTGATATTTGGCAAAAGTCATTATGTGAAATTAATGACTTTTGAACATACACAAGTTAACTAAGCATGTATTTACCTCCTTTTGCTCATAATCAGGTGCACATAATGATTTCTGCCAAACTTTATGTTTTTAGAAACAGTCATCAGGCAACAATAATGACTTCTATCAAACCATGATTATGTCAAAATTATCATTGAAGGAACTTTAGTTATTGTAGATAAGTTATGATTGCTTGTCTATAATTTCTTACTGTCTATTCTGTCCGAAAATCTTTGTAATTTTAAAGATCACATCCAATATATAGTAACGAGAATGTGAGGAGTATATTTGTTACTTAAGCGCCAAAACGGAAAAAAACATAAATAACCAGCCAAGTGCAAGTCGGACTCGCGCACGAAGGAGTCCGTAACATTATCTATAAAAAAAATGTTGAATGGGAGGGAGCCCCCCTTAAATATCAATTTAATTTTTATTTAATTATTTATTTTTTAAAAAGAGAGCAAAAAAAATCACGTTTGTTGTATGGGAGCCCCCCTTAATATATTTTTTTTACGTAGCCTATAATGTGTCCCACTGCTGGGCAAAGGCCTCCCCATTTCGAGCCCACACATCTCTAGTCAGAGCTAGATTGACCCACTCTGGTTCGAACCTTAATATTAAATTTATTTTATTTTTTAGTATTTTTTTGTTATAACGGCAACACAAAATACATCATTTGTGCAAATTTCAACAGACAGACGGACGGACGGACGGACAGTGAAGTCACAGTAATAAGGTCCCGTTTGGTACCCTTCGGGTACGGAATCCTAAAAATAAGCTATTTCAGGGAATTACATTTCCATCTTAAAATCGCAAGTAGCAACAATTCCCCACATATCACAATTAATAAAAAGATCATATTTACTACTACTGCGGTATAATAGGAAAACATATTGGAAAAAAGGGTTTACTTTGAATTTATTTTCTATCGATAAATTATCCAAACACGTTTTCCTTCATGATAACCATAGATTATACAGTCAAATTACATATACCAGAAATTTATTACGATTTGCCTAGTATTTCCTGAAATACACATGAAAAAAGCACCCTTTTTATTCATGAGGCGCCTTAAAAAAATATCCCGAGCCATATTTATTCCGATCGAACACGGGTCGAGATATTTCGGTTGGTGCGTCTGAGCATACGCCTATACTTATATATCTTAAATGATAGGCGAGTGAGTAAACACTAGACCATGGACGTTCATTATAAAAGTAAATACAGTGTAATATAAATACATTTTTAGTTTTTAGCACTTTAACTTTGAGTTGTCATATGATAGGATTATACTCATACCCACGAGCATAATTATACCTACAATTAAAGTTCAAAATAAACAACATAAAAACAAACCGGCTAACTTCACTTCCTGCTTCTTTTCAAGGTGAGTGGTGATTTTCGAGCTATAAAAATAACTATAGAAGCAAGATTGTAGTTACACTTACCTACACGTGAACCTACGGAATTATGATAAAACACATTTGTAGTTACACTTACCTACACGTGAACCTACGGAATTATGATAAAACACATTAGTAGTTACACTTACCTACACGTGAACCTACGGAATTATGATAAAACACATTTGTGTTACACTTACCTACACGTGAACCTACGGAATTATGATAAAACACATTTGGTAGATGTCATAACGAGAGTTGTTTTTTAGCTCTGAAAGTTTTATTTTTTTTCTCAACCATGTCAAAATGACTGACGGTTTCCAAATAATGTATATCATTTGCACGCGCTCTTGATATACTGACAGACCATTTTGTAAAAATTGCTTAATTAGATTTTGTGTATCTACATAATTATGTGACGATGAGTTGTTTCCTATTCACAATCCATCACCTACAGAAATATGATAAACGCCAGGATTTTAGAAGACCCCTATTCCCTACCCACCCTTCTGCGTAATCGGTGTGTGGTTATGAAAATACTTACTAAAGTCAGTCGGTAGATGTGACTCCTTGGCCAGCCACTCCCTGAGGGAAGCTATATCCTGGGACACGTCCTGAGGCATCTGGAACAAACAGAGTTGTTATCAATAAATTCACCAAGTTAAAAACATAAAAAAACGACTTCATGTCCATTTCATTACATTAGTTTTTTCGAAACGAAAATTAGAGTTGACAAGTGGTTATCAACCTCTTATTGAACAAATTTCAGCCAATCACGTGCCGCTATTTTGTAAGACTTAATTATCGATTAATCGTCTGTTACCCACATTTGACCACTCTTTCAGAATGTACCAAAAACGTTGCGTAGGCATTGTCTTGCAAGAACAATTATTGTTGATTCCTCGCGTGTCTGAAGTCATTTAAATATTATTCTGATATTACACGTGTAAATCTGCTTTAGATACCTGCGAAATTTACATAAAAGTCTCTACCTATCTATTTTTATCCGACTGCGCCAGAAGCAGGGTAATGCTTTTAAATAAGCCTTTACTTGATACCTATACAGGGTGACATTAAATAAGCGTGCCATTTTTAGGGTTCCATACCCGAAGGGTGCCAAATGAGTTCCTATTACTTGCCTCAGCGCTGTCCGTATGTATAATGTGGGCTGAGTATCGCACGAACCGTAATAGCTAGAAGTTGAAATTTTGACAGAATGTAGTGTTTTAGCTGTTGCTGCTGCAACAACAAAATACCGAAATACAAGCAATATAATAGCGCAAGCAATAGATAGCAAAATTACGAGATGAGGATTGAAGATATTGAACTGTCAGGCACTTGTTTCTTGTACGATAGAGCGGAACCCTTTGTGTGAGAGTCTGACTCGCACTTGACCGATTATTGTATTTTACATATTCGCCCCGCTACTGACCTGCCAGTTATAATCATGTCTCAAGATCGTACTCGTACCTCGATGTCATAAGTACGATTAGTAAGAGTAAGTAATTGCACTAAGTAGCTAAGTTCAATGTCACGGCCTCTAGGAGAGCATGACGTAGTATTGACACTCAGCATTACATTTCAGTGAACTCACGAGCTACTCAAACAAATATCTTTTGGCACGCAAGTGACGTTTACAGGGGGCGCCTCTTCTACGCAACGTTAACCAACGAACCTGTTTAGTTTCACTTGTCGCCGCAAGCAAAAATATCGTTGGAAAGCGGTACACGTCCACAAACCAGAACCAGAAAGACTCCAGCCAGCCCTCAGGAACATCTACCTACATGCTTCATGGTTCTTACCATAATAGCAGTTTATGAAACTGTTGCATAATGAGGGTTATTAAAACTCGAGTGGGTGTTTAAAAACCGAGCCGCAGGCGAGGTTTTTAATAGTATCTCACGAGAGTTTTAATACCTAGTTATGTGCAGTTTTATACACTATTTTATCTACTCTCATACTTAAGTGTCTCTCATACAAAAATGTAAGTTAAAACAAAACAATATTTCCACATAAATGAGTGCTTAGGCTTAAACACAACAAAACAATACGTTGTCACGTCACGTTTACTTTGGACTTTGGAACAAACTTCCCAGTGCTATCAGGGACAGTCCTTCACTCAACATTTTTAAAAAACGCTTGAAGGAACACTATCTTTCTCTACCTTAATATACCTTAGTATCTATTTATATATTTTTTTGTTTTTATCTGTATTTATGTATTTATTAGTAAGTAGTCTATTATTTTAATATTTATCGTTGTGCACTTATGTAGGTCTACCTTTTATTAAATTATCCTCTCCATCCTAGGTTTGCTGGAAGAGATCTCTTATTAGAGATAAGCTCGCCTTTGTACATGTTTTTTCTAATATTAAGTGTCTGTCGTCACTTTACGTCACGTTTACTTTGGACTTTGGAACAAACTTCCCAGTGCTATCAGGGACAGTCCTTCACTCAACATTTTTAAAAAACGCTTGAAGGAACACTATCTTTCTCTACCTTAATATACCTTAGTATCTATTTATATATTTTTTTTGTTTTTATCTGTATTTATGTATTTATTAGTAAGTAGTCTATTATTTTAATATTTATCGTTGTGCACTTATGTAGGTCTACCTTTTATTAAATTATCCTCTCCATCCTAGGTTTGCTGGAAGAGATCTCTTATTAGAGATAAGCTCGCCTTTGTACATGTTTTTTCTAATATTAAGTGTCTGTATTATGTTTTCTGTGCAATAAAGTATAAAGTAAAGTAAGTAAGTTTACGGTTTGTTGCCGCCAAAACCCAGCATATCACAGCGCATGCGCGGAGCATGGGCCACTTTATCAAACATCAGATCAATGAACCTCTTTGTTTAAATCTTCCTGACTCTAAGGACATCAAACACAGAGTGGCTGTTTGGTTGTCAACTATAGTTAAAAAAAAAATACGCGTGTAGCACCGTACACGTGTTAGAAGTAAAACTTCTGTAGCTAGATCATTAAGTGGTACCTATACTATACAACTAGCTATACCTACCTATACTAAAAGAGATTTAAATTTCCAATTTTGAGATCCAATCTCTGCTTCAAGTTACTTTTAAGTTTCAGACGTCCGATTATTTGAAATTATTTTATACTTGTACTTACTTTTAATACGTCATGTCATTTATTTCCCACCATTCCTTATCTACAATTTGTCGCGCTCGTGGTGATATACTTAACTCATTCAATAGTGTCACTACTATTTGCATCTCGCTCAGATTATATACCATCTGACGTCACGTCTTTAAGCCGTCTCGCTCAAATGTATGCATTGCTTTGCTTGTCTCTGTGCCCAGTCCCTTTATTTAATTGATCGAGTACGTATTTTCAACTATTCCAAGTTAATGTGTACCTGCGGGGCTACCATAAGGCTTGCCACTCACCTCAGTCGCGCAGATAAATGACAAAGAAGATGGCTAAATCAATATATGGACGACTGCCCCAGACATGTACAAAGACTTCTCAACAGCCAATAGCATTTAAATATTCATTCATAAATTTAATTTACTGCGTCTGTATTTAGTTTGTAGAACTTGAAGAATTTTTTTATTAAATATAGGTAAATAAGAGTTGTTACTCAATACTCCGTGATTCCAATATGATTCCGTGACCTTTGCCGTCGCTAGAAATAAGCACCATTTTGCAATAACATGCAACATAACGCCATCTAGCCACTCCTCTGGAAACCTCCTGTTTTCAACAGTTTTGCTAGTTGGCAATTATGTTGCATGTTATTTTTAACGATGGCAAAAGTCACTAATCAATGGCGGAATCATAGAGTATGAAGTGACAACTCATAATTATTTAATCATTTCCTTCAAGTTCTACAAACTAACTAAAGACGCAGTAATTTATGAGAGAATATTTAAATGCTATTATTTGGCTGTTGAGAAGTCTTTGTACATGTCTGGGGCAGTCATTTTGCCAAATTGCCAACTCCTTTCGCGTCTCAATGATGTTTCTCCATAAAATAGCACGCATTCATTATGATATGACATTAAATTGTGACAAAATGCGTGGCTGGGGTGACTGGCGTGCCTTATGCTACCCCCGCTAACCTATACATACCTACTTTGCTAGGATTTTTTAGGGTTACTTCATCGCGAAGCGATTTAATTTCTATTTATTTTATTCTTGACAGCTATTTAATTTTATTCTTGACATTTCCTTAGTCCGCCATACGACATACCTCGATTTTTATATTTTACTTCAACATTATTGACTGGCATGAAGCATTAACTTTAAAATTACAAAAGCTTATTAAAATCAAAATCGTATAATTTCAACAGTTATAACAACAATTCAACTTTAAAATATGTATTACAAAAATTACATACAAACAAATAAGCGAAACAATAAGCCATTAAACTTATGGCTCTGTTAACTGTAGACCTCGCTTTGGCCGTTTACTACAGATAAACATTAAATAGGTAGGTATAACACGTACTTAGTAGCTAAACTGCTAATTTGTGACTTGAACTGCACTACTTATATAATAAAAAGTGGCTTTAGAACAGTTCTAGGTACCTACTTATTGTTTTCAAGAAGTCTTAATGCAGCCATCCATCACATCGGAATTTGCTTGAAAACTAAATATCACATTTGGATGATTCTAAGTGACTTTATGCGATTACTAGCTGCCCGTTGCGCGACTACGCAGCGCGTTTTAGGTACCTATTCCATAGTTACCGGCCACAAAACGATTCGTTCATCATTTTAGAAATCCATATCGACCCGTATGTGACATTGATGAAACTCTTTTCTTACAAACTGTATGGATCGCATCGCACAGCTGTCAAACATAAGTTCCGGTTCCAACAAAGAGGTTGAACGAAGTAGTTTTTGGTCACGTCACTGGTTTTGTTTGTCAGTGTTTGCCCCAGCCAGCGGCGGCGGCGCCATCTTGGCCATACCGGAAATCAAGAACTCGTGGAAGAATGCTTAAAATAATTTTTATTTGTTAAAGTTTCATCAGGTTTTTCTCTCACTAATTAACATTCTTTATTGTACGAATGTATTATTATCTTATCTGATTAGTTAAAAACCGTATTGAAAATAGTTGCGGTTTTAAAAGTCTTCAGCCGACCCTGACGTCACCGATTCCAATTTCCGTTACATTTCTTAGCCACTCGTGATAGCACCCGGCTAGTAGCAAGTGAAAAGCAAATATATGAATAACCCACAGTTGAGAGGTTAAATAAATTTTACCCCCGTGCCCCAAGAAGTTTTACTTCAAAAAACTTTCCAAAGATACAGACTATCAAACACCTTGGCACGTACAGGTTTCAAGACCCTTGCCTTTCCCAAAAAAAGTAGAACTGTATCGTTATGGAAAAAAAGTTTAATAATAATATTAGTTTTTTGTAAGAGAAGTACCTAGTGTTATTATTATTATTTTAATTTGATTACTGTATTGCGTTTATAAAGTACATCATTATGAATTCGATTTCAAGTTTGTAATTTGTACTTTATGACATGAGAGTAGATAAATCAACTTATAATTATAGGTTCTTACCTCATGCATGGTTGTTGAATGTTGACATCAGTGCGACATATTCGCTGTGTACAGTCTTCCAACGATATTATGACGCGTGACGTGAGTGACGATGACGATTGGATGATGATGACGGGGGATGTTTCTGGCTGGTTTCTAAGGACGTGTACAGTACGAGGCCATTGTTTTGGCACGTCGGGTATCGTCTCTCTCTCTCTCTCTCTCTCTCTCTCTCTCTCTCTCTCTCTCTCTCTCTCTCTCTCTCTCTCTCCCGCTAAGTCAAACGCTGCGCCGAGTATGCCGTGCCAAAACAATGGCCCCGTCTGTGCAACGGCTTTCCAACAATCTTTTGGGTTGCGGTGACAGATGGAACTAAACATTTTTATCACACGTTTTTATCACACAGATCTATTTCAGTATCTGGCGTGGCGTGTTTACTTACTAATGCTAGCTGTACATTTTAATTGTAATACAACTCGTTATAAAGTTCACAGGTAAGTACTTATACATGACGCTATAATAAAACAATAATGATTGTTAAAATTACATATCAACAGCTTAGATATAATTTTAATTTACTCTATGGTAGGTAAGTACAGTTCGCGCAAAGTTTATTTGGCTCTAAAAGAGAGAGGTGACAGCTCTCTGAATAAAATTGGTCATGTCCGCATTGCTCGGATCCCAGAGCCCTCTGCTCGTTCCCCCGGGTAGTACGTAGTACCTATGGTAGTACTAACAAGCAACCAATCAACATTTTACAAAACACGAGACCTTGACGAAATTAACTGTTGTTCGACCGTCATTCATTATAATATAAGAAATTCAACTGTTGAGATGGCAAGGGCTGTTATATGTATAAAAAGTATTTTTGCCTGTGTGCGTTTGTGAGCTGTGAAAACGGGTGGACGGATTTTTATGCAATTTTCTATACCTAATATATTATATATTATAGTGTAGCACGTGGAGTTTCCTACGATGGTGGTTGCATGTCATGTAATTGTATGCAATGTTTTTTTTTGTTTTTTTTTTTTTGTTTCAAGTTCTTCGATATTCGAAACACTGTTGAGCTGACTAGAGGTTTAGTGTATACATGTAGGTATTATCCAACATGTAATATTATGTATTTACCAGTAATAAAAGGAATAAGTAAAGTAAAAAGTGTATAGTGGACTCATTTAAAATGGTATTTTTTTCTTATCTAAAGTTCTTATTTTCTAAACACACAATAATAGTCTGTTGACACCTAAACTAGGTAAAAACTGAAACCTACTGTACTGTACTGTAGGCATCAAGAAACCCTAATTTGAGGGACACATTTCTGTACCTGTGCATGTTAAATGACAGCAGGTCGTTAGGATATTCGTATAAAATATGAAGTGAACCATACCATGACTTAGCATAACATAGCATGACTTAGCATAACATAGCATCATAATAGAAGGAAAACGTAGAGCACATTGTATGACGAGAGAACTTTTGAGTAATGACAACTCTATTGTCTTGTACTCTTCGATCATTATATTACCTTGTACGTAGACTTTGTTCCGAAACAATATTTGTTCGATCGATAAAAGCACGTTATTTACAAGTCACGAAGAGTCACGATAGATGGGCGAATGTACATAGGCACTGCTTACAAATAACAGCCGGACATACCAAATATTTTTGTCGAATTTAAAACGGAGACAGTCAGAGACACTCGATCGTGCCTTCGGCTCGTTTGCTGGTTTCAAGCTGCGTACGGACCCTCGCGTACATTGGTACGCGTAGTCGGTTACGTTACGCGTGTCCTCGAACGCCATAATATCCGTACGTGCAAGCTATGAGCGTACACTCTTGGAGAACGCGTGCCGCGCGAACTGGGCCGGGAGTCGCGTATGGAATTGTGTGCCAGTGGCTGCTAGCGCGGCGCAAAAACACTGTTTTGACTTGTCGACGACGACGACGGTGTGTGCCGAGACGCGCCGCGCGCACTACAAACTAAATAATTACGCACTCTCGCTAGATACTGCCGAGCCACACCCGCACGCGACTCTCCACCCAGCTCGCGCGCCAGCCGCCGCCGCCGCCACCGCCGGCCGGTTGTGTCATCCATCAGTGCCTGTAGACAATGTTAAACGCCAAGGATAGCGAAACGAAACGATAACTTTTTATGTATGCGATTTGACATTTGAAATCGCTCCGTGACGTCACCGTAGCGAAGCCAAATGTCAAATCGCATACATAAAAAGTTATCGTTTCGTTTCGCTAGCGTTAGCTTTTAACTTTGTCTAGGGGGGCTGGTCCAGTCAAAAGAAGTCGAGCTCGTTCTGTATCGACGAGCCTGTACCCGTATGCAATGTACTACGCACCACACGCGTCACCGACTACGCGTACCCAATGCGCCGCTGTCCGTACGCAGCTTGTTATTATCCAGCAAACTTGATGTGATTAAGATGCAGTTCTCTTTAGGTGGTCAAATGACTCGACAAATTGACCATAATCCATCAAAGGATATAATTTTATTACATAGTACGGAGGTACTCGTCTGCCCATTTACCTTTGTTTACGCGTTGTTATTGTTAGATTATGATGACGGATGAGCAATTATGTCGTCGTTATGTGATTTTCTAATTTACTTCACCTGAGTAACTAGATTCTTGGAAATGAAACATAACATACCTAGCGCTTTTTAGGGATCCGTAGAGAAACTCTTATAGTTTCGTCAAGTCTGTCTGTCCGTCAAGGTGGCTCGAGTCCATACAACGGGTCGGACATAGCGAGCCTGAATTTTCAAAGTCGTAATTTCATAAATTTGAATATGCCATTCGATTGTTTTTTAAATATAAGCGATGATAGTAGTTTATGAAACTGTTGTATAATGAGGGGCATTAAAACACGAGTGGGTGTATAAAAACCGACCCGTAGGCGAGGTTTTTAATAGTATCCCACGAGATTTTTAATACCAAGTTACTTGCAGTTTCATACACTACTTTATTTACTCTCATACTTAAGTGTCTCTCATACAAAAATCAAAGTTAAAACACAACAATATTTCCACTCAAATCAGTGCTTAGACACAACACAACAAAACGTTGTCACGTCACGTTGACTTTTTGTTGCCGCCAAAACCCAGCATATCACAGCGCATGCGCGGAGCATGGGCCACATTATCAAACCTCAGATCAATGAACCTCTTTGTTTAAATCTTCCTGCCTGCCTCCAAGTACTTATCAAACACTGAGTGGCTGTTTGGCTGTCAACTAAAGCTAAAAAAAACTTTCCAACGATACAGACTATCAAAACACCTTTGCTGTATGGTTTTATGACCCTTGCCTTTCCCAAAAAAAGTATCGTTATGGAAAAAAAGATTAATAATAACATTAGTATTTGATTACTGTATTGCGTTTGTAAAGTACGTCATTATGAATTCGATTTCAAGTTTGTAATTCGAACTTTATGACATGAGAGTAACTGTAGATAAATATACTTTTGCATTTTTGACCTAGAGTTAATAGTTCAGGACACAAAACAGAATACAGTCATTTGAAACATTAAAAGGGACTTTGTGTTGGACTGTAGCCCAAACTATGTGTACATAGAAAACTTAATTTCGTATGTTTATGATACCTATACTACATAGCAAAACGGGTTTTTATTGATGAAGTATATAGAAAAAAGAAAAAGAAAGAATATGAATCGAATCCTAATAGGTTGAAGACGTCTAGAACAGAGCTGAGTTAATGAGTTTAATAAATTTATAAGGTCGAGTTTCGTAAATATCAAGTTCCGGGTATTCCCTGGAGAGATCATTGTACAAACGGCACATTCTTGAGATGGGGTTATAGTAAGAAGTATTGTTCCGGTAAGTGTGAAGGTGAAACGGTTTATAAGTACGAGTACGGGTAAAGCAGTTGAAATTGAGTTTGCTAAGCAAAAAAGGGGAGAGCAACATACAAACACAAAAAACACAAAAATCACTATACGTCTGCCTATAATATTTGAAGAGTTTCCTCGATTTCCCTATCATCAGATCCTGACCTGGTGTCAATGGGACCAATGGGAAAGTTTCTCTTTCAAACAAAAAATAATTTTCCAAATCGGTCCATCCGTCTAAGCGCTATCGGTGTAAATATATATAAAAAAAATATCCCGATGAATTGTAAACCTCCTCCTTTTGTGAAGTCGGTTAAATTGTGGGCACAGTGGTCCCTCCGCCACCCCGTATGGGAAAAGGCGTGACGCTACGTTATGTTAACTGTAGTTTTAAAAAGGTCATAATTATTTTCTCAGATCAAATTAGGTAAAGCGGTGAAGCGAACCCGCTTTGGTTGGAGGTGCGTGTATCCAGTGGGCTCTTTCTTAAAAAATTACTGAATTTGCGTTACTATCTAAATATTGTCTAAACTTGATGCAAGAGCTCCGGGAAACATTCAATCTCCAATATCTCCGTATGGAGAGCTAGCTGCGGCGATGGGCTAGCCCTCGATCACGCTTAATGGACCATTAGGTAACTTGTGCCTCTGCTGATGCTATACAAATATTGTATATGTAAGTTTGAACCAATCATCGATATTTTGTTTGAATGTCAAGAGGCTAGTTAATCCACCACCATAGAAATGGACAATTGGACTTAAGAAAGTTTCCTGGCGATATTTTCCACCACCCTTAAACATTCGGACTATCCTATTATAGAAAAGTTTCTAGTGATAAGCTCGCCTTTGCGTATAATATTTCTTGTCATTGTATTATTGCTTTTGTGCAAAAAATAATATGAATTTCATAAATCAAACTTACCTC
This sequence comes from Argyresthia albistria, assembly GCA_963457715.1. NCBI lineage: Eukaryota > Metazoa > Arthropoda > Insecta > Lepidoptera > Argyresthiidae > Argyresthia > Argyresthia albistria. The sequence goes on from CAUOQF010000055.1 coordinate 72,043, forward strand.
GAAAAATTCCCAACAACGTGTCACACACAAGAGTAACAGCAATTTTCGAATTCAGGTGAACGCACTAAGGTCGTGTTTCGTTGACGGCAGCTTCACGACCGGACGGCTGCAGAACAAATCGCTAACTAACTAAACTAAATACAGACAGAATGACAGAATGACGAACGAATGCAAACATGTGTTATGTGACTTGTGTGTGTGACGATCGGCTACATACATACAATACAATAGCACTATTCTGTGTGTGTGTGTGTGTGTGGAATCAATCCCACGGCTTGATGTTTTGGAAACTTCTTTTTTAGGGTTCCTGCCAAATGGCTGGAGCGTTACACAATATCGCAATATACGGCGTTTCGTGAACAAAGGATTTTCATTTGCAGGCTTAGTCTGTAGGATGGATATGAAGTGGAGCCACCTGGATGTGTGATGCAGGGGCAAGATGAGGAGGGGTAAAGTTTGTAATGGGCAAAAAAATATATACTTGACTTATGAAGCTGTAATTTGGCAGGCAGGTAGGTAGTTTAAAGATCCAGGACGTAAGTTCAGTAAAATTTTCAAGTTTTGCCTCCACGAGGGGAAAAACAGGGAGCCGAAGTTTGTATAAAATAAAAATAAAACCCTACCTACGTATGAAGCTGTAATTTGCCAGGTAAGTAGTTTTTCTAGGACGTAAGTTCAGTTTTTTCTTCAAAATGCTGCCCCCCCTGAAAAAAATAAATACTGAAATACACGTAGAAATGTGACTTAAATAGTAACTAAGCAAGTCTATTTCTGAAATATAATAGCGCCTGACAGTTGTTATAGCAGAATTACGAGAAGCCTTTTCGAGTTGAAAATCCTGGTCTTTTGATATCAGCAAGATGACGAATGGTAAAAAAAATGTTCCCGGAAATATCATAAGTAATTTTAACCAAAAGAAGTAAATAAAAGGAATCGGCAATCAGCGTTTCTGACATTCACAATCTGCGTCATCATAAGCTTACAAAACAACGATTTTCTCATTTCTGGGGCCATGACCTTCACGGACTGTCCTCGACGTGGTAAGATTGTGGAAGACGTGATAAGTAATAATTTAGTAGATATTACCAAACAAACTAGTTTATCCGACAGCTTTAGTAGATATTACCAAACAAACTAGTTTATCCGACAGCTTTTGACCGGTAGCCATTGAATCAATTTTCAAACTCGCTGTAGGGTTCCGTGCCCGAGAGTTAAAATTTTCACAGAATGCGTTATGTTGCCGCTACACTACAAACACCCAATGAATTTGGAAATAATAAAAATATAAGGTTCCCGCCCATACAAAAAACATGTTTCTTGTACGATAGTACGGAACAACAGAACCCTTCGTGTGAGAGTCCGACTCGCTCTTGACCGAATAATTTATTATTTTGTGGCCTGTTCCAAACAGTCTCGATAAGCTCAAAGTGATATGAGAGATTCATCTTTACCCTGTGTATCTGTTGCAGGCTTATCGAAACAGTTTGCAACAGAAACGGCCTGACTGACAAGTTAATTTTATTTTACCGTTTTATTGGGCACCGCCTGCCTGCCTGTGCACTAGACCGGTGGCAAGGTTTCTGTGATAATGGGCAATGAACGTAGGTAGATGGACACCTACCTAGCTATTTAGGGTTCCGTACCCGAAGGGTGCCAAACAAGGCCCTATTACTAAGCCCCCGTTGTTCGTCTGTCCGTCTGTCCGTCTGTCCGTCTGTCCGTCTGTCCGTCTGTCCGTCTGTCCGACTGTCCGTCTGTCCGTCTGTCCGTCTGTCCGTCTGTCCGTCTGTCCGTCTGTCCGTCTGTCCGTCTGTCCGTCTGTCCGTCTGTCCGTCTGTCCGTCTGTCCGTCTGTCCGTCTGTCCGTCTGTCCGTCTGTCACCAGGCTGTATATCATGAACCGTGATAGCTAGACAGTTATTTTTTTTACAGATGATGTATTTCTGTTGCCGCTATGACAACTGATACTTTACTTTTTTTACCGTTTTTATAGATAATGGTACGGAACCCTTCATGAGCGAGCCCGACTCGCACTTGGCCGGTTATAAAATTTATAGAAATAGAAATGATTTATTTAGTAAAACGTTTCACTTAGGGGTAGGTACTTACACAAAATGGTATTAGGTACTGGTTTTTACAATGTGAGCAATAAAGAGATGGATATGAATTTTAATGCCTACTGAGACCGATTTTGGTTTTCAGAAATTAATAATAATAAAGTTGAATCCATTTAGCAAGATAAATGATTCAATAGAGCCAAATAGAAATGATTTATTTAGTAAAACGTTTCACTTAGGGGTAGGTACTTACACAAAATGGTATTAGGTACTGGTTTTTACAATGTGAGCAATAAAGAGATGGATATGAATTTTAATGCCTACTGAGACCGATTTTGGTTTTCAGAAATTAATAATAATAAAGTTGAATCCATTTAGCAAGATAAATGATTCAATAGAGCCATTCTTATAAATTGATCGTTTATCAAAGAGGGTACATTACCTACCTGTGTAAGTATGCTATGTATCAGACAAAATGGTTTTGATGATCGGTACTTCGGAAATGTCGCCACGCCATAGGCCATTACGCCATTCGCCACGCCATTTCTTGCATAGGGTATGGTGAGGTGAGAGAGTGAGGGAAAGAGGTGTTCAGACAGCTCGCATGAAGCCAAAGATACTTGCCGCGAACTCTACTTGACTTTGTTTGGACATACTCGTACCTACCTTGTGTGATTTGCACTGGTCAGCATTATTTTAACTGCTATATCATGTCGCTGAAGTGCCTACCGCATCAAAATGGTTAGGGCGTTAATAAGTAGAGCTAAAAAGGTCAAGTTACGAATTGCAACATGTTACACAAATATTCTTATTATTACGATAAATTAATACGTAGAAACCTAGGCAGGTAATTAATTAAAGTAAGTAGTTTACAAACTAAAGACACCTTTTCGAACACAAGAGTTTTTACTAAGAAGACTCAAATGAGTCCACACAAGGTTCATGGGATTACAACTAAGAATCCCAAGCCCAGGGTTCCGTCTATCACCGTCGAGCTGAGGGTTCCGTCTATCACCGTCGGGCTGAGGGTTCCGTCTATCACCGTCGAGCTCAGGGTTCCGTCTATCACCGCACCGTCGAGCTCGATCATCAGGTGAAGATGATGAAAACTTCGCTAGGAGATAATTAGACTTGTTACGACAAATCAAATGAGCCCAAACTCGTTGTAGATTATACAAAATAATATGGCACCTTAGTGACTTTAGTGACCTTAGTGACCTTAGTGACCTTAGTACTTACTTTCATTGTTTTAAACTTACAAGGTCGTCGTGTCTATTTTAATATTTGTTGTTTGTTTTTTCATTGTATTTAATCATTTTCGAGGAGTATGGAGCCTTGAGTAAACTGAACAACTTACACTTCCTGCGAGATAGACTTGATCTTATTAAAACTAATAAATAAATGAAGCCCATTAATTTTCCCACACCCACCGAGGGACATGCGCCTTCATCCGGAATCCGGATACGTGTTTACCCACACCCACCGAGGGACATGCGCCTTCATCCGGAATCCGGATACGTGTTTACCCACACCCACCGAGGGACATGCGGCTTCATCCGGAATCCGGATACGTGTTTACCCACACCCACCAAGGGACATGCGCCTTCATCCGGAATCCGGATACGTGTTTACCCACACCCACCGAGGGACATGCGCCTTCATCCGGAATCCGGATACGTGTTTACCCACACCCACCGAGGGACATGCGCCTTCATCCGGAATCCGGATACGTGTTTACCCACACCCACCGAGGGACATGCGCCTTCATCCGGAATCCGGATACGTGTTTACCCACACCCACCGAGGGACATGCGGCTTCATCCGGAATCCGGATACGTGTTTACCCACACCCACCGAGGGACATGCGCCTTCATCCGGAATCCGGATACGTGTTTACCCACACCCACCGAGGGACATGCGCCTTCATCCGGAATCCGGATACGTGTTTACCCACACCCACCGAGGGACATGCGCCTTCATCCGGAATCCGGATACGTGTTTACCCACACCCACCGAGGGACATGCGCCTTCATCCGGAATCCGGATACGTGTTTACCCACACCCACCGAGGGACATGCGCCTTCATCCGGAATCCGGATACGTGTTTACCCACACCCACCGAGGGACATGCGCCTTCATCCGGAATCCGGATACGTGTTTACCCACACCCACCGAGGGACATGCGCCTTCATCCGGAATCCGGATACGTGTTTACCCACACCCACTGAGGGACATGCGGCTTCATCCGGAATCCGGATACGTGTTTAGATTAAGCACCACCACGGCGCTGGCTTTATTTGTTACACAGGGTGTAACAGAAAGGGGTGTACAATCCGAAAGTGGGTTGTTAGGGACATCATTCTGAAGAACATTCACGATGGGACCGACTTGATCAGAGCAACTTTATTTTTATTAACTCAGTACATTTCGGGCCTAGCGCTCAGCTGATCTGTATGGTGGAGTGAAAAATAATGTTGCTCTGATCGAGTCAGTGCCATAGTGAAAGTTGTTCAGAATGATGTCCCTAACAACCCTCTTTCGGCTTGTACACCCCTTTCTGTTACACCCTGTATGTATATCGCAAAAATAAATAACAAAGTTACCTCTGGGGTAGCCGCTAGCCGGACGATTGACAGGTTAAAGGTAATACCTACTACCTAGTGGATTGACAGGTTAAAGGTAATACCTACTACCTAGTGGATTGACAGGTTAAAGGTGATACCTACTACCTAGTGGATTGACAGGTTAAAGGTGATACCTACTACCTAGTGGATTGACAGGTTAAAGGTGATACCTACTACCTAGTGGATTGACAGGTTAAAGGTGATACCTACTACCTAGTGGATTGACAGGTTAAAGGTAATACCTACTACCTAGTGGATTGACAGGTTAAAGGTAATACCTACTACCTAGTGGATTGACAGGTTAAAGGTAATACCTACTACCTAGTGGATTGGATTAGATTAGTGAATAATTTTGACTGACAAATAATGAGATATTTTTTAGAAAAGGCGATTGCTTAAAAAACAATGTGATATTATTATGTCATAAATAAATAAGTAAAAAAAATATAAGTTTATTTAATAAAAAAATAAAATTACAAGATTTTACCACATCGACCACCATCGCGACCCTGTGTCAGCTGATTTGATTTCTATCGCCTTCCATAAGTCTTCATTTAGAAAGAATTCCCTGGAAACAAGGAAACCTAATTATTTTACTAAAATGAAAAAGATAACTTCAGCGCAAATAAAATCTCCTGAAAGGAACTATAGTAGAATCGCGTTAGCTTGGCAATAGAGAGCGTTGATCTATTATAATTAAGGTCCGACCGAGATCTCGTTATCGGTCTCGGTATCGGCTTTCTCGGCCAATTTTCGGCCAAGATTGTCGTTCTCGGTCTCGGCTTAAATCTGCCGAGATTCTCGGCCGTAACCGAGACAATTTTGCGCTCGTTCATCTGTTTATTGATAATTTGATATTTGCCGCGCGCGCGTGTTCGCTAGGTTGGTATTATGGTATCGTCAACCTGTCATGTTGTCATCAGTGCTCGCTGCGCGAGCTTTCAATCGATTTGATTGGTTTGTAAAATAAAATGGCATGTGGCTGCGAGCTGCGAGCCTACCTGAGGCGTCACCCATTGGCTCGTTTTTGCGTTTGTTTTTGCCGTTTCGTTTATAAACAACTTCATTTCAAACACTTTTCTTTGCACTCTAATGAAGAAAACTTGTTGCGTTATTGTTTATTGATTGTGATTGATTATATTCAATTTATACTTTATATTATGATCTTTCAACTATTTTCCGACTCATAATCCACGCACCCTGCTTAGTGGCAAATGCTGCCAAATATCCGATCCCAAGACTAAGTCGTAGGGCTAAGCAGGTGTGTACACCACCACACTACACTACACTACTCTACAATTATAGGTACACATCACACTCACCCACTTCTCACCTGTGCATTTTCATTTTCTTTTTAATTTATAATTTTTGTGTTTGTTCCACTGTTTTACCTCCGTACAATGTTAAAATGTTTAGATTAAGTAATTTAAATCCGTTATTGGCTTTTGTTAAGTTTTAATTTAGCCGTATAAAACAATGTAATTTTGCTGTGGATTTTTTAAGACAAATAAAATAAAATAAATAAAAATAAAATCTTAAAACTTTCGCTATGTTATACTATACCTTCCGGCCACCTCCGGCCACCCCGGGAGAAACTTGTATACTTCATTGCACAAAAAACAATACACATGGATAATAGAGTATACATGATCAAAGGCGAGCTTATCTCTATCAAGAGATACAAAAGGAGGATTCGGCATAGGTTACCTTTTCTTTTCCATTGCAGCCAGGATCTGTCTGTTATATTCATCCATCGTCGGCAGCGTCCCTCCATAGTCCGCCGGCAGTTCGCTCCTATCCAAGTGATTCAGCAGTGTGGACGAGCCAGGCGTGTGTATGTGGAGCTGTGAACAAGTGTCATCGGTTAAGGAAACTTTCTGAAACCGTTATCTGAGATCAATCTCACGCGCGTGATAATGTGATAGGTTTTGATTTGGTGAAACCGTGTGACATACAGTCATCAAACGGTTGGGGCGTCAGCTCTACGCAACTGAATGCAACAAACCTGCCATCAATATTATACAGACCTTTCACTCGTCAACGTCATTGATGATTATGATGATAAAGCGTTAGTACCAGCTGTCACCAACAGATCGTTGGAAAGCTGTAGCTGGGATGCTTCGAGCAACGCGGCCTTTCTGGGATGAGACAAGCTGACATCGGTTTCTGGGATGAGACAAGCTGACATCGGTTTCTGGGATGAGACAAGCTGACATCGGTTTCTGGGATGAGACAAGCTGACATCGGTTTCTGGGATGAGACAAGCTGACATCGGTTTCTGGGATGAGACAAGCTGACATCGGTTTCTGGGATGAGACAAGCTGACATCGGTTTCTGGGATGAGATAAGCTGACATCGGTTTCTGGGATGAGACAAGCTGACATCGGTTTCTGGGATGGGACAAGCTGACATCGGTTTCTGGGATGAGACAAGCTGACATCGGTTTCTGGGATGAGACAAGCTGACATCGGTTTCTGGGATGAGACAAGCTGACATCGGTTTCTGGGATGAGACAAGCTGACATCGGTTTCTGGGATGAGACAAGCTGACATCGGTTTCTGGGATGAGACAAGCTGACATCGGTTTCTGGGATGAGACAAGCTGACATCGGTTTCTGGGATGAGACAAGCTGACATCGATTTCTGGGATGAGACAAACTGACATCGGTTTCTGGGATGAGACAAGCTGACATCGGTTTCTAGGATGAGACAAGCTGACATCGGTTGCGGGTTTAGTGATGTAAGACATTTTATATCGTAAAGAGTTATCTAATGATAGCTGAAAATTTCGGTGCTCTTCTACAGCTAGGGCTGCGGCGGCGGCTGATAAATTACCTGCAAGCAGGCTGACAACAGAAACAGAAATATCATGAGGACATTCTAACGGCGATGGAAAACATCCCGAGGAAACCTTCATACGACATAGGTGCGGCGATGGGCTAGGGCTAGGGCTAGCCAAATGGGCAAATAAAAAACTGGCTAAAAGTGGACATTAAGGTGAAACCTTACGGTCTGGACGGGAATTTTATGTTTTGGCTATTTTCTTAACTTTGAGAGTAAACCGTGATACTTGTTTATTCATTTGACTCGAGCCGCGGCACAACAACACTGTCACACGTCTCATGTATCAATATCTTAGAATAAAGCATTCAATTGTATATACTTATGTACATTCATTTTAACACGAATTTCGACAAGTGTGTGAAAATGATTGGAATATTGATACGTGAAACAGTGTTCACATTCGCCAACAAATTGTCTAATTCGTCAAACTGATAAAAAGTTACAAAGTTGAGAAAACAGCCAAAATTTTCCAGACCGTGACCTTCCACCTTCATTGCCTCTACCACCCCATATAGGAAAAGGTATGACTGCGTGATGCTATTGTTTTGTAATGTGTAGTTAAGTAAATATTGTTATTTATCTCCAAGGTGGGTGGCTTACCATTTCAACGTATTCCTGCCCCATCATCGGCTTCATGAGCCCCATCACAGTGTGTATTATCGACGGGGCGTTGACCATGTGCATCTGTTGCAAGCGGATCGGCATGGCTTCCTGCAAGTTAGACGATAAACATTCCGAGGTTTGTTGGCTAAACAAAATAGTCTTCCAACGATCTTTTTGCGTGTGAGTGACTTTACAGGGGGGTCATCGCGTAGTTACATACACCTGTCATCGCGTAGTTACATACACCTGTCATCGCGTAGTTACATACACCTGTCATCGCGTAGTTACATACACCTGTCATCGCGTAGTTACATACACCTGTCATCGCGTAGTTACATACACCTGTCATCGCGTAGTTACATACACCTGTCACCGCGTAGTTACATACACCTGTCATCGCGTAGTTACATACACCTGTCATCGCGTAGTTACATACACCTGTCATCGCGTAGTTACATACACCTGTCACCGCGTAGTTACATACACCTGTCATCGCGTAGTTACATACACCTGTCACCGCATAGTTACATACAGCTGTTCGTCTATTTGCTCGTTACTTTGTGATAGTCAGCAACTAACTTTTCTTTCGCTAATAAATATAAATATTAAAATTGTAATATTTTATATTTATGTCTAGTTTTAAGGTATATCGTATATATCGTATATCTATATTTATTGCACATAAAAGACAAAACACAAAAAGATACAGAGAAGGAATGTACAAAGTCAAACTTATCTCTAAAAAGAGATCTCTTCTAGCAAACTCAGAATGGACAGAGAATATTAAAATACAGAGCAGTTAGGCCTATGTGCTCAAATAAGTGAAAAATAAATAAATCATATTACCAATCTACTGAATATACTACATAAAGAAGTACATGAATATTATATTTATATATAAACCTAACATAAATAAACTACTACATATTTAAATGTAAATTCTATATTTGTGTGAGAAAGAGAGATATTGCTACTTTAACCGATTCTTAACTGCTCAATACTAAGTAGAAATACAATGCGTGGCTGACGGGCAGGCAACGCATAGCCTAAACCGGTGGACCTAGCTAGAGCCATGAAACTTTGACAAAGAGGTTCCTTAGTAGCGTGGGGTAGCACTGAGATGGGACTTGACAAAATTAATTCCCCAAGATGGGGGGGAGGGATAAGGGGTTACAGTTTGTATTAAACTCAATCTAATCAAAATCGGTTTTTTCTAAAGTTTACTTTTTGTTTCAATCATTAGTTTATTTTTACTTTTTTACGATTACAGTCATGGGAAATATTTATCATTTAGGTCTTGGCTCAACTTGGTAGCCTATTACACAAATTGCAACCGACTTAAAGATTAAGGGGCGGTATAAGCCACCCTCCTTTCATGATTTATCTAGTCTCTCCCTCTCCAGGAAACTCACCTGTTGGTACTCAGAGACTTTCCGCGCGACGGAGATCTTGAATTTGGTGAGGAACCTGTAGTTGATGTACTTCGCGTCGACGATGAGCACGTCGGCTTCTGCCAGAGGCTGCTCGTCCAGAAGCAACAGGTCCGCCACGAGGATGGACATCCGGTTGAACTGAAGGTAGTCGAAGTTTGCCATGCCTGAAGAGTAAAAAATACTAAGGGCGATCTCACAACACGCAGAACAGTCAGATATCTTTATTTGACTCTTCATATACATTTGATATAAACTGATAAATATGGCAAATGCCTCAGATAACATGACAAAGAGTCACACCTGTTCCCTACAACAAGAATGCTTAAGGCTTTGCCCGCGGACGATTTAACAGTAGGTTGAGTAGGTTGGAACCTAGTGCAGCAGGTTTTAGATGGGTGACAAGGGGCTTTTTAGGGTACCGTACCCGAAGGGTGCCAAACGGGACCCTATTACTGAGACTTCGCTGTCCGTCTGTCCGTCCGTCCGTCCTGTCTGTCACCGGGTCCGTCTGCACGAACCGTAATAGCTAGAAAGCTGAAATTTTCACAGAATGTGTATATCTGTTGCCGCACCAACCAAAAATACTGAAATACGAGAGATATTGCAAATTAAAGGGGGCCCCGATACAAGAGACGTGTTTAGATACACTTACGCATTTCAAAATGGAGATCTTTACTGAAACTGTTTATTTATTGTCATAGCAACCATGTCATAGACACATATACTACACATTTAAATATGATAGCATATTTCGCGTCAACCCACATGGTTGTGGTTAGCCGGTATGATGTAGACTCTCAATCCGGAGGTCGTCGGTTCAAATCTCGTGAAGGCATAAACTTTTTAAATTTTCTTTTTGTTTATTTTTTTATTGTTTTGAGTGCTTTTGATTTGTTGTACGATGGTACGGTACCCTTCGTGTGCGATACCGACCCGCACTTAACCGATTTTTTTGTATATTTTCTCATCATTGGTAACAAGTGACTTAGGATAAATGCTAATTTTCTAACTTCCTAATAGCTGTGTAAAAATTCGAGGGTGGCTGACGCCACTCTTCAAGACAAGGTGTCTGCTTTCTCGTTACATATCATGCTAGGTATGAACTCCTCTTAATAGGGATTCCTGCATTATCATTAGTATTAGCCATTTCAAAATGCAGGTGTCAGTCTCCCTGATTGCTCGCTCGAGGCTCGCCCCACGCATAGATTGGTGCTCATTGCATTTTTCGGGGAGGTCTTATAAAGAGCCTCCTTGTTGGTCCTTGATAGGGACTTTGATGTATGTAGTGATGATATACATTCCATTCATTGGGAAAACTTCATTTATGTGTAATAGTGTAGTTTCTCTATTGTACTACCTCTATAGTTTTTCTAATTGACTAAAAATCTCAAGTTGGTCAATGCGTAAATGCCATTCGTAAAACAATGTAAAACTATGTTTCCCGCGCTGCGCTCTTAATGATCTATTGCGCTGACATTATCGGAATTATTTCCTGTGTACTAATTTCATAATTATTAATTTACACATTTCCGACATTTTATAAAACGAGTGCAGTGAAATGTGAACTGACATGCACGCATCAGCTTCAAGCTGCTTGTGCATAATAAATAATAATAATAGGTTCCCCCGGTTTTAGAGATGCTGATCAAAGGATACGATTAACTAATCAATTATTAATTCAAAATTGCGGCACGTGATTGGCTGAAATTAGTTTTTTGCTCTGTTAGCTAATCGTATGTAACGTTTGATCAGCGCCTCGTTCTACTTTATCACAAACCTGGGTCATTCAGTTGAAAAATTCTTATGTGCCGGCTGCCAGAGATTCGGTAATAGGCCATTTTTCTGGAGGAGAAGAAAACAATAAACAGGACAGACATTGTGGGGGCAATCCTAGCGTCGAAATATAGATTCGAGATAATGAATCTCGCCATCAAAAACAATACAGTCGGACTCGCCCATGAAGGGTTCCGTAGTAGCATCATACATAATTCACATACGGATGGACAGACGGACAGACAGGCGTGTTTCCGTAATATACAAGGCCATTACGCAGGGGTCTATGAATTATCGCGTATACTTTGGAACGCCATGTTTTCACTGACGTCTTCCGAACTATCGTCAGCACAATCGTGTATATTTTGGAATAGTCTACGCCAATAGTATGGTTCCGTTATATACAGTGCGATTACCCAATGTAAATAGGTACTCTTGTATATGTTACGGGCAATTTGATAAATCCGGTCATTATTCATACTGCCCGGCCATTATTCACACTGCCCGCGTCAATTGGGCAAAGTGAATAAAACTGCATTATAATCACTTTGCTTACGACCAACCGAGATATCTCGATCCGTCTTCGAACGCAATAAAATATGAATCGTGATCGTTTTCGACGGAGATATGCGGTATCAAAGCAGATAACTCGACTATGGAGATGATCTCGGTAGCGTGAGGCGTGAACTGCAATAGAATTTCGAGATGGCATTTGTACATTCGACAAACTTGTCTCAATCTTCTATGTACGATCTCAATCTTCTATCTACGATCTCAATCTTCTATCTATGATCTCAATCTCAGAACTTGTCTCAATCTTCTATCTACGATCTCAATCTCAGAACTCACACTAAAGAGAAATTCTTCTGCATTTCCTTAGAGCTTGGGTCGCGATCGCCGAACAGTTCTGGTGAGGATCGTCTGATGCTGAAGAACTTTTCCAGCGCTGACTTCGCCCTCTGCATGTCAAAGTAGCAGCTGTGAATGAATCGCCGGAGGAGAACGGGTTCTGGAATTTTAGTAATATAGTTTAATTATAAGTTATCTGGCGATTTTCATTAATCAAACATAAAATATATAATCTGTTCACATATTTATGTACCATTCCATGTACATTTATATTTGATGCCAAATGCTCATATTATATTAATGAACTCGACTGTACCTCATTATAGAATAAACTTATTCATTTTGAAGTTTTGTCTTTCTACAAGGTGTAAATGAATGTACGCAAAATGAGAACCTACTTTGTTAGGGACATCATTCTGAGCAACTTTCATTATGAAACCGATTTGATCATAGCATGAACTTTATTTTTCACTTCTCCATATATATCAGCTGATCCACTCAGGCCAAAATGTACTGGGAAGTGAAAAATTAAGTTGCTCTGATCAAATCGGTTTCATAATGAAAGTTGCTCAGAATGATGTCCCTAACAAATTAGTTTCTAATTTTACACCTTGTATACTAATCGGTCGGCCGCTAGACTTGACCTTGACCCAAAACATGTGTAAATGTCTCTAATGAAGGTGAGTTAATCAAATCGTTTTCCATTCTATCAGTGCCATGTTAATTCCATATAATTTTACAAAACATAGGCATATTTTTCTATATCAAGACATGTATGCCTGCTTAAATGTTTGTATACAAAGCTGATTACGCAAGGTACGTCCATGTTTTATCAACTATACACTATCTACACCATGTCATATCTGGATCCATAAGTTTGCCGATTGCCGCAAACTCCACACCACTACAAACGTAATGAATGAATAATATACAATATTTCCTACACACACCAAGCCATACTCTGCATCCACAAGTGACTGCTTGTAGAGGCTTGGCAAGTGCATGAAGAGAGCTACTCACCTATATCTTTAGGTAGCTGCGGCTGTGTATCAATCCATTCTCGTAGTACAATCACATCCTTTTCCAATTCCTCTGGAGTTTTCTTTCGCTCCATTTTTTTGTCCGAAATATTATAAATAGTAGATATTTGTGTTGTATAACCGCACTACACACTGACACTTGACTTCTGACTGCGATATGAGGAAGTCAATCGACAACAAACAGCATAATGATAATGATACAAAATTATGATTACTTATCTTCTAGCTAATAAAACGCTAGTCTAGCCTGACCGGGAGCACTTATCCAGTGGAGAGCGCATAGATACATTTTCCTTTGAAACACAACTCACCAATTTACGGGCGGCGGGGGACGAGGTTAGAGAGCTGTGATTGGTCAGCCGCTGCGAAACTGTCTGGCGGCCCGTCATCGTACATAGGTTGCGTATGCGAACGTTTGTTGAATACAACAAACGTTTGGCGAGCCGCATTCCCCCGCAGGCGCAGTCAATTGGATATATAGTCTCTGAGCCTGACAGACAACGCGGTTTAAATCGGTAATTCAGCTAGGAGGTCGTGTTTATTTGTGTAATCTTACGTCAGTCCAGTCTAGTAAAGTTTTATAGAAATGTGCACTAATAACCGGCCAAGTGCGAGACGGACGCGCACGAAGGGTTCCGTAACATTATCTATAAAAAAACCGTAAAAAAAATATCTTATACTTTAAACGAGCAATTCTTGTATGTATATATATTTCTGTGATCTCGGAAACGGCTCTAACGATTTCGCTGAAATTTGGTATATGGGGGTTTTTGGGGGTAAACAAACGATCTAGATTAGTCTTATGTTTGGGAAAACGCGTATTTTCGAGTATTCACGCGTTTTTCTTTCCACACAGGATATAATAAATAAATAAATAAATATCGTTTATTTTCAGGCTTCTGAGGCCCATACATTAAATTACATCAAATTGAAGTTTAAAATAGGTCATGTCAACATTCAAATGGTCGTTAATTTATATTTTTTTATTTTTTTTTTATGTATGTTCCCCGATAGCGCCTAAACGGGTGGACCAATTTGGAAAATTATTTTTTTGTTTGAAAGGGTTTACCTTCCCATTGGTCCCATTGACACCAGGTCAGGATCTGATGATGGGATCCTGGAGAAATCGAGGGAACTCTTCAAATATTATAGGCAGACCTATAGTGATTTTTGTGTTTTTCATAATAACTCGTGCAAATGCACATGGTAAGCATAATATTGTGATGCGGAACTGCTGATGAAGACCACATATGGCCACCAGATCTGCTCAATACTAGGTACCATGGCTGACGGGCAGGCAACGTATAGCCTAAACCGGTGGACCTAGAGCCGTGAAACTTTGTACAGGGGTTCCTTAGTAGCGTGGGGTAGCACTGATATGGGATTTGACAAAATTAATTCCCCAAGGGGGGGGGGGATAAAGGGTTACAGTTTGTATTAAACTCGATCTAATCAAATAGGGTTTGTGGAAGTCGGTTTTTTCTAAAGTTTACTTTTTGTTTCAATTATTATTGTTAGACAAGTTTAAAAAAATGTAGTTAATGTTTGAGATAACAATATATATTTCTCATAAATATGTCAAACATTTACCTATACTGATTACGTGAATAAGATTTATGCTTTGGAGTTTTTATTTTATTGTAACAAGAAGCAATAGTGCCAAACGAAAAATTTACCGATACATTCTAGGGTAATTTTTGTGACGCCATCTCTCGGATAACTTACTACTATGCCTCGCGCAATGCGTATTGACCTAAATTAGATTATTTCTGGGACAGTTTCCCTGAAAATCCAACAGAGGACTCTGAATGTGAACAGATTTTTAGGATATCCTATACTTTGTGGTAGTTGTCAATGTCAGCTCTCTAATTGTTTCACTGCTCTGTGGTTCTTAGCAAGAACCACAGAGCAGTGAAACAGAGAACAAAGACACAGAACGCGACTCTGATTGTTTCTCTGCTCTGTGTTTCTTGTTACAAGAACCACAGAGCAGTAAAACAATTAGAGAGCTGACTTTGACAATTACCACAGAGTATAGGATATTCTAAAAATCTGTTCACTTTCAGAGTCCTCTGTTGGATTTTTAGGGAAACTGTCCCAGAAACAATCTAATTGAACCATAGCTCACGAGCTATGTAATAAGAGAAATTGACAATAGATGGCGTTTCTCTGTGATAAGTGCTCTAAGGTTGAGATTATCGAAAAAACAAACTAATTAATGTGGATATAACATCACAAGTAAGTAGCTAAAGCACTTTTGTTATGGAAATCAGAAACAACGAAGGTACCACAAACACTCAGATCTGAGACAATGTAGAAAAGCGACATCTTGAAAACGGAGGCACGGAGGCAGTCAAGCCACCAGATGGCGCTTTCAACTAAACACAGGACAACTTGTACTAAAAAAATGTGAATAACCAATTAACGTCTTGTACAAAAAAAAACGTCAAATTGCCAAGCATAATAGGTTACCGATTACACGTTGTAGATCAAGGAACTAGGTTTATTAGGAATGTGTATTCATCAGAAATATCAAGGGTATGTTTAGCTGTGATAGTCTTCTGATGATCTACTCAGAAATCGATTATAAATAATAATAATTGTCAGTTCACATTTTACTTTTTAAGTTTATGTAGATTATCACCTAAACACCACCATATTACAATAAATAGTTATAACCGAGCCAAGCTCGGTCTCCCAGGTACTAATATATTAACGCAGAACATTAGGTATGTAGTTCAGTCAGATATTTTCAAAATACTTCCCCCACAAAGGTTAGAGTTTGCATGAGGGGAAGAGGGGAGAGGGCAGAGAGCTATTGTGGAGCTGAAAAGCTTGTGTGAGGTTGCAAGAGGTTAGGTTAGGGTAGGTTAGGTTTTTTTTTTATATCAGTTTAATTACAAATCTACAGACACTAGTTGTCCGTACTCTTATTAAGTTAGGTTTTTATTTATTAGAGATGCTTTTTAGTTTTATTTTAGTAACTTCGCAGAGTTACGGAAGATTAGTAAATAAATATAAATAATATGTATCTTATTCTAGATAATAAAGTATATATAGCCTTAATGTTTAATTATTGTTATTTTTTTTATTTATTTTTTTATTAATTTTGGTTTCACCCGATCTTGTACCTTATGGTAGACGTATAGTATATATTATTTTATTATATTAATAATTATTATTATTTTTATGTATTTTTTTTTTTTAATATATATATTTTTTTTCCTTTTCATGCCGTGTTTAAAGCATGTTTTTTTTTTTTTTTTATTCTTATTTTTATTATTATATTATTATATAATATACATATATTATTACTTAACTTGTTCTTAACTAGTTACATGGTACATGGTGTTTGTCTTACAGCTATAAAACATTCGTCATGGTTTGGGCGTCATCGGAAGAGGAAGCTGTCGGTGTTGTTTCCCTTTTTTCGCTTTTCTCCACTAGTGCCTCCATGACGGCTATGTCCCGGTTTCGGATTGCCATTTTTAGATTGTGCTCCAGGATGGATTTGGCGCATGCTGTAGTTGCTCTCTTCACAAATTGACCTATCGCATCACCGCTGTCGTCTGTGTAGTAAACACAGCTGGCGGTGTGCCGCGAGATTGCTACAACAGCATGTTGGACGCTTTCGTGTTGCTTTGTTCTCGTTGCTGTTGTTCGTACGATTACCACTGTCTCGTATTTCAGTCCCTGCGCTTCATGGATAGTCAGGGTGCGAGATCCCTAGGTTAAATTAAATTGAAGTGTCGATGCCATGGTAGCAGGCTTTGAAAAGGGAGACACCGCTGATTACGTGGGGTGCATAAAAGCCTCACTAAACCATGAGGTAATAGTGTACGAGGACAGAGGACAGAACTTAAGCTAAGGTTTTTTTTTTTTGATATCAGTTTAATTACAAATCTACAGACACTAGTTGTCCGTACTCTTATTAAGTTATGGTTTTTATTATTAGAGATGCTTTTTAGTTTTATTTTAGTAACTTCGCAGAGTTACGGAAGATTAGTAAATAAATATAAATAATATGTATCTTATTCTAGATAATAAAGTATATATAGCCTTAACTTAATGTCTAATTATTGTTATTATTTTTATTACTTTTATAGCCTTTAACTACTTTCTTAATTATGGTAGACGTATAGTATATATTATTATTATTATTATTTTTATGTATTTATTATTATTATTATTTTTTATATTATTTTTTTTTCCATGCCGTGTGTAAAGCATGTTTTATTTTTATTTTTATTATTATTATTTTTATTATTATTATTATTATTTTTTATTTTATTCTTATTTTTATTATTCTTATTATATTATTATATAATATACATATATTATTACTTAACTTGTTCTTAACTAGTTACATGGTACATGGTGTTTGTCTTACAGCTATAAAACATTCGTCATGGTTTGGGCGTCATCGGAAGAGGAAGCTGTCGGTGTTGTTTCCCTTTTTTCGCTTTTCTCCACTAGTGCCTCCATGACGGCTATGTCCCGGTATCGGATTGCCATTTTTAGATTGTGCTCCAGGATGGATTTGGCGCATGCTGTAGTTGCTCTCTTCACAAATTGACCTATCGCATCACCGCTGTCGTCTGTGTAGTAAACACAGCTGGCGGTGTGCCGCGAGATTGCTACAACAGCATGTTGGACGCTTTCGTGTAGCTTTGTTCTCGTTGCTGTTGTTCGTACGATTACCACTGTCTCGTATGTCAGTCCCTGCGCTTCATGGATAGTCAGGGTGCGAGATCCCTAGGTTAAATTAAATTGAAGTGTCGATGCCATGGTAGCAGGCTTTGAAAAGGGAGACACCGCTGATTACGTGGGGTGCATAAAAGCCTCACTAAACCATGAGGTAATAGTGTACGAGGACAGAGGACAGAACTTAAGCTAAGGTTTTTTTTTTTTGATATCAGTTTAATTACAAATCTACAGACACTAGTTGTCCGTACTCTTATTAAGTTATGGTTTTTATTATTAGAGATGCTTTTTAGTTTTATTTTAGTAACTTCGCAGAGTTACGGAAGATTAGTAAATAAATATAAATAATATGTATCTTATTCTAGATAATAAAGTATATATAGCCTTAACTTAATGTTTAATTATTGTTATTATTTTTATTACTTTTATAGCCTTTAACTACTTTCTTAATTATGGTAGACGTATAGTATATATTATTATTATTATTATTTTTATGTATTTATTATTATTATTATTTTTTATATTATTTTTTTTTCCATGCCGTGTTTAAAGCATGTTTTATTTTTATTTTTATTATTATTATTTTTATTATTATTATTATTATTTTTTATTTTATTCTTATTTTTATTATTCTTATTATATTATTATATAATATACATATATTATTACTTAACTTGTTCTTAACTAGTTACATGGTACATGGTGTTTGTCTTACAGCTATAAAACATTCGTCATGGTTTGGGCGTCATCGGAAGAGGAAGCTGTCGGTGTTTGTTTCCCTTTTTTCGCTTTTCTCCACTAGTGCCTCCATGACGGCTATGTCCCGGTTTCGGATTGCCATTTTTAGATTGTGCTCCAGGATGGATTTTGCGCATGCTGTAGTTGCTCTCTTCACAAATTGACCTATCGCATCACCGCTGTCGTCTGTGTAGTAAACACAGCTGGCGGTGTGCCGCGAGATTGCTACAACAGCATGTTGGACGCTTTCGTGTAGCTTTGTTCTCGTTGCTGTTGTTCGTACGATTACCACTGTCTCGTATGTCAGTCCCTGCGCTTCATGGATAGTCAGGGTGCGAGATCCCTCTCCTGTCCCGTATTGTTGGTTGATGAGCTGTGCCTTCTCTGCTTGGGTGTGAACCAGGTAGAGAGTACGTGGAAGAGTCTTGGGTATCTGTGTGCCTGTATATGTTTCCATTCGCAGGGAATGCACACTGCCTTTGGACGAGTATATGCCGCTATATATTTCGCTGAGGGCATATGCTACGTCCATGGGGTTCCTGTGCGTGCAACGTAGTTCTTCGCTGATGGTTGCGATAAGGTTCGGGCGGTTGTAGTAGAGGGTGAAAAGATTTTCCCTGTCGATGTATGGCAGCTGATTGATGTCACCGATAAGCAAGATGTCTTCTGTACCGGTGATCCTAGATGCCATCACGATGGCCCCAAAATGAGTCATTAGGGCCTCATCTACCATGAGTCGTCGTACTACATGTTCTCCGATTCTTTCAAACCGTTAACTAGGATGGAGGCCAGAGTGCGCACTTTTGTCTTGGCAGCAGCTAACCTAACCTAACCTAACCTAACCTTAGTTTAAGCTAAGGTTAGGTTAGGTTAGGTTAGGTTAGGTTAGGTTAGGTTAGGTTAGGTTAGGTTAGGTTTGGTTAGGATAGGTTAGGTTAGGTTAGGTTAGGTTAGGTTAGGTCAGGTTAGGTTAGGTCAGGTCAGGTTAGGTTAGGTTAGGTCAGGTTAGGTTAGGTTAGGTTAGGTTAGGTTAGGTTAGGTTAGGTTAGGTTAGGTTAGGTTAGGTTAGGTTAGGTTAGGTTAGGTTAGGTTAGGTTAGGTTAGGTTAGGTTAGGTTAGGTTAGGTTAGGTTAGGTTAGGTTAGGTTAGGTTAGGTTAGGTTAGGTTAGGTTAGGTTAGGTTAGGTTAGGTTAGGTTAGGTTAGGTTAGGTTAGGTTAGGTTAGGTTAGGTTAGGTTAGGTTAGGTTAGGTTAGGTTAGGTTAGGTTAGGTTAGGTTAGGTTAGGTTAGGTTAGGTTAGGTTAGGTTAGGTTAGGTTAGGTTAGGTTAGGTTAGGTTAGGTTAGGTTAGGTTAGGTTAGGTTAGGTTAGGTTAGGTTAGGTTAGGTTAGGTTAGGTTAGGTTAGGTTAGGTTAGGTTAGGTTAGGTTAGGTTAGGTTAGGTTAGGTTAGGTTAGGTTAGGTTAGGTTAGGTTAGGTTAGGTTAGGTTAGGTTAGGTTAGGTTAGGTTAGGTTAGGTTAGGTTAGGTTAGGTTAGGTTAGGTTAGGTTAGGTTAGGTTAGGTTAGGTTAGGTTAGGTTAGGTTAGGTTAGGTTAGGTTAGGTTAGGTTAGGTTAGGTTAGGTTAGGTTAGGTTAGGTTAGGTTAGGTTAGGTTAGGTTAGGTTAGGTTAGGTTAGGTTAGGTTAGGTTAGGTTAGGTTAGGTTAGGTTAGGTTAGGTTAGGTTAGGTTAGGTTAGGTTAGGTTAGGTTAGGTTAGGTTAGGTTAGGTTAGGTTAGGTTAGGTTAGGTTAGGTTAGGTTAGGTTAGGTTAGGTTAGGTTAGGTTAGGTTAGGTTAGGTTAGGTTAGGTTAGGTTAGGTTAGGTTAGGTTAGGTTAGGTTAGGTTAGGTTAGGTTAGGTTAGGTTAGGTTAGGTTAGGTTAGGTTAGGTTAGGTTAGGTTAGGTTAGGTTAGGTTAGGTTAGGTTAGGTTAGGTTAGGTTAGGTTAGGTTAGGTTAGGTTAGGTTAGGTTAGGTTAGGTTAGGTTAGGTTAGGTTAGGTTAGGTTAGGTTAGGTTAGGTTAGGTTAGGTTAGGTTAGGTTAGGTTAGGTTAGGTTAGGTTAGGTTAGGTTAGGTTAGGTTAGGTTAGGTTTTTTTTTTTTTTTTTTTTTTTTTTTTTTTTTTTTTTTTTTTTTTTTTTTTTTTTTTAAATACATGTGGTGGAAATCCTCATGGACACCTGGGAATGTTGCCCAGGTAGTGTCGGACTCTTACCGACTAAAACCACCACATGTTTACATTATGAACCCCTAACATGATCAGGGACTTTGGTATTAGGTAGTATGATTTGATTTTTACATGTTTATTTTTATTTTATTACATATATGTAAAGTTATATAATACTACTATATATTTACTTATATGCTACTATCTTATTCATATATATATATGTTTTCTTTCTTTTTTATGTTATGTTATGTTTTTTTTTTTTTTTTTTTTATTACGGTTTTTTCCTTTATTTTTTCTCCTTTTTCTTTGTTTTTCTTTTATGATCTGCTTAGGTCTAACATGGTTTTATATTTATAATCTAAATTTACAATTTTATGCTGTTCAAAAAGTATAATCATTATACCTTGACAGCATAACTATTAACTAGTCTTATTTCTTTTAATTACTTGGCTTGCGATTCTGACGCAGTATTCAATAAACAATTTCCTATCTTTTCCGGCCATAATAGATGCCAGTTTGCACGGGGTTAACTTGAGTCCTAACTCTTGTTCAACGTTGAATCGGTCAATAGCGTGAATAGGGCATTCCAGCAAAATGTGCAATACCGTTTCTTCCACCCCAGGTTCGCATATGCACGATGGATTCTCTTTACACCTGAATCTAGTCAGATATTCGGAGAATCCACCGTGCCCCGTCAAAATTTGGGTAGTTATGCCTGTTGGGGTGAACTTTCGGATCGTTGAAAAGGCCGTCACCGCGTTGGGAAAGAAAACCTTTGTTGTTGACGCCGTTGTACCGGTGTTGTAGCGGCGATTCCATTCGTCAAGCGTTGCCATACGGATGCCTCGCTTGACGAATGAAACCGGACACTGGTCATAGTCCATCTTTCGCCTGTCGCTCAGGGCAGCGTCTTTCGCCAGAAGGTCAGCCCTCTCGTTTCCCTCCAGTCCCACATGAGCCTTGATCCAGAACAAATGCACAGTTTTGTTCCGTTGACTTAATGTCCTGATGTTACATCTTGATTCTACGGCTAGGGGGTGGAGGGATCCGAGATTGGTGACAGTCTGTAGAGACGACATAGAGTCGCTATATAACGCGAACGTGGCAGCTTTGTGATTTAGCATAATCCTGGTAGCTCTGCATATTGCTAATAGTTCAGCTTGATAGACCGTGCAATAATTCGGTAGGCTCAGCTTGAGGGTTTTGGTTTCGACCGCGCCCTCCCATAAGGATAGCGCGGCTCCAACCTTACCCTCAATTTTGCTGCCGTCCGTAAATATGCGGACATCGTAGTCGCTGTGAGCGTCCACTTGTTCTTGATCTACCAGGCCTTTAAATTCGAGCTGGGTTTGTGCCGCGGGATGTGGGATTTCGACTGCAGGAATCATGCGCTCTACTTCTCGGTCCGCCAGTACCGGCTGGGGCACCCCCCGTCTCGCCTCGTATAGGGAAGCAGCTTCCCTTACACGAAGGTCGAGTGGCAGTATCCCAGCCAGGACCAGGGCCGAGTTTAAGGAAACGGTGCGGTATGCTTTGCACATCCTTTGTGCAATTCCGCGCTGAACGGCTCCCAACTGGTCCATTACGCCTATCTTCATCGCGGCTGGGGCCCACGCGCTGGCAGCATATAGGATCACCGGCTCAACAGTTGCCACGTATATGGTTCGTATTACCTCGGGGTGGAGGCCCCACGACGTTTTTGCTGCCCTCGACAACTGCTTATATATATTCATAGCCTTGTTGCAGATGTTGTACACGTGGGTATTAAATGTTAACTTATTGTCTATGGTAACCCCCAGAATTTTTATTTCCTTAGACATAGCAATGCCGATCCCCCCCATGCTCAGGTGTGGTGTGTCATACTTCAATTTGCGGGTTATTACCATGGCCATTGTTTTATGTGGCGCAAACTTCAATTTATTCTGGACACCCCACACCCGAACATGTTCAAGAGCGGCATTAGCTTGTCTTTGGATATCTAGGGCCGTTTCTCCGTCAAATACTAAAACCACATCATCGGCAAACGCCTGGCAGTACACGCCCTGGGCGTCCATGTTTCGCAACAGGGGATCCAAAAGAAGGTTCCAAAGAATTGGACCTCCTATGGATCCCTGGACGCAGCCCTTGTTTGTGGGCTTTGTGTACTCCAGACCAGCGTATCTTACCTTGACAGTTCTGTTTGACAAGTAACTGTCAAAAACCCGTCTGAGGTATACCGGACAGTTTTCCTCAGCCAGTCGAGTCTTGATTGCTGGCCACCATGCGCTATCGAAGGCTCCCTCTATATCCAATGAAACTATCGTAATGATCTTCTTATCATCTAGTTTTCGACGAATTCGTTGCATAAGGATATAGAGGGAGTCCTCGGTGCTCCTTTGGGGCATAAACCCGAATTGGCGTGGACTGATACGTGGCAGGAGATGGTACCGCAGGCGAGCCACCAACATCTTTTCCAGTATTTTCCCTAGCACAGGCAGCAGGCCGATGGGCCTGTATGATTTGGCAGCTCTATAATTGTCCTTCCCCGGTTTCCTCAAAACCACGACTACGGCTTCCTTCCACGCGTTGGGAAAATAATTACACGCCAAGCATCTGTTCAGTACACAGAGGAATAAGTCAGGGTTGGCTTCTATGGCATGTCGACAAATGTCAGCCGTAAAGCCGTCAGCTCCTGGGGCCTTCTTCGGGTTAAAGGATTCCATGGCTACACGAAGTTCAGTGGATGTAAACGGCAGTTCCGGTTTTATAAGTGGGCTTCCAGCGTTTAAGGTCTCAGCCAGCTTCCTTATTTTGATATGATCGCTGTTATCATTGTCAGTGGAATCCTCCGGGTAGAAGGTCTCCGCCAACACCTTTATTGAGCCTTCCGCGTCAAGCTCCATGCCGTTGTGGATGAGAGGTAAGTCCTCCTCCCTTCGTGTCGTTCTGCCGATAACACGATAAATCCCTTCCCAGAGGCCCTCCTTATCCTGTTTGCCGCAAAACTCTTTCCAGCTGGAAATTTGGGCCTTGGCTGCTTCCTCTTGATAAAGCGCCTTATGTCTAAGGTAATCAGCAACTACCTCCTCCCTTCGCACCGGGGCCGCGCATCTTATCCTGCGCTTTCTGGTGGCGACCTCTTTTTTCAACTTTGTGAGCTCGTCGGTCCACCATGGCAACCTCAACAATTCTGCGGATTTTTTCTTAGGTATAGAATAATTACAAGCTTGGTTTACTGACTCTGTATATTTGGCTATTACTGATTCTAAATGGTCCGAATTTGAGATGTTATTTATTTCCGTTACATTAATATTATTTTCTACCTGCAATTGGTTGAATTTCTCATGAAATTTTTTCCAATTGGCTTTTTTCGTATTAAATTTTCTCGTTGTTCTGCTAATATTAATGCCTTTTGGGTTTTTGAGGAGAATGTTGAAGAGGATGCCATTGTGGTCCGACGTTGTGAGCCCTTCGTCTATTCTCCAGTCCACCACCAGATCCAGTATGTTGGTTGAGCATGCCGTCACATCGACATGGCTTCGGTATCTTTTGCCTCCTCTAATGCAGTCAAATGTTGGAATATTGCCACTATTTATGACGTTTAGATCCAGGTTCTCCAGCGCGCCCAGCATCTCCCTACCTCTCTCGTCAATCACAGGACTTCCCCACCAGGAACTCTTTGCGTTGGCATCCCCCCCTATCACCCACCTTTTCGATAGAATTTGGTCTTCGATTTTACCGAGATGTTCGAGGTAGGGGTTCAAGGGTTGGGCAGGCTCGAAGTAGTATGAGACCAACGCAATCTCCCAGGCACTCGTCTGAATCCCCACCACGACGATGTTATTCGTGGTGAGTTTTGGGTACTGCACCACATTTATGTTTTGATCAAAAACAGCAATGGCCGCTTTGTTAGTACCCTCCCCAGGCTGAGTGCACTGGAAGATGCGCACGCCCTTATGGCCTCTCATCACCTTAGCATTTCCCACGTAGGGCTCCTGTAGTAGCGCTATTGTGACTTTCCGCTTTACGGCCTCAGTGAGCGCCTCGTAAGTGGCGAGCTTGTTACGCTGTAGATTGGCCTGGATAATTTTATACTGGGTAGATTCCACCTGGGCGCCCTTAGCAATACGCCACCGAGAGCCTTGCTAACTCGTCCCATTTTCTGCGCATCGGGCAGTCCAGGCTGAAGGCGTTGTGTGAGGCATTGTTGGATCCGCTTTTGGCACAATTCCGGCAGGCCGGGACCCCTCCCGCCAGCCAGTCCGCACATTCAGCGCGCATGTGTGGGCCACCACAATGGCTGCAGAGATCTGTAGTCTCTTTACAGAATCTTTTGCCATGACCGTAGCCCAGACATCTTGAACACTGGACCAGAGGGGACTGATCGGCGACTCGGACTCTCTGCAGGTCGATGTGCATGGTCCCTGCTTCCGTGGCCCTTCTCCAAATCGTCGGCGACGTACTTATCACGACATGAGTGTTGTGCGGATTTCTGGCCCTTCTCCGGTATTTTATCATGACTCTTCCCTCCTCATCGTCCAGGCCGTGAAAGAGGGCCCGGTTCTGGTTCCTTATCGCCTTCAGGATGTCCTCATCGCTGTTTACCAGCAGGACATCTCTAAGGACCAGAAGCGGGTCCTTGTTTTTCACCTCCTCGACGGTGAGGGTGATCCCTTCCTTCTCGAGCCTCTCTTTAGCCTTGGTTCTTTCCTCCTTTGTCCTAAAGCCCATTATTACCTTTCGGTCCCTGGCTTTGCGGACCCTTTCCACCTGTATCCACCCCTCCTTTGCGTCCACGGTCTTTCTGATCTTGTTGAAGACCTCTTCTCCTGTGTCCGACTCGTCTGTGGACGATATGACAGCTGAGTGCAGTGCGCTTTGGACGGGTGGTTTGCCGGGCTGTCCTGCCGTGATGCTGGCATAAGTGCCGGTTCGCTCCAGGGTCTCGCGCTGCTTGTCCATGGCCTCGTGAAGTTCTGCCATCTTCTTGTTATTTGCCTCTATCAGCCTACTGTGCTCCAGGAGCTGTTCCTGTAGCAGGTCCAAGTTCGGTGCAGGCATGGTATCGGCATGTTGGGCTACGGGGGTTGAGGGCAGGACTCCCGTTAGTTCCTTGGGGATACCTCCTTTGGTTTTGAGCTCCAGTTCGGCCTCTTTTACAAGCTGATAGAGTCGGTCAAGCGCTTCTTGAATAGCAACTTTTATTTCTGTTTTTAAATTGCGCGACTCTTTTATGTTTGTTTTTGCCTTTACGAGGCAAGCTCTGGCTTCAGCTGTGCGGTCCGATGTAGTCTGCTTTGTGGTAGGGCTGGCGTCAACCTGCAATCTACGTGTAGGCCTTGATACGTCCTGGGATAGGGCTTGTCTGGGTTTAGTTTTGGCAGGGCCAGCCTGCTCTGTCACGCTCGTCACAGGAGTAGTCGCAGAATGAGGTTTCACGCTCGAGGCCTCCCATTCACCTATGCTTTTTCTAACTTTGGAGGTTAGGGTTTGGGTCTTCGGTGGGGACCTATTGGGAACCGTGCCGCTGGTGGTGCTCTTAACTGGTGTCCTTTCCATGTTGGACACAAGTGTCAGATCCTTACTACTAGTATAAGTGTGCAATAGCACGTACTTATAGTCAATACTTAAACCTACACAGAAATTAAAAAAAAAAAAAAAAAAAAATATGTATTTAAAAAATACAGCAATGTCCCTTGGACCTGTCTTAAAATTAGGATAGGTTAAAGAGTCAAATGAACTAAAGCTAATTTTCTTATATCTAACACAAAAATCCGCGTCCAACTTGGAGCTTCCGTTTTTGAGCCACAAATTTTACAAAATATTTGGGGGGTTGCAGTTTTTTGGAGGGGTAAAAAACAATAAATTTACAAAATTGTTATGTATCTAACTTTAAATACCTAAACTGGTGTTAAAAATGCAAAATTCTTAGCCGTTTAGAAGAAACAAGGCTTTTTTCTACAATTGCAGTTGACCTACAATCGATAAATTTAAAAACTCAAAATTTTTCAGCATTAACCCCACCTAAATTTTTTACCATATAAACAACTACTAAGGATCTACAATCTAAGCTACTAAAAACTATATGTTACCGATCTAAATTTTTTAATATAAATTTTTAAATTAAAAGTCGAACTGCATAAAAACTAAATGTCGTGGTAACAAGGCTTCCACTTAACTTTCTTCCAATCTGCAAACGGATCCGAAGTCCTCTCGGTGCTCCGCTGACAATGGTGGTGTCAAATCGTCCCGCGCCCCTCTGGATCGATGACCACGTGGCCACGTGGTAGTTGTTTTTTTTGCTCTTTATTCCGCGCCCATGCGCGGAACAAAAAATCAAAAAATGCCAACGTGTAGAGCTCTACGAGGGCTTTCCAGAGGAATAATAAAAAATACAGGTACCCGCTCAAAATTCGGAGAAATTTCACTTTTCAGGTCACAAAAACTGGTTTTTCACGGATATTTCCGTCAAAAAAGCACTGATCACCACGCGGTTTTCACTATTGTGTGCGCCGTATCGTAACGCGTCTTTTGATGTATCACACGGGTATTTTTGTGCACTTTTACCAATATTTTCGAATTTTTTGCCGCGGAGGGACCTTTTTTCGTGGCGCTTTCGAGGGCGGTTGGAGCGCGACTGGGTTAGGTTAGGTTAGGTTAGGTTAGGTTAGGTTAGGTTAGGTTAGGTTAGGTTAGGTTAGGTTAGGTTAGGTTAGGTTAGGTTAGGTTAGGTTAGGTTAGGTTAGGTTAGGTTAGGTTAGGTTAGGTTAGGTTAGGTTAGGTTAGGTTAGGTTAGGTTAGGTTAGGTTAGGTTAGGTTAGGTTAGGTTAGGTTAGGTTAGGTTAGGTTAGGTTAGGTTAGGTTAGGTTAGGTTAGGTTAGGTTAGGTTAGGTTAGGTTAGGTTAGGTTAGGTTAGGTTAGGTTAGGTTAGGTTAGGTTAGGTTAGGTTAGGTTAGGTTAGGTTAGGTTAGGTTAGGTTAGGTTAGGTTAGGTTAGGTTAGGTTAGGTTAGGTTAGGTTAGGTTAGGTTAGGTTAGGTTAGGTTAGGTTAGGTTAGGTTAGGTTAGGTTAGGTTAGGTTAGGTTAGGTTAGGTTAGGTTAGGTTAGGTTAGGTTAGGTTAGGTTAGGTTAGGTTTTTTTTTTTTTTTTTTTATTACATGTGGTGGAAATCCTCATGGACACCTGGGAATGTTGCCCAGGTAGTGTCGGACTCTTACCGACTAAAACCACCACATGTTTACATTGTGAACCCCTAACATAATCAGGGACTTTGGTATTAATATAATTTAGTTTTTTACATGCATTTTTTATTTTTATTACATATATGTAAAGTTATATATACTACTATATATTTACTTATATGCTACTTTCTAACTCTAATATACACTTATTATTTATTTATACATATTTTTGTTCTTTTTTTTCTTTTTCCTTTCTCTTTTTTATGGTTTTTTTTTTTTTTTTATTATTATTATTTATTGTTTTTTCCTTTTTTCTTTGTCTTCCTTTTTATAATTCAATAAACTAAGGTGTATATTGTCACAATATGCATTAGTTTACCTTTATTTTACTTATTTCTATTTATTACAGGTTTTACAATTTTTCTACAATATTCTAGGAACTTTTCTCTCATTTGTGTATGTTCTATTATTATATGAATATTTTCTTTAGTTATAGCCATATCTATTTCAGATTCTATGTCGTGTCTAGCCTTACCTGTAGCTGAACATTCGATCAATAGGTGTTGGACCGTTTCAGGAGTGTTTTCACAGATACATGAAGGGTTCTCCTTACACTTAAATCTATGTAGATATTCGGAGAAACCTCCATGCCCTGTGAGTATTTGCGTAAGCAATGGGTCCATTTTTAACTTTTTAACTAGGGCATAGGCCTGAATAGCATCGGGGAAAAACATTTTTGTTACGGAAGCTGTCGTGCCTGTCTTGTAGCGATCATTCCACACATCTAGGGTCTCCCTCCTTATCTCTCCTTTAATGTATGAGATTGGGCAACGGTCGTAATGGGGCTTACTTTTCATATGAAGTGCTGCTGCCTTAGCTAGAGCATCGGCCCTTTCGTTGCCCTCCATCCCTACGTGTGCTCTTATCCAATATAGAGATACTTCTTTATTTTGATTCCGAGCTGTCTCTATATTGGCTCTTATTTGCATCACTAGAGGGTTAAAGGAGTCCTGACTACTGATGGTTTCTAGAGTGGATCTTGAGTCACTGTAAATTCCAAAGTTGTTGGCTGGACTTTTTAGAATCTCCTCTGTCGCTCTGAGTACCGCGTACACTTCTGCCTGGAATACAGTGCAGTACGAATGAAGTTTAAGCTTCAGGGCTTTGGTTTCGGTTCCGTCTATCCAACAAGATAGCGATGCTCCGACCTTGCCCTGAATCCTACTGCCGTCCGTGTAGATTCTAACACCGTCGTTTTCCAGGCTGATTCTTTGCTCGTCATTCTCCAGACATTGGAACTGCAGGCTATTGCTCTTTGCAGGGTGTGGAGCTGTCGTGTAGCTCTCCCTACTTTCTACTTCCCGATCTCCTATTGCCCGCTGTGGTACTCCTCTCTTAGCCTCATAAAGCGATGCAGCTTCTTGGATTCTAAGATCCAAGGGGAGTAACCCAGTGAGAATCAGGGCAGCATTGAGTGACACGGTTCGATACGTTTTACCTATTTTTTGGCAGAAGGCCCGTTGGACGAAGTCAAGCTGTTTTCTGATACCCAGTTTCTGAGCCGCTGGTGCCCACGCACTCGCCCCGTACATAATAATGGGCTCTATTACAGCGACGTATATAGTTCTGATGATCTCCGGGTGCAGACCCCAGCTAATTTTCGCCGCCCTCGACAACTGCTTGTATATGGCGAAAGCTTTTTTACAGGTTTCCCGGACATGTTGATTGAAGGTAAGCTTTTGATCAATTATTAGCCCCAAAATTTTTATCTCTTTGGAGAGTTCAATGTCGACCCCACCCATGTGCAGCCGCGGGGAATCGTATTTTAGTTTATTTGTAAGTACCATTGCTTTTGTCTTGTGCGGTGCAAAATTTAATTTATTACTTTTACCCCACCGCTGCACATGCGCGAGTGCTGTATTAGCTTCTCTTTGAACTTCTCCGCCGGTGTTGCCAGAGAACATCAGGACTATATCGTCCGCAAAAGCCTGACAATATACTTTTTGCGATTCTAGCTCATCCAGAAGAGGGTTGAGCAGGAGGTTCCAGAACGTAGGGCCCCCTATCGAGCCCTGTACACAGCCTTTGTTGGTCGCCTTCGTGTATTGCGCTCCCGCATACCTTACATTCACCTGCCTTTCCCTAAGGTAACTGTCTACCAGTCTGCGCAGATTCGGCGGGCACTTCTTTTCCGCCAATCTGCATTTGATGGCCGGCCACCATGCGCTATCAAAGGCTCCCTCTATGTCCAACGATATCATAGTGACGAGCTTCTTGGCACGAAGTTCCCCTCTAATGTATCCTATCAGGTCATAGAGGGAGTCCTCGGTACTTTTCTGTGGCATAAAACCATACTGGCGTTTGTTCATTTGCGGTAGAATATGCCACTTGATCCGCCTAATCAGCATTTTTTCTAATATTTTCCCCATTACAGGAAGAAGTCCTATGGGTCTATACGATTTGGGTTGCGTGTAGTCATCCTTTGCGGGTTTCCGCAGTATGACCACCGTGGCCTGCTTCCAGGTTTTTGGGAAGAGTGACAGTTCCAGACATTTATTTATGATTGCCAAGAAGAGATCAGGGTGTTGGGCTATAGCTTTTTCACAAATGTCTGCTGTGAGGCCATCCTGCCCTGGTGCTTTTTTCGGGTTGAAGCTCTCCACTGCATATTTCAACTCATCCATGGTAAACGGCGGGTCGCATTTTTCACCATAGGTTACATCGTTTACTTTTGAGGCTTCTTCCCTGATACGCCGGTGTTCCTCTGTATCTTGTTCTGGACTGTCTTCTGGGTAAAAGGTTTCAGCCAGTATTTTGGCGGAGTCTACTTGGCTGGCTTCTTTACCATCTTTGACTATTGGAATGTCCTCTTGTCTCTTCCCAGTCCTTCCAATCACCCTATATATACTGTCCCACATTGTCTCTCTATCCTGCTTCCCACAGAACTCTTTCCAACTTTCCACTTGAGCTTTTTTAGCTGCCAGTTCATAATCTTCTTTTGCTTTCAGGTAAAGTTCAACTACCGAGGCTCTTCGAATGGCTGCAGCGCAAGATATTCGCCGCTTTTTCGTGTTCATGTCCTTCTTCAGGTTGGCAAGCTCATTATTCCACCATGGTAAGTTACGTTTTGTATTATTTTTTATTCTAGGTATACTCTCTTTGCATGTTTCTATTACTGTGTTAATGTATTTATCTATTTCTGTTTCCAGATTACTTGTTGTTTCTATTGTTTTTATTTGATTGGAATCTATTTTGTTGTTTGTCAATTTTTGAGTTAGTAAGTCTCTAAATGTTGTCCAGTTGGCTTTTTGTGTCTTATATATCCTTGTTGTTCTTTCTATTTGTATACTCTTTGATTTTTCTTGGTGTATTTGTAATTCAATCGCGTTGTGATCGGAGCTTGTCACTTCCGTATTTACTCGCCATCCCTCAGTGTGACTAAGCAGGTCTATGGAGCATGCTGTGATGTCCACATTGCTTTTGAATCTTCTGCCTCCTCTTATTGTGTCAAAAGTTGGTTCGTTGCCTTGGTTTAGTATCTGCAGATCTAATTCGTTAAGTAGACCCACCAGTTCGTTTCCTCTTTGACTATCCCTCTCACTGCCCCACCACGTGCTCCAAGCGTTTGCATCACCTCCAATTAGTAGGCGACTTTTACCCATCACCGTTACTATTTTTTTGATATGGTCCAGATAGGGTTCAATTGGTTTGTAATCTTCTAAGTATATGGAGATCACTCCGAGTTCCCATGCACCGGTCCTAAGTTTTGCAACCGCTATGTTTTCCGTAGTAAGGGTTGGGCATTGAATCACTTCGATTTCATTGTTAAAGACAACTATCGCTGCTTTTATGATGTCTTCATTCCTATGAATTGCCTGCACCACTCTTATCCCGGGGTAGTCTCTCATATATCCAACGCTTCCCACGTACGGTTCCTGGACCAGCGCAAAATCAACTTTTCTAGCATTCGATTCTATAACCAGTTCCTGAGTTGCCAGCTGTTTCTTCATCACGTTTGCTTGAAGGATTTTGTAAACTTGTACGCCAGCGGAATTTGCACGAGGTGTTCGGTCTACAGGAGTTTGCGCTTGGGTGCCTTTAGCAGTATGCTATAGAGGCTCTCGCCATTGCGTCCCACTTTCTCCGTACGGGACATTCTGCACTAAACGCATTATGATCACACTGCTCTAGTTTTGCCTGGGTGCAGTTTTTGCAGGATGGTAGTGTTCCTGTTGTTACATCTGGGCATTCAGCTATCAGATGCGGGCCTGCACAGTGACTGCATAGATCTGCAGGTTCTTTGCAGAATTTCTTGCCATGTCCGTAACCTAAACAGCGTGTGCACTGAATCAGCGGAGACTGGTCCGCCACTCGGACACGCTGCATGTCAATGTGGACTCGACCCGCATTTGTGAGCCTTTGCCAAAGTTGCGCGGATACTTGAATGACGACATGGCTCTGGTGTGGATTTCTCGCTCTTTTTCTATATTTTACGCTTATTCTTTGGCTGTCCTCTTGCATGTCCTTAAAAAGTTCACTATTCTGGCTCTTCAGAGACAAGGTGATATCTTCGTCTGTGTTATAGGACATTACATCTTTCAAAACGACCAACGGTTGCTTGTTCTGTACTTCTGCTACTTCGAGATTTCCACCTGAGCGCTTAATTTCCTTGGTCACTCTGCTCAGCTCCTCTTTGGTTTTACAGCCGATTATTACTTTTTGGTCACGTGCCTTTCTTACCCTGTCGATCTGCAATCCTTTGTTTTTGGCGTCTAGGGCAGTTTTGATTTTATTCAAGACTTCGCCACTAGTTTCTTTTTCATCCTTAGATGATACGACAACTGAGTGCAAGGTATTACGTTGATGGGGTTTCTGTGCGGCAGGAGCGGCTAGTACACTGGCATATGTTTGTTTCCCCTCGTTGATCTCTGCCAGGTTTACATTCAGCATTTCGGTTTGACTCTTGCACTCCTGTAATAATTTTGCATGTTCCTCCAAGATTTTCATAAGTGCGGTTGAAGAAGACTCCTTATCAGCAATAATAAATGTGTCCCCCACATTTTCCGACTTATCTGGTACGAGATCTATAGTCTTATCTTTTCCCTCACATTTACATATAGGCCGCATTTTTCCATCATTTTTTGGCGTACTCTCGACTTGTCTCGACATTTTTCTTTCACCTGCTAATTCGATTTCAGCCTCCTTCACGATTTGAAAGAGTCGGTCCACTGCTCGCGTGACACCACTCTTTATGTCGCCTCGAAGGTTCCGCGCTTCACCCAGTTGTCTTTTTGCACTCATTAGGCACGCTTTTGCCTCCGTGGTTCTGGTCGCATACTTTTGCGGGGTCCTGCTTTTTTGTGTACTGGGGGCCACCGGGGCCTCCTCTGTCACCTGGGTAGGAATTTTTGAACAGGAAGAGGAATTTCTTTGATCAGACTTCCCCGCCTCCCACTCCCCAATACTGCGCCTCACGTTTGAGGTCTGCGTTCCCTCCTTGGGTTGGGTCACATTTTTCTGTGGCCCAGGGGCCTGGTCATCTCCTCGGGGCTCCGAGGTGTGGTCACCCTTTCCAGGAGGAGTTCTGATTGCAAACATGTTGTGATCCAGTCACAGTCAAAACTTTAAGTGAAACCAAACTGATGATATACTTTACTAGCGCTTTGTAAAGGAAGCGTGTCGTTATGTGATTTTCCAGAGAAAAAAAAAAAAAAAAAAAAAAAAAAAAAAAAGGGTCAAAATTACCCTTAATAAGACTATAGTCTGCTACTAATTTATTTAAGGTAATTATAGCTTTTTTATTAAAAACCTTCCTAGTTACACCTTCTTATTATAACAAAGTTAAATATCAAAATATTTTTAAGTCAAAGGGTAAAATTAGGGGTAGGGGGTTGAAACTTTCCCAAATGATGCGGGGGGGGGCAAAGGGTTTGTGTTACCTACAAACCGTGGGGGGAGTTTGAGGGGGGGACCACCTAAAAATGGTCAGATTTGCCCTACAACCCTTAGTTTTTGAGATAGAGGGATTACAAGTTTTTGTGCAGTTGGATCGCGTTCCCGATTTTAATAAAAAACCCTTTATCTCATGAACCAAATGCAATAAAATTATGATCTAAATTTTAACAAATACTTAATTAACTAGCCTAACCTAAATTAAAGGTTGTACTCCAAATAATTGTACAATTTTTTATCTACAAGCTAACAAACTTTGGGGGTAGTTTACAAAAACTACTAAAACTTCAATATTTCAAAAACCAAAATCGATAAAATTTTGAAAAAATTTAGTATTATTATG
The DNA here is from genome assembly GCA_963457715.1 of Argyresthia albistria. Lineage (NCBI taxonomy): Eukaryota > Metazoa > Arthropoda > Insecta > Lepidoptera > Argyresthiidae > Argyresthia > Argyresthia albistria. Next base: position 106,364 of record CAUOQF010000055.1, read on the forward strand.
TAAATCGTCTACAAATTTTTGGCATTTAAATTATTGCTGTCAGATAATATTTAAGAGAATTAGTGTTTGACCTTGAAAACTTAAAATTTTAATTATCCTAATAAAACATATAGATACAAAATTAAGATTTTGTATAGTTATAGACCTTATAATAACGTATTTTATTTGCACATAAAAAGCATATGTCAAGGCGACTAATCAAGATTTAAAAATAATACAAGTTTTAATATAAAACTTTAATCTTAAAATATTAATAACCAGTCAAAAAATAGTCCAAATTCAATTCTGAAAACGGTTTATAGTTCATAAAATTGCGTTGCGTCTACTCAGCGTAACCGGTTCTTCCAAAAAGTCTTCCTTCAGTGACCACGTGCCACGTGGTCACTTGTTTTTTTGGCCATATTATTGTCAATTTAACTGATAAAAATCCCAAAAAAATTTTAAAATGTAGAACTCACGCGTAGCACTCTGGTAAGTCCAAACAAGAGGTATGTCACAGATCTCCTTTCGATGTGACGAGCGTAAAACTGTTTGAAAATGTAACTTTTCCACTAAAATTTCACTTTTGTCACTTTAAACTGGCAACACTTGAAGTCCGTGACACTGAATAACAACCACTGTATTGGTGATGGTAAAAACAAGCTGAAGGCACTTTATTTGAAGTAAATCGGTTGAGTTTACGATTTTTCACAGATTTTAAGGCGTGGAGCGTTTTAAAAACGTGACGCTCTGGGCTAGCGTAGTGACGCAACTGGGTTAGGTTAGGTTAGGTTAGGTTAGGTTAGGTTAGGTTAGGTTAGGTTAGGTTAGGTTAGGTTAGGTTAGGTTAGGTTAGGTTAGGTTAGGTTAGGTTAGGTTAGGTTAGGTTAGGTTAGGTTAGGTTAGGTTAGGTTAGGTTAGGTTAGGTTAGGTTAGGTTAGGTTAGGTTAGGTTAGGTTAGGTTAGGTTAGGTTAGGTTAGGTTAGGTTAGGTTAGGTTAGGTTAGGTTAGGTTAGGTTAGGTTAGGTTAGGTTAGGTTAGGTTAGGTTAGGTTAGGTTAGGTTAGGTTAGGTTAGGTTAGGTTAGGTTAGGTTAGGTTAGGTTAGGTTAGGTTAGGTTAGGTTAGGTTAGGTTAGGTTAGGTTAGGTTAGGTTAGGTTAGGTTAGGTTAGGTTAGGTTAGGTTAGGTTAGGTTAGGTTAGGTTAGGTTAGGTTAGGTTAGGTTAGGTTAGGTTAGGTTAGGTTAGGTTAGGTTAGGTTAGGTTAGGTTAGGTTAGGTTAGGTTAGGTTAGGTTAGGTTAGGTTAGGTTAGGTTAGGTTAGGTTAGGTTAGGTTAGGTTAGGTTAGGTTAGGTTAGGTTAGGTTAGGTTAGGTTAGGTTAGGTTAGGTTAGGTTAGGTTAGGTTAGGTTAGGTTAGGTTAGGTTAGGTTAGGTTAGGTTAGGTTAGGTTAGGTTAGGTTAGGTTAGGTTAGGTTAGGTTAGGTTTTTTTTTTTTTTTTTTTTTTTTTTTTTTTTTTTTTTTTTTTTTTTTTTTTTTTTTTTTTTTTTTTTTTTTTTTTTTTCAATGAACAGACTGGGAAAATCCTCATGGACGTCTGGGAAGGGAAACCCAGACAGTGCCGGACTCTTACCGGCTAAAAACCCAATCTGTCCAGACAGGGTTTCCTCCGACTTGATCGGAGACCTTGTTTACATTTGAATCATTGTCATTTATGCTTCCATTCCTGGTAGATTTCCATGGGTGGGAGCATAAGTGCACATAGCGATTTATGTTTATAATTTCTAAGTGAATATAATGTTATTTAACCTAACTCATTTGTCTAATTATAGTTATATTTACTATATATATATATTTTTCTTTGTATGTATTTTTTCACTTTTTTTTTTTTTTTCTTTTTTCTTTTTATTACATTTTTTATTATTATTTTTTTCTTTCTTTATTTTCTTAAAGTAATTTGTTATACTACAGTTTTTAATTACTAAACAATATTCTATAATATTGGTTATAATTAATTTCCTTGACAGTTTTATTTATTAGCATGTATAAATATATTGTTTTTAGTAATGTTGTATGTATACTTATATAGATGCTTACAACATTGACCATTACCTAAGTTTTGTTTCTTTTAATGGCGTCGTCAACGATTTTTTGGCAGAATGTAATGAAATGTTTCTGGGTGTCCTTTCCGGTTAGCAGATGATTTAGGTTGGACGGAGTAATAATAAGGTTCGTCTTTATAGTGAGGTCCATTCTTTCTGCCCCATAAGCTGGGCAATCTGTTATCAGATGCACTATACTCTCGTCTATCGCCGGATCGCATATGCATGCCGAACTACTTTTGCATTTGAACCTTTTTAGGTATGCTGCGAAGCCTCCATGTCCCGTAAGCATTTGTGTCATTTTGAAGCCTGGAGTATTTTTTCTAACGAAACGGTATGCCTGCTCTACATCAGGTAGGAATAACTTTGTAACTTCAGCAGTTTCAGACTCCTTATATCTTTTTTGCCATTTTACCGTAGAATGCGTACGAAGCATCTTTTTTATAAATGAAGCAGGACACTTATCGTACTCCGCGGCTGACTTTTTATGCAGTGCTGCTGATTTCGCCAGCTCGTCTGCTCGCTCGTTCCCTGCAGTTCCCATGTGTGCTCTGATCCAGAACAATCGCAGCTTCCCCCCTTTCCCCTCTATTTGCTTGATGTTCTGGCGTATAGAAACTGCCAGTGGATGACACGATGTGTGATCTCGTAGAATTTCGAGGGAGGATCTAGAGTCACTCAGAATATTTATTGTACTGACTGCCTCATTTGTTGCTATTTTAGTTGCTGTTTCTAGAGCGAACAGCTCCGCCTGGAATACTGTACAGAAGTTTGCAAGTTTAAGCTTTTTGTATTTTTGTTCCTTTCCGTCTTTCCACCAGGTTACAGCGGCTCCTACTTTGCCTTCTATCTTGCTTCCATCTGTGAAAATCAGTGTGTCTGTAATTTTAAGGTGATGTTCTTTAAGTGTCTCTGGCTGCATATCATTCAAACATTCAAAGTTTATTTCGGCAATCTCAGCAGGATGTGGCGCTTCCAGGAAGCATACATTCCTCTCCACCTCGTGGTCCCCAGTGAGTTCTTCCACAGGTTTACCTCGTCTTGCCTCGTATAGTCTTGCTGTTTCCAGAATGCGAAGATCCAAAGGTAGCAGTCCAGCTAGCAGCAGCGCCGCATTTGTGGACACTGTGCGGTATGATTTGCAAATTTTTTGGGCAAATCCTCTTTGAATGGTGTCTAGCTGATTCCTGACCATCAGCTTTCATCAGCTTTGTTGCTGCTGGTGCCCATACACTCGCCGCATAGAGTATGATGGGTTCTATCACTGCGATATAAATGGTTCTTGTGACTTCCGGGCTAAGACCCCACGAGGCCTTCGCTGCTCTGGCCAGGTGCTTGTATATATTTGCTGCTTTTTGACACACATACGACACGTGTCGATTGAAGGTCATTTTTTTATCTATTATTACTCCAAGGATCTTGATTTCCTCCACAAAGAGAATATTTTTACCACCCATGTGTATTCGCGGGACATCGTATTTAAGTTTATTTGTTATCAGCATGGCGTGTGTTTTTTGTGGAGCAAACCTTAATTTATTTTTGACTCCCCAATCATTCACTCTGTCAAGGATGGCGTTGGCAGCTCCCTCTATCTCTATGGCTGTGTCACCGGACACCACAATTACCACGTCGTCTGCAAATGCCTGACAGTACACACCACTATCCTCCACCTCATTTAGTAGGGGGTCCAGGAGGATGTTCCAGAATGTTGGTCCTGCAATTGAGCCCTGCACGCAGCCCTTAGTTGTGTTCTTCGTGTACTGGATCCCATTGAAGGTGAGTGTTACTTTTCTGTCTTCTAGGTAACTGGCGACAAGTTTCTGGATATTTGGTGGGCATCCGTTCCTGATGAGCTGCAACTTGATGGCCGGCCACCACGCGCTGTCAAAAGCTCCTTCTATATCTAACGATATCAAAACGCAGAGCTTTTTGAGCTTCACTTGTGACTGGATATGTGTGACTAGATCATACAGTGAGTCTGCGGTACACCGCTGGGGAACGAACCCATACTGCCTAGTATTTATTTTGGGTAACAGGTAGTATCTTAATCTTCTTACCATCATTTTTTCAAATATCTTTCCGAGTATCGGTAGAAGGCCTATCGGTCTATGTGATTTAGGCTGCGTGTAGTCACTTTTTCCTGGTTTCCGCAAGACAGCAATGACAGCTTGTTTCCAAGGTTTAGGAAAGTGAGTCAACTCCAGACACTTGTTCATTATTGAAAGAGCCAATTCTTGGTTGGATTCGATTGCCTTCAGGCATATGTCAGCAGTAAACCCATCATTGCCCGGGGCCTTTTTGGGGTTGAAGCTGTGCATCGAAAAGGTCAGTTCAGCATTTACGAACGGTTTGTCATCTTGTGCATCTGATACATTTTCGCTCTGTCGACGAGTCTGTAAGTGCTCCGTGCTGTCCTTGCTAGGGTCATCATCAGGAAAAAAGGTTTGTGCTAGTAACTGAGCAGATTCCTGGGGATTCATTGTTTTTCCATCCTTTGTTAGGAGTTGGTCCTCATATTTTCTACTAGTGCGATTTATTACCCTATAAATCCCGTCCCAGAGGCTTTCTCTGTCCTGCGTTGAGCAAAACTGTTTCCAGCTGTCTGTATGCGCCTTTTTTGCCTTTTCCTCGTAGGTTTGTTTTGCCTCTAGGTACACTTTAACCACCCATTCTCTCCGTCTAGGTGCTGCATAGGAGACTCTCCTTTTTTTGGTTGTCATATCCTTTTTAAGTTTTTCCAACTCTTCTGACCACCAAGGCAATTTCCGCATCCCGGTCCTCTTTATGAGTGGAATTGTTTCCAGGCAAGCTTTCTCCATTCCTTCACTGTAAGACGCCACTATATCTTCCAGATCTGCCTTTGTTTGAATGCAGTTTACTGATGCTGCTGATATACCTTTTACCTCCAGAGTTTCTTTAAATTTTGAATGAAACGCTGTCCAGTCCGCCTTTTTAGTATTATATTTCCTAGTTGTTTTCTTGGTTGTAGTTTCTTCGTGTTTCTGCATAGTTATTGTGAAGGTGATCGCGTTATGGTCAGAACTGTTGATTTCTTTCCGTACTCTCCAATTTTCTATGCGGTCCAACATCGCAAGTGTGCAAGTTGTAACGTCTACGTTGCTAGAGTATAATTTTCCTCCTCGTATTGTTTCAAAGGTAGGTTCACACCCGTTATTCAGTATCTGAAGGTTTGTTTCTGTTAGGGTCTCCATTAGTTCTACGCCTCTGTGGTTTTCTGTTTTGCTACCCCACCAGGTACTCCAGGCATTCATGTCCCCTCCTATGATGACGCATTTAGTTTTTAACTCCTGAAGAATATGTTTTAGATGTTCCAGATAAGGCTCCAAGGGCTTGTTATCCTCAAAATAGACCGAAACCAACGCCAACTGCCACTCCGTGGTTTTGAGCGTGGCTACGGCAATATTCTCGGTTGTCAGTTTTTGGTCGTCCAATACTTCTACGTCTGGATTGAAGACCATTATTGCTGCCTTTACTGGATTTTCTGTGTTGCAGTTGTTCCTTTGAATCATTCGAACACCTTGGTAATGTTTCAGCATACCGGTCGATCCGATGTAGGGTTCCTGCACCAGGGCAAAACTCCATTTATTTTTGCAAGCTTCCATAATGGTCTCCTCAGTTGCCAGACGCTTTCTTTGTAGATTTGCCTGTACACACTGGTATTTTAGGTTGGGTTTTTTTGTTGCTACTACGGTTGCGCTAGGTCCGCCCGGGTCGCCTTTAGCAGTACGCTACCGACGATCTGGCTAGAGTGTCCCATTTTCGTCTAATTGGGCATTCGGCGTCAAAAGCGTTGTGGTCTGTTCTTTCTAGCTTGGCGTTGAGGCAGTTTCGGCAAGATGGTGGACTCCCTGCCAAGTAGTCCGCACAGTCAGCTCTCAGATGAAGGCCTCCACAGTGGCTACATCTGTCGACTTCCTCCTTGCAAAAACGCCGACCGTGGCCATATCCCAGGCACCTAGTACATTGCACAAGAGGCGACTGGTCCGCCACTTGGATTCGTTGCAGATCGACATGGATCTTGCCGGCCGATGTAAGCCGCTGCCATACTGGCGGTGACACCTGCATGACTATGTGTCCAATGTGTGGGTTACGCGTTTTCCGCCTGTATTTCACCGTCATTCTGAAGTCCTCCTTGCAGACATCCCCCAGAAGGTGTGTGTTCTGGATCTTTACAGACGTAACAATGTCTTCGTCTGTGTGACAGACCAGAACACCCTTCAAAATGATGAGCGGATCCTTATTTTTTATCTCCTCCACCTGTAATTGTTCTCCCGAGCTTTCTATGGTCTTCTGGACTTTGGAGAGCTCTTCTCTGGAAGAGCACCCCAGAATGACCTTTTGGTCTTTGGCTTTCCTTATATTGTCGATTCGGAAACCCTTGTTTTTTGCGTCCACAGCCACCCTCAACTTGTCGATCACGTCTCCACTAGTATCACCTTCGCACGTCGATTTTACTACTACTGAATGCAGTGGTGGTCTTTGTGGTGGGTTGCTGCGTGGCAGACCTGCCGCTACACTTGCATAGGTGATCTTACTCTCTTGGAACAGCTCCTGCTGCCTCCTTAGAGTCTCTTTCAGTTTTTCCATTTCTTCCTTGTTTTCTCTTAACAACTTTCCATGTTCCTTCATGTTCTTTATTAGTTCCTTCTCCTCCTCTTCTCTTTCTCTTTCCCTCACTTGTGTAAGACTCTGCTCTTTTCCAATTACTTTGGCTGTTCCTTGTTTGGGTTCTCTTCCAACTTCGTCTTTTTTCTGTTTTTCTTCCTTGTTTATATTTCCTTCCCTTTCTTTTTCTGCTTCTTTAACTAAGTTGAAAAGGCGCTCCACTGCTCGCGTGACCCCACTCTTGATGTCGCCACGAAGGTTCCGCGCTTCTCCCAGCTGTCTCTTTGCACTCATTAGGTGCGCTCGTGCCTCCGCGGTTTTGTTCGCATATTTTTGCGGGGTCTTGTTTTTTTGTATATTGGGGGCCACCGGGGCCTCCTCTGTCACCTGGGAAGAAATTTCTGAAAACGAAGAGGAATTTCCTTGGTCAGGTTTCCCCGCCTCCCACTCCCCGATACTGCGCCTCACATTTGAGGTCTGGGTCGTTTGCTCTTCTTGGGGTTGGGGGCCGATTTTTTCTAAATGTTTTACTCGGGACTGAGTCACTTCTTTCTGTGGCCCAGCGGCCTGGTCACCCCCTCGGGGCATCGAGGTGTGGTCACTTTTTAATAAGGGAGATCTGATCCCGAACATGTTGTAAATAATAAGTTAGGTAATATATATAATACTGTTTTCTTCAAAAATGCTATGTGACACACTTCACACTAATATGGTTTAAATTTGTAATATATTGTTCAAATGGTTTATGACACACCTTACACTAGTATGTAATATTATAATAATTATGTCTAAACTAGGTACAATATCAATCAATAAAAGTTAATTTGTCGTTGAATCCATACAACCTTTCTAATATCGAAAACAAAGGAAATATCGAAATATTTTCTAAGTCAAAGGGTAAAAATAGGGGTAGGGGGTTGAGACTTTGCCAAAGTGTTCAGGGGGGGGGAAAGGGTATGACTACACTTCATACCGTGGGGGGGTTTTAAGGGGGGGGACCAGGAAAATTTTGTCAGATTTGCCCTACGACCCTTAGTTTTCGAGATATAGGGGTTTTAAACTTTTGTGCAGTTTATGTATTTTCCCAGGTTTATTTTAAATGTCCAAAATTTTATTTTAATAATTGAATTTTAATGCAATTTTTATCAGTAAGTAATTTGCGATAGTAGATAGTGATATTAAACTATTTTAATTTGTTTTACCTAATACCAGATTCATTAAATTAATTATTAAAAGTTAGGGGTTGTTTACCAAGAACCGCAAAAAGCGTGGTTAACCCTTAAAATATTTCGTAAAAATTTTGAAAAAATTAGATAATATTAAGTTAGTGATTTACAACTTTTTGGCATTTAAATTATTATTGACAGTTAATATTTAACAAATTTAGCCTTTGACCTTGAAAACTTAAAATTAATTATCTTAATAGAACTTAAAGCTACAAAATTAAAATTTTGTATAGTTATAGAAATAAAATTAAAGTATTTAATTCGCAAATAAAAAACATATGTCAAGCCGACTAATCTAATTTTAAAAATAATACAAGAATTGATTTAAAACATAAATCTTATAAAAATAATAACTAGACCAAAAATAGTCCAATTTCAATTCTGAAAACGGCTTAAAGTTCATAAAATTGCGTTGCATCCATATTGCCACACAGGTCCTTCCAAAAGGTCTTCTTTCAAGGACCACGTGCCACGTGGTCACTTGTTTTTTTGGTCGTAATATTGTCAATTTTGATGGTAAAAATCCCGAAAAAATTTTAAATTGTGGTACTCACAAATAGCACTCTGGTCAGTCCAAAAAAGTGGTATGTCACCGATCGCTCTTCAGCGTGACGAGCGAAAAAGTGTTTGAAAATGTACAATTTTCAAGGAAAAATCACTTTTGTCACTTTAGAATGGCAACACTTAAAGTCCGCGACACTTAATAACAGCCATTGTATCGGAGATGATAAACACTCACTGAAGGCACTTTGTTTGACGAAAATCGGTTGAGTTTTCGATTTTTCACGAATTTTAAGGCGTGGACCGTCTTAGAAACGTGGCGCTCAAGGCTAGCGTAGTGACGCAACTGGGTTAGGTTAGGTTAGGTTAGGTTAGGTTAGGTTAGGTTAGGTTAGGTTAGGTTAGGTTAGGTTAGGTTAGGTTAGGTTAGGTTAGGTTAGGTTAGGTTAGGTTAGGTTAGGTTAGGTTAGGTTAGGTTAGGTTAGGTTAGGTTAGGTTAGGTTAGGTTAGGTTAGGTTAGGTTAGGTTAGGTTAGGTTAGGTTAGGTTAGGTTAGGTTAGGTTAGGTTAGGTTAGGTTAGGTTAGGTTAGGTTAGGTTAGGTTAGGTTAGGTTAGGTTAGGTTAGGTTAGGTTAGGTTAGGTTAGGTTAGGTTAGGTTAGGTTAGGTTAGGTTAGGTTAGGTTAGGTTAGGTTAGGTTAGGTTAGGTTAGGTTAGGTTAGGTTAGGTTAGGTTAGGTTAGGTTAGGTTAGGTTAGGTTAGGTTAGGTTAGGTTAGGTTAGGTTAGGTTAGGTTAGGTTAGGTTAGGTTAGGTTAGGTTAGGTTAGGTTAGGTTAGGTTAGGTTAGGTTAGGTTAGGTTAGGTTAGGTTAGGTTAGGTTAGGTTAGGTTAGGTTAGGTTAGGTTAGGTTAGGTTAGGTTAGGTTAGGTTAGGTTAGGTTAGGTTAGGTTAGGTTAGGTTAGGTTAGGTTAGGTTAGGTTAGGTTAGGTTAGGTTAGGTTAGGTTAGGTTAGGTTAGGTTAGGTTAGGTTAGGTTAGGTTAGGTTAGGTTAGGTTAGGTTAGGTTAGGTTAGGTTAGGTTAGGTTAGGTTAGGTTAGGTTAGGTTAGGTTAGGTTAGGTTAGGTTAGGTTAGGTTAGGTTAGGTTAGGTTAGGTTAGGTTAGGTTAGGTTAGGTTAGGTTAGGTTAGGTTAGGTTAGGTTAGGTTAGGTTAGGTTAGGTTAGGTTAGGTTAGGTTAGGTTAGGTTAGGTTAGGTTAGGTTAGGTTAGGTTAGGTTAGGTTAGGTTAGGTTAGGTTAGGTTAGGTTAGGTTAGGTTAGGTTAGGTTAGGTTAGGTTAGGTTAGGTTAGGTTAGGTTAGGTTAGGTTAGGTTAGGTTAGGTTAGGTTAGGTTAGGTTAGGTTAGGTTAGGTTAGGTTAGGTTAGGTTAGGTTAGGTTAGGTTAGGTTAGGTTAGGTTAGGTTAGGTTAGGTTAGGTTAGGTTAGGTTAGGTTAGGTTAGGTTAGGTTAGGTTAGGTTAGGTTAGGTTAGGTTAGGTTAGGTTAGGTTAGGTTAGGTTAGGTTAGGTTAGGTTAGGTTAGGTTAGGTTAGGTTAGGTTAGGTTAGGTTAGGTTAGGTTAGGTTAGGTTAGGTTAGGTTAGGTTAGGTTAGGTTAGGTTAGGTTAGGTTAGGTTAGGTTAGGTTAGGTTAGGTTAGGTTAGGTTAGGTTAGGTTAGGTTAGGTTAGGTTAGGTTAGGTTAGGTTAGGTTAGGTTAGGTTAGGTTAGGTTAGGTTAGGTTAGGTTAGGTTAGGTTAGGTTAGGTTAGGTTAGGTTAGGTTAGGTTAGGTTAGGTTAGGTTAGGTTAGGTTAGGTTAGGTTAGGTTAGGTTAGGTTAGGTTAGGTTAGGTTAGGTTAGGTTAGGTTAGGTTAGGTTAGGTTAGGTTAGGTTAGGTTAGGTTAGGTTAGGTTAGGTTAGGTTAGGTTAGGTTAGGTTAGGTTAGGTTAGGTTAGGTTAGGTTAGGTTAGGTTAGGTTAGGTTAGGTTAGGTTAGGTTAGGTTAGGTTAGGTTAGGTTAGGTTAGGTTAGGTTAGGTTAGGTTAGGTTAGGTTAGGTTAGGTTAGGTTAGGTTAGGTTAGGTTAGGTTAGGTTAGGTTAGGTTAGGTTAGGTTAGGTTAGGTTAGGTTAGGTTAGGTTAGGTTAGGTTAGGTTAGGTTAGGTTAGGTTAGGTTAGGTTAGGTTAGGTTAGGTTAGGTTAGGTTAGGTTAGGTTAGGTTAGGTTAGGTTAGGTTAGGTTAGGTTAGGTTAGGTTAGGTTAGGTTAGGTTAGGTTAGGTTAGGTTAGGTTAGGTTAGGTTAGGTTAGGTTAGGTTAGGTTAGGTTAGGTTAGGTTAGGTTAGGTTAGGTTAGGTTAGGTTAGGTTAGGTTAGGTTAGGTTAGGTTAGGTTAGGTTAGGTTAGGTTAGGTTAGGTTAGGTTAGGTTAGGTTAGGTTAGGTTAGGTTAGGTTAGGTTAGGTTAGGTTAGGTTAGGTTAGGTTAGGTTAGGTTAGGTTAGGTTAGGTTAGGTTAGGTTAGGTTAGGTTAGGTTAGGTTAGGTTAGGTTAGGTTAGGTTAGGTTAGGTTAGGTTAGGTTAGGTTAGGTTAGGTTAGGTTAGGTTAGGTTAGGTTAGGTTAGGTTAGGTTAGGTTAGGTTAGGTTAGGTTAGGTTAGGTTAGGTTAGGTTAGGTTAGGTTAGGTTAGGTTAGGTTAGGTTAGGTTAGGTTAGGTTAGGTTAGGTTAGGTTAGGTTAGGTTAGGTTAGGTTAGGTTAGGTTAGGTTAGGTTAGGTTAGGTTAGGTTAGGTTAGGTTAGGTTAGGTTAGGTTAGGTTAGGTTAGGTTAGGTTAGGTTAGGTTAGGTTAGGTTAGGTTAGGTTAGGTTAGGTTAGGTTAGGTTAGGTTAGGTTAGGTTAGGTTAGGTTAGGTTAGGTTAGGTTAGGTTAGGTTAGGTTAGGTTAGGTTAGGTTAGGTTAGGTTAGGTTAGGTTAGGTTAGGTTAGGTTAGGTTAGGTTAGGTTAGGTTAGGTTAGGTTAGGTTAGGTTAGGTTAGGTTAGGTTAGGTTAGGTTAGGTTAGGTTAGGTTAGGTTAGGTTAGGTTAGGTTAGGTTAGGTTAGGTTAGGTTAGGTTAGGTTAGGTTAGGTTAGGTTAGGTTAGGTTAGGTTAGGTTAGGTTAGGTTAGGTTAGGTTAGGTTAGGTTAGGTTAGGTTAGGTTAGGTTAGGTTAGGTTAGGTTAGGTTAGGTTAGGTTAGGTTAGGTTAGGTTAGGTTAGGTTAGGTTAGGTTAGGTTAGGTTAGGTTAGGTTAGGTTAGGTTAGGTTAGGTTAGGTTAGGTTAGGTTAGGTTAGGTTAGGTTAGGTTAGGTTAGGTTAGGTTAGGTTAGGTTAGGTTAGGTTAGGTTAGGTTAGGTTAGGTTAGGTTAGGTTAGGTTAGGTTAGGTTAGGTTAGGTTAGGTTAGGTTAGGTTAGGTTAGGTTAGGTTAGGTTAGGTTAGGTTAGGTTAGGTTAGGTTAGGTTAGGTTAGGTTAGGTTAGGTTAGGTTAGGTTAGGTTAGGTTAGGTTAGGTTAGGTTAGGTTAGGTTAGGTTAGGTTAGGTTAGGTTAGGTTAGGTTAGGTTAGGTTAGGTTAGGTTAGGTTAGGTTAGGTTAGGTTAGGTTAGGTTAGGTTAGGTTAGGTTAGGTTAGGTTAGGTTAGGTTAGGTTAGGTTAGGTTAGGTTAGGTTAGGTTAGGTTAGGTTAGGTTAGGTTAGGTTAGGTTAGGTTAGGTTAGGTTAGGTTAGGTTAGGTTAGGTTAGGTTAGGTTAGGTTAGGTTAGGTTAGGTTAGGTTAGGTTAGGTTAGGTTAGGTTAGGTTAGGTTAGGTTAGGTTAGGTTAGGTTAGGTTAGGTTAGGTTAGGTTAGGTTAGGTTAGGTTAGGTTAGGTTAGGTTAGGTTAGGTTAGGTTAGGTTAGGTTAGGTTAGGTTAGGTTAGGTTAGGTTAGGTTAGGTTAGGTTAGGTTAGGTTAGGTTAGGTTAGGTTAGGTTAGGTTAGGTTAGGTTAGGTTAGGTTAGGTTAGGTTAGGTTAGGTTAGGTTAGGTTAGGTTAGGTTAGGTTAGGTTAGGTTAGGTTAGGTTAGGTTAGGTTAGGTTAGGTTAGGTTAGGTTAGGTTAGGTTAGGTTAGGTTAGGTTAGGTTAGGTTAGGTTAGGTTAGGTTAGGTTAGGTTAGGTTAGGTTAGGTTAGGTTAGGTTAGGTTAGGTTAGGTTAGGTTAGGTTAGGTTAGGTTAGGTTAGGTTAGGTTAGGTTAGGTTAGGTTAGGTTAGGTTAGGTTAGGTTAGGTTAGGTTAGGTTAGGTTAGGTTAGGTTAGGTTAGGTTAGGTTAGGTTAGGTTAGGTTAGGTTAGGTTAGGTTAGGTTAGGTTAGGTTAGGTTAGGTTAGGTTAGGTTAGGTTAGGTTAGGTTAGGTTAGGTTAGGTTAGGTTAGGTTAGGTTAGGTTAGGTTAGGTTAGGTTAGGTTAGGTTAGGTTAGGTTAGGTTAGGTTAGGTTAGGTTAGGTTAGGTTAGGTTAGGTTAGGTTAGGTTAGGTTAGGTTAGGTTAGGTTAGGTTAGGTTAGGTTAGGTTAGGTTAGGTTAGGTTAGGTTAGGTTAGGTTAGGTTAGGTTAGGTTAGGTTAGGTTAGGTTAGGTTAGGTTAGGTTAGGTTAGGTTAGGTTAGGTTAGGTTAGGTTAGGTTAGGTTAGGTTAGGTTAGGTTAGGTTAGGTTAGGTTAGGTTAGGTTAGGTTAGGTTAGGTTAGGTTAGGTTAGGTTAGGTTAGGTTAGGTTAGGTTAGGTTAGGTTAGGTTAGGTTAGGTTAGGTTAGGTTAGGTTAGGTTAGGTTAGGTTAGGTTAGGTTAGGTTAGGTTAGGTTAGGTTAGGTTAGGTTAGGTTAGGTTAGGTTAGGTTAGGTTAGGTTAGGTTAGGTTAGGTTAGGTTAGGTTAGGTTAGGTTAGGTTAGGTTAGGTTAGGTTAGGTTAGGTTAGGTTAGGTTAGGTTAGGTTAGGTTAGGTTAGGTTAGGTTAGGTTAGGTTAGGTTAGGTTAGGTTAGGTTAGGTTAGGTTAGGTTAGGTTAGGTTAGGTTAGGTTAGGTTAGGTTAGGTTAGGTTAGGTTAGGTTAGGTTAGGTTAGGTTAGGTTAGGTTAGGTTAGGTTAGGTTAGGTTAGGTTAGGTTAGGTTAGGTTAGGTTAGGTTAGGTTAGGTTAGGTTAGGTTAGGTTAGGTTAGGTTAGGTTAGGTTAGGTTAGGTTAGGTTAGGTTAGGTTAGGTTAGGTTAGGTTAGGTTAGGTTAGGTTAGGTTAGGTTAGGTTAGGTTAGGTTAGGTTAGGTTAGGTTAGGTTAGGTTAGGTTAGGTTAGGTTAGGTTAGGTTAGGTTAGGTTAGGTTAGGTTAGGTTAGGTTAGGTTAGGTTAGGTTAGGTTAGGTTAGGTTAGGTTAGGTTAGGTTAGGTTAGGTTAGGTTAGGTTAGGTTAGGTTAGGTTAGGTTAGGTTAGGTTAGGTTAGGTTAGGTTAGGTTAGGTTAGGTTAGGTTAGGTTAGGTTAGGTTAGGTTAGGTTAGGTTAGGTTAGGTTAGGTTAGGTTAGGTTAGGTTAGGTTAGGTTAGGTTAGGTTAGGTTAGGTTAGGTTAGGTTAGGTTAGGTTAGGTTAGGTTAGGTTAGGTTAGGTTAGGTTAGGTTAGGTTAGGTTAGGTTAGGTTAGGTTAGGTTAGGTTAGGTTAGGTTAGGTTAGGTTAGGTTAGGTTAGGTTAGGTTAGGTTAGGTTAGGTTAGGTTAGGTTAGGTTAGGTTAGGTTAGGTTAGGTTAGGTTAGGTTAGGTTAGGTTAGGTTAGGTTAGGTTAGGTTAGGTTAGGTTAGGTTAGGTTAGGTTAGGTTAGGTTAGGTTAGGTTAGGTTAGGTTAGGTTAGGTTAGGTTAGGTTAGGTTAGGTTAGGTTAGGTTAGGTTAGGTTAGGTTAGGTTAGGTTAGGTTAGGTTAGGTTAGGTTAGGTTAGGTTAGGTTAGGTTAGGTTAGGTTAGGTTAGGTTAGGTTAGGTTAGGTTAGGTTAGGTTAGGTTAGGTTAGGTTAGGTTAGGTTAGGTTAGGTTAGGTTAGGTTAGGTTAGGTTAGGTTAGGTTAGGTTAGGTTAGGTTAGGTTAGGTTAGGTTAGGTTAGGTTAGGTTAGGTTAGGTTAGGTTAGGTTAGGTTAGGTTAGGTTAGGTTAGGTTAGGTTAGGTTAGGTTAGGTTAGGTTAGGTTAGGTTAGGTTAGGTTAGGTTAGGTTAGGTTAGGTTAGGTTAGGTTAGGTTAGGTTAGGTTAGGTTAGGTTAGGTTAGGTTAGGTTAGGTTAGGTTAGGTTAGGTTAGGTTAGGTTAGGTTAGGTTAGGTTAGGTTAGGTTAGGTTAGGTTAGGTTAGGTTAGGTTAGGTTAGGTTAGGTTAGGTTAGGTTAGGTTAGGTTAGGTTAGGTTAGGTTAGGTTAGGTTAGGTTAGGTTAGGTTAGGTTAGGTTAGGTTAGGTTAGGTTAGGTTAGGTTAGGTTAGGTTAGGTTAGGTTAGGTTAGGTTAGGTTAGGTTAGGTTAGGTTAGGTTAGGTTAGGTTAGGTTAGGTTAGGTTAGGTTAGGTTAGGTTAGGTTAGGTTAGGTTAGGTTAGGTTAGGTTAGGTTAGGTTAGGTTAGGTTAGGTTAGGTTAGGTTAGGTTAGGTTAGGTTAGGTTAGGTTAGGTTAGGTTAGGTTAGGTTAGGTTAGGTTAGGTTAGGTTAGGTTAGGTTAGGTTAGGTTAGGTTAGGTTAGGTTAGGTTAGGTTAGGTTAGGTTAGGTTAGGTTAGGTTAGGTTAGGTTAGGTTAGGTTAGGTTAGGTTAGGTTAGGTTAGGTTAGGTTAGGTTAGGTTAGGTTAGGTTAGGTTAGGTTAGGTTAGGTTAGGTTAGGTTAGGTTAGGTTAGGTTAGGTTAGGTTAGGTTAGGTTAGGTTAGGTTAGGTTAGGTTAGGTTAGGTTAGGTTAGGTTAGGTTAGGTTAGGTTAGGTTAGGTTAGGTTAGGTTAGGTTAGGTTAGGTTAGGTTAGGTTAGGTTAGGTTAGGTTAGGTTAGGTTAGGTTAGGTTAGGTTAGGTTAGGTTAGGTTAGGTTAGGTTAGGTTAGGTTAGGTTAGGTTAGGTTAGGTTAGGTTAGGTTAGGTTAGGTTAGGTTAGGTTAGGTTAGGTTAGGTTAGGTTAGGTTAGGTTAGGTTAGGTTAGGTTAGGTTAGGTTAGGTTAGGTTAGGTTAGGTTAGGTTAGGTTAGGTTAGGTTAGGTTAGGTTAGGTTAGGTTAGGTTAGGTTAGGTTAGGTTAGGTTAGGTTAGGTTAGGTTAGGTTAGGTTAGGTTAGGTTAGGTTAGGTTAGGTTAGGTTAGGTTAGGTTAGGTTAGGTTAGGTTAGGTTAGGTTAGGTTAGGTTAGGTTAGGTTAGGTTAGGTTAGGTTAGGTTAGGTTAGGTTAGGTTAGGTTAGGTTAGGTTAGGTTAGGTTAGGTTAGGTTAGGTTAGGTTAGGTTAGGTTAGGTTAGGTTAGGTTAGGTTAGGTTAGGTTAGGTTAGGTTAGGTTAGGTTAGGTTAGGTTAGGTTAGGTTAGGTTAGGTTAGGTTAGGTTAGGTTAGGTTAGGTTAGGTTAGGTTAGGTTAGGTTAGGTTAGGTTAGGTTAGGTTAGGTTAGGTTAGGTTAGGTTAGGTTAGGTTAGGTTAGGTTAGGTTAGGTTAGGTTAGGTTAGGTTAGGTTAGGTTAGGTTAGGTTAGGTTAGGTTAGGTTAGGTTAGGTTAGGTTAGGTTAGGTTAGGTTAGGTTAGGTTAGGTTAGGTTAGGTTAGGTTAGGTTAGGTTAGGTTAGGTTAGGTTAGGTTAGGTTAGGTTAGGTTAGGTTAGGTTAGGTTAGGTTAGGTTAGGTTAGGTTAGGTTAGGTTAGGTTAGGTTAGGTTAGGTTAGGTTAGGTTAGGTTAGGTTAGGTTAGGTTAGGTTAGGTTAGGTTAGGTTAGGTTAGGTTAGGTTAGGTTAGGTTAGGTTAGGTTAGGTTAGGTTAGGTTAGGTTAGGTTAGGTTAGGTTAGGTTAGGTTAGGTTAGGTTAGGTTAGGTTAGGTTAGGTTAGGTTAGGTTAGGTTAGGTTAGGTTAGGTTAGGTTAGGTTAGGTTAGGTTGGTTAGGTTAGGTTAGGTTAGGTTAGGTTAGGTTAGGTTAGGTTAGGTTAGGTTAGGTTAGGTTAGGTTAGGTTAGGTTAGGTTAGGTTAGGTTAGGTTAGGTTAGGTTAGGTTAGGTTAGGTTAGGTTAGGTTAGGTTAGGTTAGGTTAGGTTAGGTTAGGTTAGGTTAGGTTAGGTTAGGTTAGGTTAGGTTAGGTTAGGTTAGGTTAGGTTAGGTTAGGTTAGGTTAGGTTAGGTTAGGTTAGGTTAGGTTAGGTTAGGTTAGGTTAGGTTAGGTTAGGTTAGGTTAGGTTAGGTTAGGTTAGGTTAGGTTAGGTTAGGTTAGGTTAGGTTAGGTTAGGTTAGGTTAGGTTAGGTTAGGTTAGGTTAGGTTAGGTTAGGTTAGGTTAGGTTAGGTTAGGTTAGGTTAGGTTAGGTTAGGTTAGGTTAGGTTAGGTTAGGTTAGGTTAGGTTAGGTTAGGTTAGGTTAGGTTAGGTTAGGTTAGGTTAGGTTAGGTTAGGTTAGGTTAGGTTAGGTTAGGTTAGGTTAGGTTAGGTTAGGTTAGGTTAGGTTAGGTTAGGTTAGGTTAGGTTAGGTTAGGTTAGGTTAGGTTAGGTTAGGTTAGGTTAGGTTAGGTTAGGTTAGGTTAGGTTAGGTTAGGTTAGGTTAGGTTAGGTTAGGTTAGGTTAGGTTAGGTTAGGTTAGGTTAGGTTAGGTTAGGTTAGGTTAGGTTAGGTTAGGTTAGGTTAGGTTAGGTTAGGTTAGGTTAGGTTAGGTTAGGTTAGGTTAGGTTAGGTTAGGTTAGGTTA
>CAUOQF010000056.1:0-51975 GCA_963457715.1 Argyresthia albistria
TGAAGTTATTTATTTCGGTTGTACAATGTGCTTTGCGAGAGCTCTAATGCGAGAATGAAAATGAGTCGCGTACAAATTTATAATATATGCTTAATTAGCGCCATCTAGCCTTAATTTAGTCGAACCACTTCTAAAGGTATCGATTTAGGGTATAGTTGTGTGTGAAGTGGTTCGTGCTATGGAAGGCTAGATGGCGCTTGAAATGATTGCTGTGATGTCGTTTTGACATACTCCAGCGCCTAAACTCGACTAGGTTTATGAATGTGGCTAGCTAGTTTACTCCTAGGAATACTTTATGAATGTGACTAGCTAATTTATTAATAGATTTATGTATACTCCTAGCGTTCTGTTTTAGTTACCTACCTAGAAAGATTCTAGATCTTATGAAGAAAAACACAAGAGAAGTATTTTTTTATTAAGTAGGCAGTAGTTAATTAGGTTACATTTCACTTATTTGTGTAATAAAATTATTAATTAATTAAATAGTCCCTGTCTACCTACACTGATTAATTACTTAGAACTAATAGTCGCTATCTGACAGAGAAATAGGTAAGGGGCAAATATTATTAAAGGCTCGTTTGATAAGGCCTTTCGTTGTTTGGATGACGGCGACTCTCGTTTCGCCATCTTGACCGTCGTGTGTCTTCGCGATGCGTCCCAACTTCCACTGGCAGGGTGGTAAGCGATCGTCCTTCACCAGCACAATTGAGCCGACGGTGAGATTAGGTCCTTTTGTGCTCCTCCACTTGCACCTCTGCTGTAGGAGACCCAGGTACTCTCGAGACCACCGCTTCCAGAAGTCCTGTTGTATCTGTTGGAGTTGTTGGAAGTGATTTAACTTATTCTTCGATACATCTTGGTATTCGTAGTCCGCCAGAGACGTGTACGATCTACCGATCAGAAAGTGAGCTGGCGTAAGAATGGGAAAATTATCGTTATTAGCATTAGGGATGGGACACAATGGGCGCGAGTTTAATATTGCCTCAATTTGAGTAAGAACCGTAGAGAATTCTTCAAATGTTAATAAGGCTTGACTTAATACCCTCTTAAGATGAAGCTTACAGCTGCCAATTGCAGCTTCATGTAGGCCGCCTAGATGCGGGCTGTAGGGGGGTAAGAATTTCCAGGAAATACCTTCGTTTGCAAGGAAGTTGGTAAGTTCGCTAAAATTTTCGTTTAAGTATCGATATAGTTCTACTAAATCATTATTTGCTCCACGGAACGTGGTTGAATTGTCACTTACCATTTGACTTGGTTTACCTCTTCTGCATATGAATCGCCGGAAAGCGGCAATAAAGGCTTGTGATTCTAAACCTGAAACCAACTCAATGTGAACTGCCTTTGTCGATGAGCAAACAAACATAGCTATCCAACATTTGTAGGACTTGAAACCACGCCCCCTTCTATCTGGAATTGAATAGGGCCCAGCATAATCACAAAATGTTGTGTGGAATGGCGGTGAAGGCGTAATTCTTATTGTGGGTAGTTGACCCATAATGGGTACGTGTATGAGTGGTTTTGCTTTGAAACATGTAACGCATTTGTGTACAATTTTGTTAGCTAGACTTTTTCCATTTAATGGCCAGTACTGCTCTCTCATGCATGCTAGCAGTAGCTGTGGTCCACAATGGAATAGTTTGATATGCATGTTTCTCATTATAGTTTCAGTGAGTATGTGTTTTGGATGCAAAATTATAGGATGTTTTTTAGTTTCGGGAATGTTTGATAGGTTTAACCTTCCTCCAACTTTCAACAGGCCATCTTCAAAAAACGGGTTAAGGCATTTAATATTTGATGACGTTGATATTGATTTATTCTGACTTAAAAGTTTGTATTCAATAGGTAGTGATTTTATTTGTGCGCGCATAATTAGTTTATGCATCGAATCATTTAACTCTTGAACGGACAGCGGTCCGGTTATTTTATTACTAGGATTTTGTAGGTTATTGATGAATCGCAGAGTATAGGCAAACACTCGCGATAATTTTTTGTCGTTTGAATATTTATGAAATAATTTATCTATGAAATTATTCTCGATGTTTGTTGGGTTAACTAAGGATATAGTTTGTTCTGTGTCCTTTGTTTGTATTTGTGTGGTAGTTTGATTGTGCAGAGGCCACTGCGCCGTTTGACCAGATAGCCAGGCGGGACCCGACCACCACAGATTGCTTTTTATTAATTTATGAGGTTGAATTCCTCTCGATATAATGTCAGCTGGATTTTCAGCCGAACACACCCAATGCCAGTCTTCGATCTTGGTTAATCTCTGAATTTCCGATACTCTGTTACTGATGAAAGTACCTTCTAGTTTAGGTGGCGGTGTTTTTATCCACGCCAATACCACCTGTGAGTCAGACCATAGGTATATTTTACTGACTCGTTTGGCAAGGTTATTGCCTTGTGATTCCATTACTTGTGATAACAATACCGCTGCGCGTAATTCTAAGCGGGGTATTGTTTCCTCTCTAGCAATTCTAGACTTTGTACATAACAAATGCACCTGTATATTACCTAAATTATCAATGGAACGTAAATAAATTGCAATTCCGTAGCATGTTTTTGAACTATCTGCGAACCCATGCAGTTCTAGTGTTACGTAATTGTTTATGATTGTGCGTCTCGGTATGGATAGATTGTTTAAAGAAAATAGACTCTTATAGTAAGATATCCATTCTCTTGTTAAAGCGGGCGATAGGGTTTCGTCCCATGAAGTTTTATCCTGCCATAGTTTTTTAATAAAACATTTAGCTGTCACTAAAACGGGACTAATTAAGCCCGTAGGATCATAGATCGCTGAAATTATAGACAGGACCTTTCTTTTTGTAAGTCGATCTGGCATTGGTTGTTCTTTGAATGAGAATTGTAAACAATCTGTGTGGCTGCACCATGTGATACCTAATAGTTTGTGTGTGTTATTTCCGCTCTCGGTCGGATTTGTTGAGTCGGTGTTACATACCTTTTTTAATATGGTTTTTGAGTTCGACTTCCATTTTCGTAGATTGAAGCAGGCTGTACGCAGGATGGCCGCTACTTGCGTCGCTGTCTCGATTAGTGCTGCTTCGTCGTCGCCTCCATAGATCCAGTCATCGTAGTAGAATGAACCTTTTATTGCTTCGGCTGCTGTAGGATATTTACCTTCAAATTCGGTTGCTAGCTGCAGTAGGCATCTCGTGGCTATGTAGGGGGCCGCCTTCAAGCCAAAACTGAGAGTAGTTAATGTGTAGGTACGTAGAGGATCATTTGAGTTTTCCCTCCATAGTATATTTTGTAGGTTTTGTTGTGATTGATCAATATTGACCTGGCAAAACATTTTCTGTATATCTGCATTTACTACAAATTTGTAAGTTCTAAATCTTACTAGTATATTGATTAGGCTATCTTGAAATATTGTACCCTTATATTGAATATCGTTGAGCGATTTTCCAGTGTCTGTTGGACATGATGCGTCAAAGACAACTCTCACTGGGGTTGATAATTTTTCGATATTAATTACCGCGTGATGCGGTAAATAGACTTGGGGTCCTACATTGGAGTATTCCATCTCTTTCATGCGGCCCGCTTGTTGGAAATCTCTCATGAATTGGACGTATTGTTGTTTATATTCTGGATTTTTACTAAATTTGTTTTCTAATGACAGGAATCTCTTATAGGCAATGTGTCTAGATCTACCTAAACTTGAAGCAGGTTCTTTTAGAGGTAGTCTTACGACAAACTTTCCCTCAGAATCTCGATTATGCGTCATAAAGACACTTTCGCACTCCGTGACGTCATCATTGGAAAGTGTCGAATTTTCCCCAGTTTCGAAAATGCTTCTCATTTGTTGTTGAATGAAATGACATCTAGTTTGCTGGCGTACTGGCTCTGTCGATGTCGTCGAGCCAGTCACGATCCAGCCCAGTTTGGTTTTTTGCAAAGTCGGTAAATTAGTTCCTAATTCGTATCGGTTCACGCACAATAGGTCATAGAATTTTTCGGCGCCCAGTATCATGTCGATTTCGCCGGCTGAATTGAATCCATCATCAGCCAGTCGGAATCGTTTAGGTATGATAAGATTTCCTATATCATAGTTAGGTAGGTTGCAGATTGTAGGTACAATATAGCAAGATAGATCCACAGAAAATGGTTCGGTTCTAGAGTGAATAATAACGTTACAATAGTGTTTAACGTTTATTATTGTGTTGCTGATACCCATGACATCGGTATCTGTGTTGTGTATAGGTAGGTTTAGTTTTTTGTGTGCCCTTTCTGTTATGTAGCACGATTGCGAGCCGGAGTCCAATAGGATTCTCATGCTTTGTTGTTTGTTCTCGTGATCGGTTATGTTGTTTACGGGTGTAGATAAGAAGACATGCTTGTTTTGCATCGGCTGTGAACAAGCATTGTCATTTGATGTGTAGGTTTGCTTAGTATGTAAGTTTATAGATTGATTTTCGGATGTAGATTGTTGTTGTGGGGTGTATAGCGTCGTAGGACGAGATACGTTCGGTTGTGTAGGTAATCGCTCGGGATTGTAGGTAGGACGAGATGTGTTCGGTTGTGTAGGTAATCGCTCGGGATAATAGATAGATTGCTCGTTCGCTGGAGTAGGTATAGTAGGTATGTGTAATAAAGTATGATGTTTACCTGAACACTTGGTACACTTGCTGGCTCGGCAGTTCGGCACCGCGTGATTCGATCTCAGGCAGTTAGTGCAGAGTCGTAACCTCTTCGCAGCTCGGCTGCGAGCTATAGGGCTAAGGGCTAGGAACTGAGTGCACTGATTTAGGTAGTGGATGCCCTTGCAAAAAGGGCAGTGATTATGCTGGGTAGTAGGTGGCTTTGTTACCTTGTTAGCTTCCGGATTGTTGCGGGACGTGGTTATCATCGCCTTTTCGGTTGTATTACTCGAATTACGGTTGGTATTTTCAACAGCTTGGTTGTTGCTCATCGACTCCAAAAGGTCAGCTCGGGACCTCAAAAAAGTCTTGAAATCCTGTAATGTAGGAAGTTCACGTGAGTTGGATTTTTCTTCCCATTTTAGTTGTAGTGACTTTTCTAGCTTGCTAGATAAAAAGAAAATTATCAATATATCCCAGTTTTCTGTTGCTATATTTAAGCTTCTTAAGGTTCTTAGGTGTTTCGATATGTTATCACCCATGCCCCTTAATGCCATTGGATTCGATTGTACGCTATCGATGCCGAAAAGCGCACGCAGATGATTGTAGACCAATACTTTTGGGTTATTATAGCGTTCACAAAGTAATTGCCACGCTATGCTGTACCCTTCCTCCGAATATTCTAGCGCCCCTATAACTTCCAAAGCACTGCCCTTTAGACAACTTCTCAAGTATTTATATTTTTGTATGGGCTTCAGGTCACCCTGATTTATGAGTGCGTCGAAAGTATCCCGGAATTCGATCCACTGTGTAATGTCTCCATTAAATGAGGGTAGGCTAATATCTGGGTACCTAATGGAATCGCTAGTATCTGAGCTATGTTTGCAATGATGTGTAGGTTCTTTTAAGTCGGTCTGGTCTGTCGCTTTTTGATTTAAAATGCCTTTGGCTTTAGCTATGGATTGATAATACTGAGATTCGAAGGAGTCTCTTTCGAGTAACTGCTTGTCAGTATCTGAGCAGAGGGTTTCGATATTACTTTGTAATTTATCAAACTGTAAAAACTCGAGTTGCATTTTGTCTGTGCGCAGCCCAAGCTCGATTATTTCTTCGGTAGTTATCGTTTCGGGTTTTATGGATGCTAAAAATCTGACAAATAGGGTCATTTTCCCTTTTATGGTCCCTCGCTTTCTTATTAGATCTGATATGCTCTCAGGTTTAGATTTCTCTACGGTTGCTACGTCGTAATTGGGCATTTTAGCTAAGGTAGATATTAATGGGAATATTTAGATAGATAGAGATAGATAGATATTGATTGTAGTAGATTTACGACGATAAAATAAATGGGGGGGAAATTTTGTGCCAACTCACGTGATCGGTAGATACTTAGGTTTTTATGTCTCTCGTCTCTGGCACGCCTTTCGTCCAACAGCAGGGGCGGCTCCTCGGCTTCCGACGGGTCTCGAGTCCAGTCTCGGCTGGACGCTCCACCAGGCTTCGGATATGCTGCTCCTTGTACGTCCGTTGGGCTTCGGCTGCTCGGTGATTTGATTCTCGGCTGGATGGGCTTCAGATCAGATGTTGGGGGGCACACGCGGGACGCACGTGGTGGTGTCTCAGTGTGTTTTCCCGGGGTTTCGCCTTGCAGGATCACTTTTTCTTCGACGCCTCGTGGTCGCTTTTTCTTGTTCTAATGCAGGAACGAATTTCAGACGGCTGTTGAAACGAATACGCGGCAATCACGCGGCAATACGCAAGATGGCTGCGACCATGTGCTCGCGCTTTTGTCCTTGTCGCAGGCGGCGCGGCGGCGTATTTGCAGGTTTCTTCCGTCCAATTTCTTCACTGCGTTTTCTCGAACGTCGGGGTCACCATGAAAATGGGTGCCCCAAATGATAGATGATGTGATTTGTCTGAAGTTATTTATTTCGGTTGTACAATGTGCTTTGCGAGAGCTCTAATGCGAGAATGAAAATGAGTCGCGTACAAATTTATAATATATGCTTAATTAGCGCCATCTAGCCTTAATTTAGTCGAACCACTTCTAAAGGTATCGATTTAGGGTATAGTTGTGTGTGAAGTGGTTCGTGCTATGGAAGGCTAGATGGCGCTTGAAATGATTGCTGTGATGTCGTTTTGACACCGGCCTAATTATAATAGTTAGTAGGTACATGTATATATGTCTGCTGTTATACTGCTACCTCGTGCCTGGAGTGTCATAAACTCATAAGACACATTGTTTAAGTTACATCTACGGGATGTTTGGAGTGTACAAAGAGTTTTGGGGAGTATGGAGGTTGTCCTGAACATTATTTCTGTTTCGGTCCTCTGTTGCACAGTGGTTGAGTTACCTACGATCAAGTCTCGACAGATAGAACACGAGTTAACACAAATATTGATTTGTATGGAGTTGTCCAAAGTTATTCAGAGAACAGTGTCGTGTAGATAAGTATCCTTCTAAAGTCCGTTTTCAATAAGCTATCTATCCTCAGTCTGCAGATAGATAGGGTCTTTGACATAAGTTCCATAGCGCAATTGTCAAAAACTCTAATGTGAAATCATGGACAGACGGATAGGATATTGAAAATGGACGTAATTGGCCCTACTCACGATGCAACCTGGCTTGCAATCTGTCGCTGCACAGCTCAGAAGGCAGGCTGCCTTGCAACCTGTCGCTGCACAACTCAGAAGGCAGGCTGCCTTGCAACCTGTCGCTGCACAACTCAGAAGGCAGGCTGCCTTGCAACCTGTCGCTGCACAACTCAGAAGGCAGGCTGCCTTGCAACCGCTAGAGGAGGACAGCACAGGAAAATAGACAGAGAGAAATAAAAGTCGCAGCAACAAATCGCGAGACAGCTTGCATCGTGAGTAGAGCCTCATATGGCTCAATCGCTGCTGAGAACCGAATTCCAAGCAGAAACATGTTCCTTCCATCGTTTTTGTCAGTCCACACTCAAAACTTACTTACACTCAAAGCATACGTCTTGGGGAACACTGTTAGTTTGTAAAAGTTATGTAAAGATTATAAATAAAGACTGTTAAAACAAATCTATGTTGACGTGACCTGAGATCCAGTGCTCATCATTTTTCTACCATGATTACCTTGTTTTCTACCATGATTACCTAGTTTTCTCTCATGATTACCTAGTTTTGAACAAGGCCGTCACTCACTGTTTGGACTTTGAATGAAATGAGAGTATTAGCTCACTCGGCTGGACAGTTTATTTATTTATTTATTTATTAGATTTTAGGGAAGCCATCGACTAACAACAACTGATTACAAGGCAACTTATAAAACAGAAAGTCACTTATAGGCTACCACTTATAGCTACTTAGTATTATATGCAAAACACGTAAAACAAAAGTTTGCTGCCAGGGTGGGTGACAAACCTATCTAAGAAAAATATAATGATAAAATAAAGGATAAAGGAAATTCGCCTGCTCACTACTTACTCGCCTCCAAAGAAGTTCAGTGTTATTCGTCGCCTAATCGTTGCAATACTATCATGATTTATGTCAAAGTCAGTGCTCGGGTCACGGATTAGGTTGTTGAAAGCGGAACAGGCTCGTAACAGGTACGAGTTAGTTCTGTAGTTCCTTGCAGCCTGCGGTACGAGGAATGTGTACTTACGCCTGAGGGTTCTATTAGGTACGTGGAAGTTGATTCGAGATAGCAACTCTGGGCAATCAATGATGCCTGTGGTAATCTTTAACAAAAATACTATGTCTGAAATATGGCGTCTCTCAGTCAGGGGGAGAAGGTGCATGGAGCGACAAGAGGGTAAATAATCGTTAGTAGACCTAATGCGTCGGTTTAAAAATTTAACAAATTTCTTTTGGATCCTTTCAATTCGGTTAACATATATATCATACTGGGGGTTCCAGATTTGGGATGCGTACTCCAGTATGCTTCTAACATAGGTACAATACAGTAATTTTACAGTCTTAATTTTTTTGAAGTCACGTGAAGCGCGCATCACATATCCGAGGACCTTGAAAGCTTTTTTACATATTGTGTTAATGTGAACGTCAAATAGAAGTTTCGAGTCATGTGTGACTCCTAGATCACGGGTGCTATAGGCGCGGTTAAGAATATGCCCCTTTAGAGAATAATTATGATACACAGGCGATACTTTTCTTGTATACGATATAGCGAGACATTTTGTTGGATTAAGGTCAAGATTATTGTGTTCGCAGAAAACATCGAGTCTATTTAGATCACCTTGAAGAGAGACAGCATCAGAGGTATTGGCAATGGGCTTAAAGATTTTCATATCATCCGCAAAAATAAGAACATTTGAATTGAGAAAACAAGAATCGATACCATTTATGAATATAGTGAAAAGTAGCGGTCCAAGAAGAGAGCCTTGCGGCACACCGCTTGGAACTCTCACCCAGCCCGAAGTATAGTTGCTGATAACAACGGCTTGGCTGCGGTTATCAATATAAGAAGAGATCAATCAGAAGGGCATTTGAGTAACGAATAATTTCCCGGCGGGTGTTTGAAGTTTGGCGTGTGATGAGATGAAGCTAGATTAGATTTGTTCGCACGACGTCAACTTTTCTGATCACTCTGCACTGCAGTGGGTACTAGACTTCGCGTGGCGTCAACTAACTCGGTTTGGTTCGAGTTATTCCTGATTAGACCTGATTAGTATCTTCATGGTCTTTTTTGCATTTCACACACAACCCATATCAAATATCAAAAGCGAAATATCAAACACTTGAAAACGCCGCTTGTGTCATCCCTGTGCATCCACACTGAAGTGACAAGGCGGGTGATGTTAAAGGGCTCTACTCACGGTGCAATCGGTCTTGCAACTTGTCGCTGCAACTTGCACCTGCCTACTCACGGAGATGGGCGGTCTGGGTAAAAAGCATTTGGTATTTTACTGAGTTTTTAGCAAAATTGAGTATTTACTGAGTTTTTATCATTTACACTGAGTTTTTAGCCAAAATAAAGGCTATAAACTGTTTACTCTAGTTAATATCATAAAATAGCTTGGATTGATAAAGGGTCGTATTCCAGAACGAATCTCAAGATCAGTCTCAAGCTGAAATTACGTAAATCCGACTCAAATTTGAGTTTCACTCTCAAGCATCTCCTTTATTCTGAAACCTTACTCAACGCTGTGAATCGAGTCTTGAGACATTCACGGAGTAATAAACTACTTTAGGCCTGTTTTCATTTACAATTGTGAGGGAGGGAGGGAGGGAGTGAGGGAGGGAGGGAGGGAGGGATTGAGGGAGGGAGGGGGAGAGAGAGAGGGATAGAGGGGGAGAGAGAGATAGAGATAGAGATAGAGACTGAGGTAGAGATAGAGATAGAGATAGATATAAGGATAGAGATAGAGATAGAGAGAGAGAAAGAGAGAGATATATAGAGAGAAAGATAGAGATAGAGAGAGAGATAGAAAGAGACAGAGAGAGACAGAGAGAGAGCGAAAGAGAAAAAGAAAAAGAGAGATAGAGAGAGATATACAGAGAGAGATAGAGATAGATATAGAGATAGAGAGATATATAGAGAGCGAGATAGAGATAGAGAGATTTATATTGTGACGAGAGCATACCTATTGCTTATCCCTAGACGTCCCTGGTTTAACGTTGGGCGTCAGTGTGACGAGAGCATCCTTCGGGCTAGCTCAGCCTGGTTGCCTCGTCCACGTAGGGCTGTCGTATTCCTACGATGAGCCTAAATAACCTCAATGATGGGATCTGTCTAGCTATCCTAAGGCGGGAAGCATTCAGGGAAACACAAATTAAAGTACGGTAATCCTAAAGAGGTGCCGCTGGGTTTTATTTACATGACCATTGATTCGACTTACGACTACAACACATATACGGCGTACATAATTATATTTACAGTAAGCTATTTACAACGGCAAGGATCCCTCCCCGTTAACAATACTATCTTATACCCCACGGGATACAACGGACGGTTTAACTGACAAGCTACGCGGATTTCCCCCTTTAACCACCCCTTGACTTTCTTGACTGGATGATGGGCACGCGGGCCCTTTCACTACCCGTGACTCGAAGTACGTGGTAGGGAACGGTAGGGGTTGAGGGAGCGGATGCTAGCTAATGCTTCTCTGGAAGCGACGGGAAAGAAAAGGACGGATGCTAACTACGTTTTCCTCAACAGGCGACCAGGGGGTAACCTTGAGATCAGCCTAGAGAGGAAGCGACGGGATGGGACGGAAAGGGAAAGGATCCTAGACCCTCTAATCCTCAGGCGACCAGGGGGTAACCTTGAGATCGCACCGAGAGAGGAGAGGGCAGTTGACTGAGGCCGGAGCGTCGGCCAACTGTTGGCTCGCACTGTCTTGCTATGGCTTTTATAGTCGCGGCGTTGCACACGGCACTCTCCCACCATGGGCGTGGCTACGTTCGTGGTGGGTGTGGTTTCGATATCGCACCGACGGCTGTGCGGCGCGGTCTACTTAAACCCGTGGCGGGGCGGTGACGTCATCATTCAATGAGCGTGCGCGGGCCGGCTCGGTCGGGTGCGCCGCGCTGCATGTTTGTGACGGTCACGTGCAGTCCGTGTGATCGTGCTGATCACACGCGGGTGGCGTGATCGTTACATTCTCCTCCTCCTCGATTTGATTTTTCAACCTGAAAAATCACCGTATTAGTGCCTCTGATATCAACTGTATTCAACTTTAAAAAACATGGTGTCTGATTTCCTTTGATACTACTAGTATACTTTATTTCCTATAACTATCTATTTACATACTGGACCAAAATACTCGGATTGAAACATGAATTAAACAAAGACATTTTTTCCATTGTGATACAAACTAAAGTTGTTCTTTTTACGGCTATAATACAAAATGACTGGACAGGATTTTATTTCGCATCAGGCTTATAAAATGGACGGAAGACTTAAGAATTAGTTCCATGGTCACTAAAAAAAATAACATTCTGTATGTTCTATCTGTTTTCTAATACTGTCTTACTTATTTATTACCAATCTCTTTTTTTAGGGTTCCGTACCCGAAGGGTGCCAAACGGGACCCTATTACTGAGACTTCGCTGTCCGTCCGTCCGTCCGTCCGTCCGTCCGTCCGTCCGTCCGTCCGTCCGTCCGTCCGTCCGTCTGTCACCGGGTCCGCCTGCACGAACCGTAATATCTAGAAAGCTGAAATTTTCACAGAATGTGTATATCTGTTGCCGCACCAACTACAAATACTGAAATACGAGAGATATTACAAATTGAAAGTGGTCTCGGTACAAGATACGTCTTCACAACACGCTTGAAAAGTTTATACCTACCAAGGCCATTTTGTTTTGGTAGGTAAGCCTTCTTTTAATGAAACTAAATTTAAATGATATGGCAATGTCGTCCCCGGACTTCTACAAAGACTTTAAATATTAATTGATGAATTACGACGTCTCTATTTAGTCTGTAGAACTTTTAGAAAATAATTATAAAATTAATAGTTTTTAATTACTTTTGTTTTCATACAAATCTCAGAGCTCAGAAATTAATTTTTTCCTTTTGGCCACTTCAAGTTTGGCTGCCAGTGATGTTTTAATTAAATACTCTTTGGTGCGTTGAAATGATGTTTTGCAGTCTGCATGACATTGACATAATGAGTGAGTGAACCTCATTGTACGGAAATTGTAGATGGGTGTCTCACGTTTTCCAGTAGGAGTAGGTTGTAGACAGTGCTGCTTACGGCGGCGTTTAGGCACTAAAGGCCCTAAAAGCGCGGCAAGCTTTGAATCAATTCAAATGTTATTTTTCAACTAGCTACAAAGTTATTCTGACATAAGATGATAATTTGAACAAAACTTTTTGGGTATTTCATGAAAAATACAGTTACAGATCACACATATACAGGGTGGAAAAACGAATGGGCCCTGGAGGGAAAGTACCTTAAAATCTCAAGATATCCGTCCGTCCCGTCTGTCTGTCACCAGGCCGTATCTCATGAACCGTGGTAGCTAGACAGTTGATATTTTCACAGATAACGTATTTCTGTTCCCGCTATAACAACAAATACTAAAAACAAAATAAATTTAATATAAAGGGGGCTCCCATACAATTAACGTGTTTTTTTGCGGTTTTTTTAACCGACTTCCCAAAGGAGGAGGTTTACAATTCGTCCGGATGTTTGTTTTTTTTTAATTTTATTTTTATGTATGTGCCTCGATAGCGCCTAAACGGATGGACCGATTTGGAAAATTAGACCGATTAGACCTATAGTGATTTTTGTGTTTTTCATAATAACTCGTGCAAATGCACATGGTAAGCATAATATTGTGATGCGGAACTGCTGATGAAGACCACATATGGCCACCAGATCTGCTCAATACTAGGTACAAATACAATGCGTGGCTGACGGGCAGGCAACGCATAGCCTAAACCGATGGACCTAGAGCCATGAAACTTTGTACAGGGGTTCCTTAGTAGCGTGGGGTAGCACTGATATGGGATTTGACAAAATTAATTCCCCTGGGGGGGGGGGGATAAGGGGTTACAGTTTGTATTAAACTCAATCTAATCAAATAGGGTTTGTGGAAGTCGGTTTTTTCTAAAGTTTACTTTTTGTTTCAATTATATAGATAATGGTACGGAACCCTTCGTGCGCGAGTCTGACTCGCACTTGGCCGGTTTTATTTCTTTTTCATCTTTTGTTTTCTTTCCTTTTTTCTTTCTTTTTTATTTTATTTATGTTTTTTTTTTTCTCCATCTTTCTTTTTTTTTTGTTCATCTTTTTTTTTTGTCGGTATGCCTTTTTTCTCTTTTTTATATATGTAAATATACCCTTATCTAACTTAAATTAATACAATATTATCAAAATAAACTATTCTGTGTTTTTCTCATCTTTTATAACTATTTCCTTCTTCTATTTTGTACTTCTCCGGCAACTTATAACTGTCTTCCACCTTCTAACATTGTTTTATTCTTATTTTTTTTGTGCTTCTCCTTCGGTGTCTGGATCGGTTTTATACTGGTAAATAAATTGGTTCGGTTTCTTCAGATTTGTGCTAACTGTTAAATTGTTTCAGGTCTTTCACATGTGCTGTAGATATTTTCTTGCTGTCTTGGTTTTGTAGTAGAAATATTACTGGTGATTTCTCCTCTATCACTGTGTACGGTCCACTGTATTTTGGGGCGAGTTTCGCACAGAAATGTTTGTTCGCGTCAGATTGATAAAAATTCCTTTTCAGAACCAAACTATTTATTTCAGGTTTCCAATATCGTCTGTTTTTATCATAGTGTGTTTTCTGCTGTTGTGATGCTCTTTCCTGGTTTACGCGAACCCTGTTATAAATTTCTTCGATCTTCCTGGTTTCTTTGAGTTTTGGTAACGGGAACGTATTAGGCCTGTGCGTGCATACTATTTCCCCCGATTCTTCTGCATTCTTTATGTGCCTGACTCCTGCTGTTTTATTCTGCGATGGTTTATGCGTTTGGCATAAGTGGCATTTCTTTATATACTTCGCTACCCATCGGTGCATTCCTGGCCAATAATACCGTTGCGCTATGCGGTTAAGCGTTTTTGTCGTTCCTAAGTGACCGGCTTCAGGACTATCGTGATTTTCTTTTATTATTTCTTCGCGTTCCTTCTCCGGTACGCATAATTTCAAATCTGAGTACGGTTCTACCTTTTTCCCATATGCATTTTTAATTATCTTCTTGTATAATTTTTCTTCTTTTATGCAATATTCCTGATACTTTTCCGGTGTCGTTTCGACGTTTTTAATTTTTTCTTCGTACCAATCTTTTTCTGGTTCGTTTGATTCTGTTGTCATTGCGCAACCAGGATTTCTCGATAGTTCGTCTGCAACCGTATTTTGTTTTCCTGGTTTGTATATCACTTCGAAGTCGTACTGTTGTAATTCTAATGCCCATCTTGCCAATCTTCCTGACGGATTTTTCATCGAGTTCAGCCATTTTAGTGCTTGATGGTCTGTTACGACGGTGAATTGGTATCCTTCCAGAAATGCTCTCATTTTCCTTATTCCCCATACAACTGCTAAGCATTCTTTCTCTGACGTTGTGTATCTCGTTTCCGCGGGTATTAATGTTCTGCTTGCGTACATAATCGGTTTCTCAGTTCCCTTGTCTTCTTGTATTAGTATCGCCCCTAATCCCACGTCGCTGGCATCGGTTTGTAGTATGAATGGTTTTGTGAAATCTGCTCTTATGAGTATCGGGTCGTTCATTATAATTTCTTTTATTTACTCGAATGCTTCCTCCTGCTGTTTGGTCCACGTGTATTTCACATCCTTCTTCATTAATCGGGTCATAGGTTCCACTATATTCGAGTAATTGGGGATGAATTTCCTGTACCACGACGTCATTCCTATAAATCTTCGTAATTCCTTTATTCCTGTAGGTGCTCTTAATTCTTTGATCGACTTAATTTTTTCTTCGTTCATTTTGATACCGTCCTTGGTTACTACGTGTCCCAGATATTCGATTTCAGGTTTGCAGAATTCGCATTTCTTTGTGTTTATTATTAGTCCTGCGCTCCTTATTCGTCTGAATATTTCTTCCAGGTGTTTTATATGTTCTTCAAATGTCGTGCTGCATACTATGATGTCGTCCAGGTACACATAAGCGTTTGGCTCTAAATCTGGTCCTATCACTCGGTCTAAGAGTCTTTGGAAGGTCGCTCCACTCGAGTGTAGTCCGAAGGGCATGACTTTGAATTGGAACAGGCCTCTGCCTGGTACGGTGAATGCTGTTACGGGTTTACTTTCTTCCTTGAGTTTGACGTTCCAATACCCATTTTTGAGGTCAAATTTTGAGAAAAAGTTAGCCTTATTTAGCTTCTCTAGTGTGTCGTCGATTTGCGGTAATGGGTATGCGTCTTTCACGGATATTTCATTTATTTTTCTGAAGTCTATGCAAAATCTATATTCGCCGTTCTCTTTCTTCGCCAGTACTATTGGTGAGCTGTATGGGCTTTGCGATTTCTCGATCACTCCTTCTTTCAGCATTTTTTCTACATGTTCGTCTATCTTTTCTTGTAACTTAGGGTTCCGCGGGTAATATCTCTGTTTTACTGGCTCCTTGTGTTTTAGCTTTATCTCGTGTTCTGTCCAGGTATTGCCTTTTGGTGTCTTTTCGCATTCTTCTAATTCTCTTTTGATAATTTCTTCTAACTTTTTTTGTTGTTCTGGTGTTATTTTTTCATCTTGTAATATTCTTGCCGTGTTTTCGGGTTTCGTATCGTGGTCCTTTTCCTTTTCTGGTTCCTGCTCCATTCTATTTTCCGGTTTTCTCTTTGTCTCTTTTGTCGTGATCTCCTCCCTTATTTCTGCCTTTGGGTTTTCGGCTGGAATCACATGGTATTGGTTCTCCGTTTTTTCCCATTGAATGGTTAATCCTATACGTTGTAGTATGTCCATTCCTAATATGATGTGTGGTGCGGTCTTCATTATATTCATTTGGTGTTTTACTGTTTTTCCATCTATTTCAATTTCTAATTCTATCGCCTGTGTGACTCGTACTCCTGATCCATCTGCCATTTGTTCCTGTGTTTGTATTTCAATTTTCTTAGCCATGTCCCCTTTGCACTGTCGTACAATGTCGTCGTTCACGTATGAATTTGTTGAACCGGTGTCCACTAGTGCTTCGTAAAAATTTCCTTCTATTTTTACTGTCGTGAATATTCTATTATCTTTTTTTCTTCCTCTTTTCCCCATTGTAAATGCTTTCTCCGCTGCCTTGGCATATTGTGTTTTACAACATTTTGTGCTCATTACTCCGATCTTTCCACAACCGCTGCAGAATATCGTTTTAGTGCTCCGGCATTCTGTCTTATTATGGCCGCTTTTGCCACAATTCCAACAGCATGTTTCTGGATTGAAGTTTCTTATAAATTTCTGTTCTTGTCTTCCTTCTTGAAGTTGTGTTGTGTTTCTCTTACTTGGGCCTGGTGCTTCCCTTACTGCTCTACTGCTTTGCTGGTACCCTGTTCTGTATGTCGAGACAGCTTGTCTCCTTTCTCCGTTGACTTC
Organism: Argyresthia albistria; assembly: GCA_963457715.1. Lineage (NCBI taxonomy): Eukaryota > Metazoa > Arthropoda > Insecta > Lepidoptera > Argyresthiidae > Argyresthia > Argyresthia albistria. Next base: position 16,581 of record CAUOQF010000056.1, read on the forward strand.
ATTGTATGTGGCTTCATGGTTGTTATTTCTGTTCTGGTACCATGTGTTTGCCCTTTCTCTCTTGAAATTGGTTATATTTTGGTCGTGTTCCATTACGAGTGTTTCGTATTCCGTTGTTTTTTGTATTAGATCATTTAGGTTCTTTACTTCCTGTCTTTTTATATACAGTTTGTAGCTAACGTGCATGTTTTCATATATTCTGTCTAGTACGTCGTCGGCTGTTAGCTTTCCGTACCTCCTTGTTAGGGTTTGTAGTTCTGTTATGTAATTTACGAAAGGTTGCTTGTATCCTTGTTTAAGTGCTATTTTATCCAGAAGGGTTGTATCGTATTTTCTCGGGAAGAAGTATAATTTGAAGTCTTCTGTAAAGTTTTCCCAGTTGCTCCAATTTCCGCTGTTATTCCGGCACCACCGTAGCGCTTGACCCTTGAGAAGTCGTGGTAGTGCTTTCAAGAGTTGTCCCGGTTCGATTTCGCCCGCTTGGAGGAGTTCTTCTGTTCGCTCGAGGAATTCAACTGGATCGTTAAACGTGTCAAAGCTGATGTTCCATGAAGCAATTCTTTTGAAAACGTCTTTCTTTTCTCCTTCGTTCCCCATGTTTGTTTCTTCTGTGAAGTTTCGTCGTCGGCGTCGTCGAACTTTTCTTCAGCCTCGTCTTTCTTTGTCCCCTTACTGGTGGTCGCTTCGCTGGTTCCTTGTTTAATTATTTGTGTCAGGTTCCTCCTTAGCTGTTCCACGTTGAGTTCTTCGGTTGGTTGGCCCCGGTTCTTCAGTTCTTCTATGAGCTCCGCCTTATTTTTGTTGTATATCAAGAGGTCATTTGGTTTTATTTTATTCTCCTTTTTTCTTAATTTGGTTTTTGTTTGATTTTTCACTTTTACTCCTATTGTTTTGTTTTGTTGATTTTCGCGGGATACTTTATTGGCTAAATCCTAGCTAATTATATTTTACACGGTTTACCGGGATTTTCGCGGAGATAGTTTTTCTTCTTATGTTTGTTATTTTTCACGGTTTATATATTTTTACGGGTTTTTCGCGGTCTATCCCTGAATGTCCCTTTGAGATGTGAGTTTTTTAGTTGGGCGCCAGTGTGACGAGAGCATACCTATTGCTTATCCCTAGACGTCCCTGGTTTAACGTTGGGCGTCAGTGTGACGAGAGCATCCTTCGGGCTAGCTCAGCCTGGTTGCCTCGTCCACGTAGGGCTGTCGTATTCCTACGATGAGCCTAAATAACCTCAATGATGGGATCTGTCTAGCTATCCTAAGGCGGGAAGCATTCAGGGAAACACAAATTAAAGTACGGTAATCCTAAAGAGGTGCCGCTGGGTTTTATTTACATGACCATTGATTCGACTTACGACTACAACACATATACGGCGTACATAATTATATTTACAGTAAGCTATTTACAACGGCAAGGATCCCTCCCCGTTAACAATACTATCTTATACCCCACGGGATACAACGGACGGCTTAACTGACAAGCTACGCGGATTTCCCCCTTTAACCACCCCTTGACTTTCTTGACTGGATGATGGGCACGCGGGCCCTTTCACTACCCGTGACTCGAAGTACGTGGTAGGGAACGGTAGGGGTTGAGGGAGCGGATGCTAGCTAATGCTTCTCTGGAAGCGACGGGAAAGAAAAGGACGGATGCTAACTACGTTTTCCTCAACAGGCGACCAGGGGGTAACCTTGAGATCAGCCTAGAGAGGAAGCGACGGGATGGGACGGAAAGGGAAAGGATCCTAGACCCTCTAATCCTCAGGCGACCAGGGGGTAACCTTGAGATCGCACCGAGAGAGGAGAGGGCAGTTGACTGAGGCCGGAGCGTCGGCCAACTGTTGGCTCGCACTGTCTTGCTATGGCTTTTATAGTCGCGGCGTTGCACACGGCACTCTCCCACCATGGGCGTGGCTACGTTCGTGGTGGGTGTGGTTTCGATATCGCACCGACGGCTGTGCGGCGCGGTCTACTTAAACCCGTGGCGGGGCGGTGACGTCATCATTCAATGAGCGTGCGCGGGCCGGCTCGGTCGGGTGCGCCGCGCTGCATGTTTGTGACGGTCACGTGCAGTCCGTGTGATCGTGCTGATCACACGCGGGTGGCGTGATCGTTACAATATAGAGAGAGAAAGAGAAAAAGAGATAGAGTTAGAGATAGAGAGAGAAAGAGATAAAAAGAGAAAGAGAGATAGAGAGAGAGATAAAGTGAGAGAAGGATAGAGGGAGATAGAGATAGATATAGAGAGATAGAGATAGATATCTAGAGAGATAGAGATAGAGAGAGAGATAGATAGAGATATATATAGAGAGAGTTAGAGAGAGAGAAAGAGAAAAAGAGAGATAGAGATAGAGAGAGAGATAGAGAGAGAGATATAGAGAGAGAGATAGAGAGAGAGTTCCCTTGGCCACCTTCCAGCTCCATCATCAGACCTAGGATCTCATTCGGGACCAAAGTACTTGTTAAGACGAATCAAATGAGCCCACACATGATAGGGTTGCGTCTTTTAGTAATGGAGTTCCCTTGGCCTCCTTCCGGCTCCATCATCGGACCCTGTATCTCATTCGGAACCAAAGTACTCGTCAAGACGGATCAAATGAGCCTTAACTCGATAGGGTTGGGTCGTTTGTTAACTGAGTTCCCTTGGCCACCTTCCGGCTCCATCATCAGACCCTGGAGTTCATTCGGGACCAAAGTACTCGTCAAGACGAATCATATGAGCCCAAACTCGATAGGGTTGCATCGTTTAGTAACATAGTTCCCTTGGCTAACTTCCGGCTCCATCTTCGGGTTCCAACATCAGACCCTGGACCCCATGCGGGATCAAAGTACTCGTCAAGACGAATCAAATGAGCCCACACATGATAGGGTTGCGTCTTTTGGCAACTGAGTTCCCTTGGCCTCCTTCCGTCTCCATCGTCAGATCAGCTATCAGTCAAAAAATATTGCATTGTCATATAACTTACATACGTAAGCAAAATTTCAGCTCAATCGGATCACGGGAAGTGAATCAAAAGAGCGTTCGAAGATTCCGTTACATACAAACATGCAAACATACAAACATACAGACATACAAGTGAAGCTAATAAAAGCGTGTTAAATCGCTCCCATAACACCCTTTACTTCATAATTATCAAGTAATCCACGATCTTGTATAAAAACAAGACTTCATAAAGTAAAAAATAAAATGCCTCGATTTCTCACTTTAAAAGTTTAGAGGAGGGAGGGGGGGGGGGGGGTTATTACCACTTTGGAAGGGTCTGTCTCTTTAACGAGTGGCTTTGAGGGAAAATGGCTTCACCTTAACGTCATTTTCAAATACCTATCTATTGACACCTCACTCACACATATAGGTTTGATGATGAAAAAAAACTTTTTTGGTGTCAGTTCCATATATTGTATGTAGGAGTTAGGACGTTTAAACCAACTTTACTTATTAAATTTTTGTATAAAAATCGTAAAGCGGTTTACAGAATACATCTACCTATACATACCAAGTTTCAACTGTATAGCCCTAATAGTTTCGGCAAAAGTTGCTGCGACATACAAACGGATAGACGGACGGACAGACAGATTCGACTTGACGAAACTATAAGGTTTCCTTGTTTCTCTACGGAACCCTAAAAAGCACCCCTAATTTATTCATGAGGTGCCTTAAGAGAGAGCATGGCGCCTCCAACTACGCTAACTGAACAGCAAAGAGTTTCATGACCGGAAATACACTACAACAACCTGACAGCCGATCTTAAGCCGACCTCACACACCTCCACAGTACACCTCACCTTACACACGAAGGAACGCGGGAAACGCGGGATACTGCGCGCCCAGCGGAGATGCTGCCCGTACGCTCTTTCCTCTCTCCCCTCGCCACCATTACACAAGCGCGCTTTCGCACGGGATTGCTCTTTCATGCGCGATAGAGCGTAGGTGTAAAGGCTGCTATTAGCTTTAAGATGGACAGCCTTCCAACGATCTTTTGGAGTGTGAGTGACGCTTTCAGGGAGGCGCCAGTTCTACGCAACAAGCGTTAGTTTTTACCTGCACGCCAAAACATCGTTAGACAGCATAAATACATTTGACAACTTTGACATGCTAGAAAGACTCCAATCAAATTTTGCACCCGTAGAATGCCTGCCCCCGCAGCATGCCTGCCCCCGCAGCATGCCTGCCCCCGAGGGGGATCTGACCTTTACGAGCCAATTCGAATATCGGATTTTAATTTCGGATATTTCCAATTTGATCGGGCCCACTGACTATTATTGTGAATAGACGTTACAAATTCGCTCGAGATATTCATAATTCATGATTTCATATTTTCATAGGGTTTACTAGTTATTGATTGAGAAAGCCATTTGATTTTGATTGATTTAGATTTTGCTCTATTCATTGTAGACCAAGCGAGCAAAATCTCACGAGAATCGGTACAGGAAAGCGACTTGTAGAAGCGAACAGCCACAGACGCAATTCTGATCATAAGGTTTTGGAAGCTGATTTGCTTTTCAAATAGTTAGTCCTCTCGGACATCGGGACAGACAAACAAACCTGAAACGGAGACACTTACTCGCCTTCGCCTCACTCGGTCAATTAATTGAACCTTAATATTATTGTAGCCATGTCACCTTTCTATACACCGCTTTAAATGAATCTTTTTACTCGATATGAACTCATAAAAATTCAATAATCATATCATTCATCAACTACTTATCCGAAATTACGAGCGTGCATTGCATATATTTTTTAGTTTTCCTGCACTACAAATACTTTTTTTCGGATAACAGGTTTTTTATTGTGTCAATCGCTACGGAAGGCTTTTGGCGCGAAATTGATAGACCAATAAATCGTAGGATGTTTTCCATTGGTAAATCTAAGTTTCCCGCGCTCATAAAATGGTCTACTGCGCAGAATACTTCGAAAGACAACTGGGTTGTGTTAACTGTATGTACCTACTTAGGTAGGTATTTATAAAAAAATATCCAGACGAATAGTAAACCGACTTTTGTAAAGTCGGTTAAAAACCGGTTCTTACAATAACAAATAATTATTGAAACATTACAAATCAGTTAGAAATAAATATCACGTCTCGTGGTCCAGGCCGGTCCAAGCAAGCATAAATATCACGTCTCGTGGTCCAGGCCGGTCCAAGCAAGCATAAATATCACGTCTCGTGGTCCAGGCCGGTCCAAGCAAGCATAAATATCACGTCTCGTGGTCCAGGCCGGTCCAAGCAAGCATAAATATCACGTCTCGTGGTCCAGGCCGGTCCAAGCAAGCATAAATATCACGTCTCGTGGTCCAGGCCGGTCCAAGCAAGCATAAATATCACGTCTCGTGGTCCAGGCCGGTCCAAGCAAGCATAAATATCACGTCTCGTGGTCCAGGTACGTCCAAGCAAGCATAAATATCACGTCTCGTGGTCCAGGCCGGTCCAAGCAAGCATAAATATCACGTCTCGTGGTCCAGGCCGGTCCAAGCAAGCATAAATATCACGTCTCGTGGTCCAGGCCGGTCCAAGCAAGCATAAATATCACGTCTCGTGGTCCAGGCCGGTCCAAGCAAGCATAAATATCACGTCTCGTGGTCCAGGCCGGTCCAAGCAAGCATAAATATCACGTCTCGTGGTCCAGGCCGGTCCAAGCAAGCATAACTATCTATTAGCTAAAATTTCCTCCTCTATCTAATAAAATATTTTTACACTAGCTAAGAGGTACCTCAAGCAAAGATCGCTCGTTTGTTCCCAGTATGTCACACCACCTTTTGTTACACTGTTACATACTGGGACTTTTTTTCCCATTATGTCACACAGCTGTTATTACTGTAACTTAATGGGATTTTTAAAACAATAGATTCCTATTATGTCACACCCTTCATGTCACACTGTTACAAAATGGGATTTTTAATTTAAAAATAATTCCCATTTAGTAACTGTGTTACCAATTGCTTTACTACAATCAATACCTAAATATTTTTTGGATCATAATCTTAGTTAAACAATTAGTAAAAGCTCGCAGCAGAGTTGCAAAGAAAACCGCAATAACCAAACGCGAACAGCAATTTTACAACTACCCTCAATGTTCATCCAGTGGTCATCCAAATTTAATAATAATTAAAAAAGGTGGACATCAATACCATCAATATACTATGCCAGACGAAAACACAATAGTGGATTGACAGTGTGGGCCGAAACGCCAAGAATGTAAAGGAATACTGAGGATCAAAGTAAGTACCTTTCTAAGTGTAAAAGTATCTTAATTGCTACATGCATTTTAATTTCAAAATAAACATAATTTTAGTTCAAATTTATAGCAAACAGCTCTAAGCAGAGTTACAAAGGCGCGATAAACAATGTGAACAGCAACTTCAAACACCAATGTTTTTCAATCTATTATGACTTAAATTATTTTCTTTTTACCTGACTGCGGCGAAGCCAAAAAGGAGGGTTATGTTTTTCACCGTCATGTATGTATTTATGTATATGTGTGTATGTATGTTCCTATGATCCCACATACAGCCTAAACGTTTGAACCGATTTAAAAAAAACAAATAAAAAAATTAAAAATACCCGAGTAGCATCCAACAGCCGTGACCTATTATTAGATTTTGTCTTACAGTCGAGTTATTTTTCGGTTATTTTTAATTTTGAGATTATTTTTATTGTTAAATTGCTGTCAAGTCTCTGGCTACTTCTATAAAGGGATATCAGCCATGAATTTATGTAGGTATTATAACTGAGCAAAATGTTTACTCTATTATAACGTTTTTAATGTGTTTCCAGTAAGAGGAACCTCACGTATGCCAACCCGATTTTGCCAGAAATGTAATTGAAAGCTTCTCATAACCAAGTATTTGTAAGGAAATTATTGTAAATAATATATAATTATATACTTCGTGAAAAAATATTTTGTCTCATTTACATTTTTTTGACATGCATTTATAATATGGCAGTTTGAAACACTGTGACAAACTGGGAATTATTTTTAAAGTCAATTCCCAGTAAATAACAGTGTGACATAAGAGTGTGACAAACTGGGACTCGAGTTTTTGAAAAATCCCAGCATATTACAGTGTGACATAATGGGAAAAAAAGTCCCAGTATGTAACAGTGTAACAAAAGGTGGTGTGACATACTGGGAACTAACGAAATTTCTCCGATTGAAATTCCTATACAAATTCGCGGCACCGATGCGGTGAGTCCTGTCAGCTTCAGTCGGCCGCGGGCCTTCGGAGTGAGAGCACGTCGCTTTGTGTCAAAAACAATAGATCGCAGAATTTGTGTATCGACACAAAACACTGCCGCACAGCGGTCCGTAAGTTAAATTGGAACATACTACGTAATTGAAATTTTATATTATGTGACTTATCATGAAGTCGTTGTTATGATTTTTTTGTCTGTTTTAGGAAAAATGGGGAAAAGAAAATCCGACGAGGTCTACTATAGACAAAGACCTCGTAAGAGATCTGGTAACCAAGCATTTTGACATGTCAAAATGATTTTTGTGCAAGTAGCATGATATACTTACTTTGGTCTGAGCTTATTTGTTTAGGTATTGAAAATATTAGATATAATTTACCATAAAATATATTTATACAAATACCTACATATTATCTACAACTACCCCTATCTGGCAATTGGTATTGTAGGTACTTTCTTAATATTAAACACCTATTTCGCTTTTTCTGAGAAGCAAGTCACATATTTTATACTGCTCAGCCTATAGTGATTATATCGATAGCGTGGTTATACGAATTGCAGTGCGTACCTACTTATGTGTTTTTGTAAAAACCAGTTTTTTAGGGTACCGTACCCGAAGGGTGCCAAACGAGACCCTATTACTGAGACTTCGCTGTCCGTCTGTCCGTCCGTCCGTCCGTCCGTCCGTCCGTCCGTCCGTCCTGACTGTCACCGGGTCCGTCTGCACGAACCGTAATAGCTAGAAAGCTGAAATTTTCACAGAATGTGTATATCTGTTGCCGCACCAACCACAAATACTGAAATACGAGAGATATTGCAAATTAAAGGGGGCCCCGATACAAGAGACGTGTTTAGATACACTTACGCATTTCAAAATGGAGATCTTGACTGAAACTGTTTATTTATTGTCATAGCAACCATGTCATAGACACAATATACTACACATTTAAATATGATAGCATATTTCGGGTCAACCCACATGGTTGTGGTTAGCCGGTGCGGTATGATGTAGACTCTCAATCCGGAGGTCGTCGGTTCAAATCTCGTGAAGGCATAAACTTTTTAAATTTTCTTTTTGTTTATTTTTTTATTGTTTTGAGTGCTTTTGATTTGTTGTACGATGGTACGGTACCCTTCGTGTGCGATACCGACCCGCACTTAACCGATTATTGTAAATTTCGTTTCAACCGGTTGAGCAGTATAAAATCATTCTTCTCTTCTAGTCTTAGGTTGACAGTTTTTGTATGAGTGAGGGGGAGTGATCACTAATTTGAGTTCTTACACATTATACACGTATAATATATATATGTGTACGGGAAAAGGCGTGACACTATTTTATGTTATGTTATATTATATTGTGTACTCCTGTTTAGCCATGTAGTTATTGAGTTAGTATGTTTTGTTGTGTTCCTGTGTGTTATTTTATTAGTGATTGTGTATTATTTTGTGTTTTTATAAGCGTAGTGAATAAATTTTACTTATGTATAAAATATGCTTTTAATTAGTTTCAGAAATCAAAATAGAAAACTTATTTCTAAGGTAAGATTGGTACACTAAACTAAATTGGTGTAGTTAGTTTACCATAAACGCATCTAACATTACTTTATACTTTATTGCACAAAATAACACATTTTACAATTGAAAGTGGACAACACATGACAAAGGCGAGCTTATCTCTATTAAGAGATTTCTTCCAGCAAACCTAACATTACTGCGTTATACCTATAAAACATATGTCTATCGATTGAGGATGTAATCGGTATACTCTCTTATGGACATAGGCCGAACAAACTTACAATGAAGAACAAAAGACGTCGGAGCAAGAGGACAGTTTAAAAACAACAAATATTCTTTGACAAAATGTCGTAGCCATCTAATTTCATATTAAAACTGAATTATCTCAGAAACGCTATTATTTACAATACAAACATTTTGTCAAAGAATATTTCTTGTATGTTATTAAAATATCAATCGATTGCCAGCTCTACATCTCCATACAAACCGTTTTGGTCCAGCTAGGGTCACTAGTTTACTAGATATGACTGTTTTTAGTTTGACAGCTGTCATCAGAAATTTAGATCTCGCCGAGAGCTGTCACATCTCGATACCAACCGGTGGTCTAGGGTGCTTTAGTTATTGTTCTGAGGTCTAGGATCAGCAGTTTCCGAGATATGACAGTTTTTAGTTTGACAGCCAAAATCATCATACCTTTCATTGTGACATCTGTCTAAATATTGACACCTGTCTAAATGGTAATCTACATTAAATATTTAAACTTTTTTTAAAACATAGTTTAAATGTTTTAATGTTGTTTAAATTTTAAACATAACGTAGGTAAGATATCAACTCTGTCAAAAGTATGAATAATGATATGTAGATAATTAGATATACTTTGGCAAGAAATGCCAGACAAAAAGTAATCGCAACATATGTGACATACAATAGGTACAATGACAATAATCAATAAACAACACTGCGTGTTTAAATAATAATAATAATAATTGTTCTCCTCTGCACATCTTTCTGCAAAAGTCGCGGGCTGCGGTTGTTTTTGTCCCACTGTGCGGCTTTGCATGTGTGCATGAGCGCACCGGTTGTTGTGTGGGTACGCTCAAATGCCTAGAAACGACGCCGGGCGGCGGCGGAGAGGGCCCTTAAGCACAATAGATAGGTTTTTCTTTCAAAATGTAATATTCACATTGGGAAGCGGTAAAGGGCAAACACCCTAATTACTTCGCAGGACTAAGTCATAAATGAATTGATTTGTGGTGAAAGGGTAATACGAGAAACGAAAATGAAATAGCAAGGATTCGTCCGAGAGGAGTTTGTACCGTCACATAACATTGACATTGGTGCGGACAGCTCGTCGGTGCTGGTGGAAGCCTGCGCTCGCGCCTCGTTTCACCAGACGTCAGCGGGGCGGGCGCGGGAAGCGGGCACCGGGGGGGGGGGGGGGAGACAAAATACGCAGGAACTTTTCCTTTCTCAAAAACACGAACACTTTCACCTTGGCCGAAACTCGCGAGAAATTGATGTGAGCGGCGCGGGGCGGAGAGGTGGGGGGGGGTCGACCCAGTTACCACGGAGCATGGAATACATGCATATTGGACAGTTTTCACTATCGTTGGCCTCGGCCGAAGCTGCTGGCCTTTATGTAACTAGTGTTTACATTGCATCTAAACAAATCCAACAAAAACTGATGTCAAGCGATGGAATGAGGAGAAGAGAGTCTATGATCATATTCAATTTCACTTGTTTATTTATTTAAATATTTAATTAGAACTTGGGAACACCTATCTTATCATTTTTAGGGTTCCGTACCCGAAGGGTGCCAAACGGGACCCTATTAGTGAGACTTCGCTGTCCGTCTGTCCGTCCGTCCGTCCGTCAGTCCGTCTGTCACCAGGCTGTATCTCATGAACCGTGGTAGCTAGACAGTTGAAATTTTCACAGATGATGTATTTCTGTTGCCGCTATAACAAATACTAAAAATCAAAAGAAATTTAATATTAAGGGGGGCTCCAATACAACAAACGTGATTTTTTTGCTCATTTTTGCTCGATATTGATAATGGTAGCAGCTAGACGCTTAAAATGTTCACAATATATTGAGTATATTATTTACTTAAAAAATAAATAATTAAATCAAAATTAAATTAATATTTACGGGGGGCTCCCATACATTTTTTTTGCGGTTTTTTATAGATAATGGCACGGAACCCTTCGTGCGCGAGTCCGACTCGCACTTGGCCGGTTATTTTATTTAGGCATTATAATATAATTGAATGATAAAACATTTTTTAAAGATATTTTTCTAATAATATATCAACGATACGTTTTGTAAAAACGTGGTAACAAAAACGCAGGTTCCTCAAAAAATGTATCTTCAACTGATTTCAACTGAAACTGTCTTCAAAAATTATGTGTGTACCTAGGGTATCTGTGGTGTAAGCCATAATTGTTAAAACCAGTGTAAACTTATTGAAGTTCATATTATAGAGATAAGTCCGTCTTTCGGTATGTTCTTTTATCTTAAGATTTATTATTTACTATTTATACTTTTTTTTTTAAGATATACGTATATTATGTGATGTGAGTAATAAAGAAATTACTGATGCGTTGTGTTGTTGCGTAATTACAAAATAATACAAATACAAATACCTACGTTTATTTTGCCAAACAAACAGAGTACAATAATTATAAATCTTACTAAATATGTGGGTAGGTACTTAGGATTTTTAATTCTAGTTACTGCGATCTCCGCACTAGGCTAACCTAATTATTAACAAAGATAGAACTTCCAAAGTCGACACGTTTTGGATAACGACCAGCGTTGCCAGATCGTCCTAAAAGGGACGATTTAGCATCCCTTTCGACACGGAACCGTCCCCTCATCGTCCCATTGTCAAAACCATAGTATAAATAAGAAATAGTAAGTTCACTAGGCCCATGTTCGCATGATAACTACCTACTTTTGCTCAAACGGCTAGGGTTGTCGCAACAAGTTAACACGTGCCGCCCGGCCGGACGAATGACGTTGACTCCTCGCATGCATTGCTTGCATAGCCCTGTCTCGTAGCACGCGAAGGACGCGAGATTCGGCAATGTGTGCGTGTGGCGGCGCGTGCTTATACGGAATGCAATGTAGTTGTGTGTGTGCGGCTGTTCTCTTTGAATTGTTTGAAGTGAACCTGGCGTGGTCAAAACCGTCCTATTTAGGACATGGGGGGCTCACGCCGCCGTCTGATTTCTTATGAAGTTTTCGTTACTCGTCTTGCTAATAATGAGAAAAATCCGGGGGGCTGACGCAGCCCCATCACTTGTTCTTTGGTTCTTTTTACTGGATTTCCTAGCCTTGGGAAACTTACGGGGCGAATCGCGCCGCCCTATGAGTGCCATGGAAACAAAAGTACTACTTTTTTTTTTTTTTGTTATTAGTTTATCGTGCAATCAGTCTTTGACTATGAGCAGATTTTTTGAGTGATGGTGTTATGTAGAGGTAATTCCCTTTGGGATTACTCTTTAGTTATGCCCTAAAGGCTGTCCAGCTCTAATATGTTACGTCTCTTCAGGCGCCCCATGTAGGAGGGAATTGTCAGTTGGACTGCAAGTTGGTTTGGGTGTTTGGTAAGGCGGGATTTGTACTGTTTGCTGTAGTACTGTATCTCCTCCTTCACTGTGTTCATGTTTAGATGGTTGTGGACCTCTGCGTTTCTGATAAACCAGGGTGCGTTGGAGATTTGTTTCAGCATAGCATTCTGGGCTCTCTGTATTTTTTGTATGCTTGTGTCACAGGCGGATCCCCATAGTTGTATACCGTACGTCCAAATAGGTTTTAGGACGGATTTGTAAACAAGTAGTTTATTGTCCGTTGAGAGTTTAGAGTTTCTGCCTAGCAGCCAGTACAGCCCCTTATATTTGAGGTTAAGTTGGTCTCTCTTGGTTTGGATGTGTTTATTCCAGGTGAGCCTGCGGTCCAGGTGCATTCCGAGGTACTTTACTGAATCCTGTGTGGTAGTTCGTTTTCACCTAGTTTCACTGGTGGACAGTTCCCTTTGCGCAGTGTGAATGTTACATGAACCGATTTGGATGCACTAGCACAGATTCTCCACTTTGTGAGCCAGCTTTGAACATCGTTTAGACTACGTTGCAGGATTTGTGATGCTTCTTGTTTACACCGGCTTGATGCTAGAATCGCTGTGTCATCAGCAAAGGTTGCCACAGTGACCCCTGGGCTCTGCGGTAGATCTGATGTGAATATTGTATATAGGATAGGCCCAAGCACCGAACCCTGGGGTACTCCGGCGTGTATGTCGTGGAATGCAGATGTGCTTTCACCTTCCCTGATTTGAAATATTCTATTGGATAGGTAGGATTCCAGTATGGCATAGAATGAGTGGGGTAAAAGGTGTTTTATCTTGCACAACAGTCCTCTGTGCCACACTCTATCAAATGCTTGTTGTATGTCAAGAAAGGATGAGGAACAGTATTCTTTTCTTTCCAGTGATTTTCTGATGACATCACACACTCTGTGGATTTGTTCAATAGTGGCATGTTCTTTCCTAAATCCAAATTGATGGTCTGGAATTGTAGATCCCTCTGCAAGTGCAGCTGCCAGTCTACGAAGTATGATTTTCTCGAAGACTTTGGAGAGGGTCGGTAGCAGGCTTATGGGTCTATACGAAGTGACGTCATGTGGTGGTTTTTCCGCTTTGTGTATGTTAGAGTTTGTGTTTAATATACTTATAGAATTGTAGCATAAATTAAAAAATGTATTTGGAATAAGATATACCAAGCTAAACAGTAATATAAACATCAGTTGCTTAAAGGCGGCAACTGTTAGCGGTAAACAGGTGCTGCCATCTTGTTTTTAAAAAGTATAAAAGAGACTGTTTGGCTTAGTCTCGAGTCAGTCCATGTACGAATTTTGGAGAATAAACAACTATTTATAAAAGTTATGCTGGTTTATTTTTGAATGATACGCCCCTGGTCTTTTATCAGAAGTGGCACGAATAAATTAATCAGTGATAAACAGTGATATTGATATGGGTAAACCCCATGACGATGTAACCTAAAGCGCCAACATGGATGGAGATTCCAGCCCAATACGGATTTCCGATGAAACTTCAATTAAATAGAATGGATTTTGGAACAGACAATAACAGGCGAGTACCTATATTTTTCTATTCTTACGCATTACAAGTTATGTAAACACATTTCTTGCACTGATTAAGATGCAAAACATATCATACTAGGCCTGACTATTACTTCACGTTTGTGAGACTTCTCCCTACACGCAGAAACGCGTTTTGTTTGACTCGATTGTTGTGAAATCGTTGTCCTTAGGTAAAGCCCCTATAACTGTGTGTAATTGTGGAAATCGCCCGCAATTCTCGAACTTATGGCTTGGCAATGGAAATCAGGGCCTATGAGATAGACGTGCCGGATCGGGAATCTCGCACACAAGGGGTGGCCTGTGCCTCAAGAGATACAAAGCAACGAATTACGTGGTCTGCCTACCTTGCTGCTGACCACAATTACAACCAACGATCTCATAGCGGGGCGGAACAGGTGGATAGGCACTGTTTTTCTGTCTCTGCGTTTCAGAAAGCTGCTGCCACCATCACAGGGCTGAAAATGCAGTAACCAGATAGTTCCCGTACCTGAAGAGGCAGCAGGCCTCTGGAAACTGGTGACGTTGTGACGTGTTGTCCAGTCCCCGCAGCTATCGCAGGCCTGAGTATCGTGTCGACCCGTAGTCGAGCCCCATCCGAAAATTTAATGATTCGGAGGCATGTGAATGAAGCCCACAGTAAGCGGTAACGAGTACTTTGTGATCTGATACGGGATGGACCAATGTAATGGTAATGTTGTCATAACCCGATGGATTTGGCATACCGATGGACTGGTATTATTGACACAGAGCCTATAGACTGACTATTGTCAAAAACCCGATAGACTGGGTTTAGAGCCGACAGACTGGCTTTGCTGACACTAAAATGATTGTCATGAAGAGTCATGATCTATATTATCCCCTTCTCCGACATATAAATAAACTTTATTTTAATGAAGTAGATACAATGTAATGAAACATGATGCACTTACACACATATAAGACATAAGAATCGAATTAATTTCTTGTTTTTTGTGAAGGTCACAGGTAATTGAGGATTACACTGTTGACTCTGCGTTGCTTATAGTGAGATTATGTCTGACTGGAAGTCGTTGAGTGGTCAGCATTGATGAAGTCCAATGGTGCAGCTGGTTGACGGCTGGAAGTCATTGGGTGGTCAGTGTATTGGCGTAGCTCTCGGTGCAGTTAGCCATGATGCAATCATAGGGATTTATGTCTGACTGGAAGTCGTTGAGTGGTCAGCATTGATGAAGTCCAATGGTGCAGCTGGTTGACGGCTGGAAGTCATTGGGTGGTCAGTGTATTGGCGTAGCTCTCGGTGCAGTTAGCCATGATGCAATCATAGGAATTTATGTCTGACTGGAAGTCGTTGAGTGGTCAGCATTGATGAAGTCCAATGGTGCAGCTGGTTGACGGCTGGAAGTCATTGGGTGGTCAGTGTATTGGCGTAGCTCTCGGTGCAGTTAGCCATGATGCAATCATAGGAATTTATGTCTGACTGGAAGTCGTTGAGTGGTCAGCATTGATGAAGTCCAATGGTGCAGCTGGTTGACGGCTGGAAGTCATTGGGTGGTCAGTGTATTGGCGTAGCTCTCGGTGCAGTTAGCCATGATGCAATCATAGGGATTTATGTCTGACTGGAAGTCGTTGAGTGGTCAGCATTGATGAAGTCCAATGGTGCAGCTGGTTGACGGCTGGAAGTCATTGGGTGGTCAGTGTATTGGCGTAGCTCTCGGTGCAGTTAGCCATGATGCAATCATAGGGATTTATGTCTGACTGGAAGTCGTTGAGTGGTCAGCATTGATGAAGTCCAATGGTGCAGCTGGTTGACGGCTGGAAGTCATTGGGTGGTCAGTGTCAGTGGCGAAGCTCTCGGTGCAGTTAGCCATGATGCAATCATTGGGATTTATGTCTGACTGGAAGTCGTTGAGTGGTCAGCATTGATGAAGTCCAATGGTGCAGCTGGTTGACGGCTGGAAGTCATTGGGTGGTCAGTGTCAGTGGCAAAGCTCTCGGTGCAGTTGGCATACATGTCAATGAAGTCCTTGGTGCAATCAATAGAGATTTATGTCTGACGGAAGTCGTTGAGTGGAGCATTGATGAAGTCCAATGGTGCAGCTGGTTGACGGCTGGAAGTCATTGGGTGGTCAGTGTATTGGCGAAGCTCTCGGTGCAGTTGGCATACGTTTTGAGATTGGAAGTCATGGGTGGTTGGCAATCTCTTGATTAGTTTGATATGGAAAGTAGAATTAAAACAACAGTTACCTAAAGAGCAATGTAATGTGTGTGAGTGTTGAAGAGGATCATTTATTTGTGAATGTCAAAATAATTGGAAGATAATACATGATACATAATAATACATGTAGATTTTTTACAAATATATGAGATGGTGATACTTATCTACAGACTAGATACTTAGTTTGAGGACAAACTGTTGGTCAGGAAGGCCGAATGTTAGAGTTTGTGTTTAATATACTTATAGAATTGTAGCATAAATTAAAAAATGTATTTGGAATAAGATATACCAAGCTAAACAGTAATATAAACATCAGTTGCTTAAAGGCGGCAACTGTTAGCGGTAAACAGGTGCTGCCATCTTGTTTTTAAAAAGTATAAAAGAGACTGTTTGGCTTAGTCTCGAGTCAGTCCATGTACGAATTTTGGAGAATAAACAACTATTTATAAAAGTTATGCTGGTTTATTTTTGAATGATACGCCCCTGGTCTTTTATGTATCATAATTATTTGTGAGACCTTCCACAATGCAGGAAAGTATGATACTCTAAGCATGCAGTTAAACAGCGTGCTAAGAAATTTAATTGCTACATGTGGTAGTTCTTGTAACACTCTTTTGTCTATTAAGTCAAAACCCGGTGCTTTTTGGTCATCCATCCATCTAATGGTTATGTTGATTTCTTGATATGTTACCAATCTTAAGGGTACATCCAGCTCAAAATCTTGTGCCAAGATGTCATCAATATCGTCTTCATTTGTTCCAGCATGTTTCTCGTTGGGCGTGAAGATCTTTGCTAGATGGTTGGCAAAAGCATCCGCCTTCTCTTGTTCTGTCCTGGCCCAAGCATTACCCTGTAGTCTTATAGGAGGTTTAGATTTCTGCGGCTGGTTGAACTTTTTACAAGCCCGCCAGAGTGAGTAGTCAGTTTTTTTGGTTGCAGTAAGCGATTCCAGGTGTGCTTCAGCAGTCGCGTTGTTAGCTTCCGAAATTAGACTTTTTAGTTTCCAGATAGATCTGTTAAATGCGGCTTTGTCTTCTGGATGTCGACTGGTGTGCCAAACTCTACGGAGTCGTCTTTTCTCCCTTAGATGTTGTTTTATTTCGAATGGAACCCCGTTGTTTCTCGGCGATCGGGTAGGTGATTCCGGTGTGCTCCTCCAGCAGGCGGACTGAATTAAGGTCATTAGGTCCTTGGTAGCAGCTTCAATGTCTTCAGCTGTTTTAAGTTTCACTTTTGGGAGTAAAGTCTCTTCTACAATTTCCCGGAACGAGTCCCAGTCCGTGCGCTTATTGTAAAGTACTGCCCTTTTCTGATAGTAAAGCACTGTCGCACTGGCAGTCAGTATAACAGGAACATGGTTAGACGACGCATCCAGACAGGTCTCGATCTTAAAGAAGAGACGAGACAAACCTTTGGCTACGAAGAAGTCTATGATATCCGGTAGTTTGTGAGGATCAGTTGGCCAATGAGTAGGTTCACATGACGATAAGGTTTTGAGATGGTTTTGGTCCACAGTTTTCTTCAGTGTTCTTCCTCTTAGTGAGCCTAGAGCCCCAGTATGTGTGTTTGGCATTCCAATCACCACCTGCTATGAATCGGTTGCCCAGGGTTTGGAAGTACTCTGTAAAGCGTTCTTCTGATATAGTATGTCTAGGGGGACAGTAAACAGACGAGACATTGAAGTCTCCATTTTTATCCTCTATACATATCGCGGTGCCCTGGATCTCTGGAGTTTGAAATTTAGGCAACTCAAAATGTCTTATGGAGGACCTTATGATAACCGCAGAACCACCATGTGCAGTCCCATCTGGATGGTTCGAGCTGTAAATATTATAATTCGGAATGTTAATTTATACTTTACTTTATACTTTACTTTATTGCACAAAAAACAGAATACAGACACTTAATAATGAAAAAAACATGTACAAAGGCGAGCTTATCTCTAATAAGAGATCTCTTCCAGCAAACCTAGGATGGACAGGATTAATTAACAAAAGATAGACCTACATATGTGCACAACGATAAATATTAAATTAATAGACTACTTACTAATAAGTACATACATACATAAAAACCATACATAATATTTTAAAAAATGAAATATATA
Organism: Argyresthia albistria; assembly: GCA_963457715.1. Classification (NCBI taxonomy): domain Eukaryota; kingdom Metazoa; phylum Arthropoda; class Insecta; order Lepidoptera; family Argyresthiidae; genus Argyresthia; species Argyresthia albistria. The sequence continues at coordinate 34,751 of CAUOQF010000056.1, forward strand.
TATATATATATGTATAAAATACATAAATAATGTAAACTTAAATATATTAAGGTAGAGAAAGATAGTGTTCTTTTAAGCGATTTTTAAAAATGTTGAGTGAAGGACTGTCCCTGATAGCACTGGGAAGATTGTTCCAGAGACTGATAGCACGAAGTCGAAACCCATGTTCAAAAGTGGCTGTGTTGTGTTGCGGAGTTATAAGCATTGACCGAGTGTGAGATCTCCTGGGCCTATCTGAAGACTGAAATTCAAACCGATCTCGTAAGAAGCAAGGGTAGCGTGGATTAAATAAGATGTTAAAGAGGCAAATTAGGATGTGGAAATCCCGACGAAGACGGATAGGTAGCCACTTCAGCTCCCTGCGATACTCCGAGACATGGTCATACTTGCGCAGACCGAAGACAAACCGAATCCCGAGATTTTGAAGTCGCTCGAGTTTGTTCAGTTGTTCTTCGTTAGCGCTGACCCAACAGACATCAGCGTAATCGATAAGGGGTAGGAGAAGAGACTGGGCGAGCGTAATTTTTGTCTGACGAGGCAAAAAGTTTTGGAGTCGCCTGAGGGAGTGAAAAGTGGCGAAGACACGCCTACTGACTTCGCCTACATGCGCTGACCAGGACAGTTGGTTGTCAAAGAAAACACCTAAGTTCTTGGCCTTAGTACTGTATGCGATAATGTTTCCATCGTAGGTTACAGGATCAATGGACATATGCTGTAATAGGTTAAGAGAGTACTTGGAACCAATAATCAAAGCCTGCGACTTACTAGGGTTGACAAGTAATCCAAAAGAAGTGGCCCAGTCCCTGATTTTGTCAAGATCGGTATTTAACATCCTTACAGCAGAGTCCATATCACACGGAGAAAAATGGCGGTAAATTTGGAGATCATCTGCGTAAAGATGATACGATGAGGAGAGTACATCCGAGATGGAATTAATGAAGACAGAGAAAAGGAGAGGAGAGAGAATACCACCCTGAGGGACCCCTGCGAAGAGGTCAGACCAATCAGTCGAAGTCGCCTCTGACTTAATACGCCGCTGGCGCCCTCTCAGGTAAGAGTCGAACCAGCTGGCAGAACCAGAGGACAAATTCAGGGACTTCAGTATCTCAACGAGAATGTCGAAATCGACGCAGTTAAAGGCGCTGCTGAAGTCGAGCAGTGCAAGCACAGTGAGTTTTTTCTCGTCCATCGCAAGCTGAATGTCATCGGAGACTTTAAGCAAGGCCGTGACAGTGCTATGACCGGGCCTAAAGCCAGACTGGAAACGATTAAGCAAGCTATTTGATGAAAGGTAGGAGGAGAGTTGAGTATGGACAATGGATTCTAGGACTTTGGAGAGGATGGGCAGGATGGAAATTGGACGAAATTCTTTAAAAGAGGAGGGATTTGAAGTTTTGGGAAACGGGATAACTAAGGCTTTTTTCCACACAATAGGGAAGGAACTGTTAGAGAGAGAGAAGTTTATTATGTGTGTGATTGCTGGAAGTAACTCGTCAAGCACACTGATGAGCATTTTGGAGCAGATCTTATCGTCTCCGACAGCTTTGGAGGAAATGGCGAGCACAGCTTTCTTAACTGCATCAATTCCGACAAGACTGAAGTCAAAAGGGATGAGGGTGGGAGCTAACCTCGAGCGCAGGAGGCACAGAGTGGCATCTTTAACAGAAGGGTCCATGACGACAGGGGTAGTTGAGAAGAATTTGTTGAGACCGTTGAGATCAACATTGCCAACCGCTTGATCCTGAGACTTACCGATACCAAGTGTCTTAAGGAACTTCCACACTTGAGCAGGTGTGTAACTCTCGATGCACTCATAGATATGACGGCGCTTGGCATCACGACACATGCGATTACACCGGTTTCGAAGGCATTTGAAAGTGGCAAAGTTAACGGCTGTAGGCTCCTTTTTGTAAAGACATTTAGCTCTGTTTCTTTTAGCCATCAAACGCTTAATAACATCAGTGAGCCAGGGTGCTGGAAGGTGTTTCACCTTGACCTTCTTGACCGGTGCATGCTTGTCGAACAGCCCCAGGACAATTGTGTTGAAGTGGTGGATCTTGTCATCAACGGTCTCACTGGAGATAACAGGTGACCAGTCAATCGCCGCGGCATCAGATTTAAGGGATGAAAAATCAATACCCTTGAAACTACGAATGTCAATAAATTTTGCTCTGCTCTTGGGAGGCTTAATCTTGTACGAGAGATAAATCAGGTCATGATAAGAGAAAGGAGAGTTGAGTTGTCCATGGGTTGCAACTTTGTCCAAATTAGAAATGATCATAAGATCAAGAAGAGAGGGAGTGCAATGTGGTTGGAAGTGAGTAGCTTTCAGAGGAAGAATATGCAAATTAAAAGAGTTAACGATAGACTGGAGTTTAGCAGAGCGGGAATCATTTTTAAGTAGACATGTATTAAAATCACCAAGAATAAGAGTATCATTATAGAGAGGAGTCAGATCATTGAGCAAAGTCTCGAAGGAGTTGAAGTAATCAATATGAAGAGAGGGACTGTAGAGAACCCCGAGCAGAACTTTGTTGTGGTGAAGACAAATTTCAAGGAAGAGGTGTTCTGCGGATTCGGAGTACTCATTCGGTGAAACGCTTACAACTCTGCACGGGATATCTGAGCGAAGATAAATAGCCACCCCGCCATTTGCCTTCCCAACTCTGTCATTCCGATAGAGCTGGAACCCAGGCAGCGAGTACATAGTGGATGGTAAAGTCGGTTTGAGAAAAGATTCAGATACTAGAATACCATCCACATGTTTACCGCTAAATGCTTCGAGGAGGTCTGCGTAACTAGAGTGAATGCTCTGGGCGTTAATATGAACAATATTAAGATTGTTTCCCAGGCTATCAAAGACAGACGTGAGTTTATCGGATAGCGGCACCTCCACAAGGGAGTTATCGCTCTCCGCACTAATGTAGTCATCACTTGAAGAACAGGAGAAGAAACTTTGATCAATATTACATATACTATTGTTGAGGCAGGAATGCTGTAGCTGATAAGTAAAAACAATGATTTGCTATTTGCGAACTGAGACAGTTTATTTAATATTATAATACAATATATACAAAATAGCTGACCCTGTAAGGATCGCGCAAGAGGATTACGATGTGCGGAGGGTGCGAGTGGAATGCATGATAGGCTGTCTCACACCATATAATAAACCGGGCCGCGCCTCTCGATCTTCAGTATGAGTCGCTGTGTCGATGCTGCTACAGTGCTCCCCCTCAAGCGAAGCGTACGGGAGGTCTAACAACACGTCCTGATCTTGTCCTCCGTTCTATGTTTTCCTCAGACGACTCTTCGCTCATAGTGTAAGCTGGTTTGAGGCGATCGATGGACACGTTGACTTGTCGACCCGGCAATTGTAGTAAAAAGTACTTGTCGCATCTTTGTAACACCGGATAGGGTCCTTCGTAGGGTGCCTGCAGAGGTCTTCGTACAGCGTCAACACGCATGAAGACGTATTCACATGTGTGCAAGTCCTTGTGCACGAAAATCGTACGTTGTCTGCTTTGTTTACGTTCTACCGGACGGAGGTCATTGATCTGTTGCGCCAGCTGATTGACGAAGTTGTGAGTCATTTCCATTGGCCGCGTTGACACCCCTCTTGCTGGAGATGCGATGAAATCGCCTGGCAGGCGAAGTGCGCGCCCGTATGTAAGTTGAGCTGCGCTTGTTCCCGTGTCCGGTCGCGTCGCTGCTCGTAGCCCCAATAGAACAGTAGGTAGTTCGTCTGTCCACTTGTTGATGTTTTCTAAACGGGCCATAAGCGCTGCTTTGAGTGAGCGATGCCAGCGTTCTACTATCCCGTTACTTTGTGGATGGTATGCAGTAGTTCGTATTTTCTCAATGCCGAGTAATTTCGCCAGTGCACAGAAAAGTTGACTTTCAAATTGGCGGCCTTGGTCGCTGGTGAGGCTGGCCGGACATCCGAAGCGGCTTATCCATCCCTCGTAAACAGTCCTCGCTATAGTTTCGGCGGTTATTTCTTGCACGGGTAAGGCTTCAGGCCATCGAGTCTTGCGGTCGATTATAGTGACGAGATAGCGATGCCCTTGCGCTGTCGTGCATAGCGGCCCAACAATGTCAACATGGATATGCTCGAAACGGTCGCACGGAGGAAAGGTCGCTATGTTGCTCGATGTGTGTCTTTGAATCTTGGCTTGTTGACACGAAGTACATGTTTTGGCCCAGTTGCCGATGTCCGTGTTCATGGAAGGCCAGAAGTATTTCTCTTGCATGAGCTTGCGCGTGGTTCTAATGCCTGGGTGGCTTATGTTGTGCACGGCGTTAAATGCGATGCGACGAAAGTCTTCAGGGAGGTAAGGTCGAACGTGTGATGTAGATATCTCGCAGTAAATCATCTCGTTTGAGTTAGGTATATTCATCTTCTTTAGTTGCAAATTTCTTTGTAGCAGTAGCGGTTTAATTTGTGTGTCCGTCTCTTGTGCAGCGGCGAGCTCCCTGTAGTCGATGGGGGCGGGGCATGTGATGGCTTCTATGCGTGACAGAGCATCTGCGACGACGTTATCTTGCCCGCTGATGTGTCGTACATCTGTTGTAAACTCGCTGATGAAAAGTAGTTGACGCGTTCGTCGGGGCGTGTCGTTGTCAGACGGCGGCTTGTTGATCGCATAGGTCAGCGGTTTATGGTCGGTGAATACGGTGAGATGTTGCCCTTCGAACATCTTCCTGAAGTGTTTCAGTGCCATGTAGATAGACAACAGCTCGCGATCGTATGTGCTGTATCGCTGCTGTGTAGGCGAAAACTTCTTGGAAAAGTAGCCGAGTGGTTGCCAGGCGTTGTTTACTCGCTGTTGTAGTACCGCTCCTGCGCTCGAGTCGGATGCGTCACACATGAGGGCGAGGGGGGCGGAGGCAGACGGATGTGCGAGCAAAGCTGCGTTACGTATGCAGTCTTTGCTCGAGTTGAATGCTTTTTCTGCTTCGTCGTTCCATACGATTTTGCTTTTGTCATTCTTCTTAGAGTTGTGAAGGTAAGCATTCAGTGGCGCTTGTATTTCCGCGGCCTTTGGAATGTTTTCTCGGTAAAAATTTAGCATGCCGAGGAATCTTCGCAATTCTTGTATTGTTGTCGGTTTCGGGAACGTGACGATAGCTTGAGCTTTCTCTTCGAGTGGTTTGATGCCATCCTTGGATACTGAGTAACCAAGAAATTTAACTTCTTCTTGTCCAAGTACGCATTTCGACGCGTTAATAGTGATGCCGAACTCGTTCAATCGTTGTAAAACTGCGCGGAGGTGTCTAGCGTGTTCCTCTTCCGTAGTAGAAGCGAGTATGACGTCATCCACGAATGGAAACGCATAGTCAAGGCCTTGAAGTACTCGATGGATGAACCGTTGAAAGGTTTGGCCCGCGTTCTTGAGTCCTGGGCACATTCTTGGGAACTCAAACAAACCGAAAGGTGTAATAATGGCTGTTTTCTCAATATCGGCTTCTAAGACTGGCAGTTGCTGGTACGCCCGGTTCAAATCCAACGTTGAAAATATTTCCTTCCCGCTGAGTTGATAGGTGAAATCTTTCAGTCTCGGTATTGGGTACCGGTCTGGTCTTGTGACGGAGTTAAGCCTTCTGTAGTCTCCGCAAACTCGAAGGTCTCCATTCTTCTTGGGTACAACGTGAAGAGGCGTCGACCAAGGGCTTTTGCTGGGACGGCATAGGCCCTGCTGCATCATGTCTTCGAATTCTTTCTTGACTGCATGATAGCGATGCGGAGGAATTGGCCGCGCCTTTGAATATATAGGTGGACCCGTGGTTTCGATGTGATGTTCCACGTCATGCTTGGGACACTCCTTCATTGATGATAATCGTGTGACGTCTGGGAATTCTGCCAAAATGTCGTGGTACTTTTGTCCGATGTCAATGGTGCGAATTGTAGGCACCGATGAACTGCATAACGGTGCTTTGATGGAAAGATTGGTGACTTTATCGATCAGTGATCGACCGGCGATGTCGACGAGAAGTTGATGATGTTGTAAGAAATCAGCGCCTAGTATTGGCTTACTGACTGCTGCAATGACAAACTTCCATCGGTAGGGTCTTCCTAAGCTGAGGTCCAGGTCCAATGTTTTCTCGCCATATGTTGGTATGACGGTATTGTTGGCTGCATACAATGATAGTTTCGTTGGTTCCGCACGTCTTCCCTTTTGTTTGGGAATGACGGAAATATTTGCACCGGTGTCGATCAGAAACGATAGCTTTGACTGCTTGTCGTAGACGAATAGACGGTGTGAATTATTCCAAGCGCCGGTTGCCGTCTCAGCCAACGCTGTATTTAGTTTTCCGACGGCGAAGTAAAGTTGTTATGATCAAACTTGCATGGCCGTGTGCATCTCTGCGCATTCCTTCCATAGCGACGATGATAGTAGCAGGTATCATTGGCGGCGGTAAGCGGGCCCTGTTGCGAGTACATGTGAGGTGCGCTGGAGTGAGAGAGGTGCGGTCTTCGTGCGTTGCCGCTGCCAGTGCGCTCACTGCGCCCGCGCCAGTCACGGCGGAACGGTGCTCTGCGTTGGTCGTCTCGTCGCTGTGCTTTCAATTCCGCGATTTCGTAGACAAGCATGTCAATTTTTTCGTGTATGGTCATTTCTTCATGATTTTCAGCACTTTTCTGCGGACTGGATGACGTGGATGGTTGTTGGTGGTCGACGGCGGCAATTGAAACGGAGCGTGCGGCTGAGCAACCGTTGGTTTGTTCCAATATTCTATCTGCGACAAGTGCGAGTTCGTTCAGATCCGTTTTCTTGGCTATTGTTTCGCTAATCGTTAGTGCGGCTTGTGCTGACTGAGGCAGATGATTGGTCCACATAATGCGTAGCGTTGACTCGGGAATGCTGTTGCCGGCGAGAGACTGCATGCGCCGCAGTAGCTGGGAGGGTTTGTTGTCACCGAGCTCCATTTCAGAAAATAATCTTTGGATTCGGCGCTGCTCTGAATCCTCGTAGACTTCTAATAAGCGCTTCTTAATTGCTGGATACTTGTTGTTTTCCGGTGGGTCTAACATAATGTCGCATATTTCATCGATGTCCTGGCGCTCCAGCTGTCCGACTACGAGGTCATACATAGCCTTGTCTCCTTTTTTGTGAGAAGAGACGATTGACTCGAACTGGGCGAACCAAAGGCGAAGTCTATCACGCCAGATGGGTGGTATTCTCATATTCACTGATATGCCGGAGAGTTCTTTGTAATCGGTTGAAGATCCTTGGGTTTGATCCTGATTGGCCATTTTGCGTAATTTGTTGTTGCGTGTTTTTAATCAAAGTCGGGGTCACCACTGTTGAGGCAGGAATGCTGTAGCTGATAAGTAAAAACAATGATTTGCTATTTGCGAACTGAGACAGTTTATTTAATATTATAATACAATATATACAAAATAGCTGACCCTGTAAGGATCGCGCAAGAGGATTACGATGTGCGGAGGGTGCGAGTGGAATGCATGATAGGCTGTCTCACACCATATAATAAACCGGGCCGCGCCTCTCGATCTTCAGTATGAGTCGCTGTGTCGATGCTGCTACACTATCCATATAAATACAATAAACCTACTTAAAATACACTAATATAAGATTAAATAAGCTTTAAAACTACAAATAACACAAAATTAACAAACACTAACAAATAAATAATACGGAATAATACTGACCTAGAACCATACCACACAGGAGTGCTGAGAGGAATCTGGTACACAACAGAGTCAAATTACAGAGGACAAATACAGAAATACACATATTTTTTTTTTAAACAGGTTGAATAAATGAAAACAAAAAGAATGTTAGGCGATGCGCTTTAGCGTAGCACAAATCGGAACGCATGTAAGAAATGAAATGACATAACAAACATCATAATGACATTGACAAAACAAAATATTGCTGAACGGGACGTTACTAAATAATAAAATTGATAAAACTACCTCATCACAACACAGTGGGTGGATGGTAAATTACCACAACATAAGCGACGTCACATGAAAAAGCAGTTTGAGCGAGTAAATAGATGTGAGATGACAATAAACCTCGCCTAACCTCTCCTCAAAAATCACTTGGCAGCCCGAGCCTGAGACGCCCCTTTCCGGGTTATGATTCCTGTGACGGAGCCCGCCGAAGTGTCCGCAGCAGGCTTCTTCCCCTTTCCCGCTGACTGTGGCTGCTGATTAGTAGGGAACTTCTCCATGAGAGGCCGCAACTCCGCCCAGCATTCGACCTTCTGGCGAGTCTTGTTCGGCAGCTGCAGGAATATTCGGCCATCAGAAGTCCATGAGTTGCTGACGCCGAAGTGTTTTCGCGCTGCCATGAACACATTATGTCGCGACTTCGTCAGAAACTCTGTAATGGTGACGCCAGAGCCCTTGAGGGCCTTCTTCGCATCCCACACCTCGCTGCGTGCCTTGTAGGAAGCAAACCTCACTAGGAGGGGTCTATTATTGGCTCCTTTTGCTCCCAGGCGGTGGACGACCCTGACATCACCAAGACATTCCTCCGAGGACTTCAGTTGCGAAGCCAACAATGCTGTCAGGACCTTGATAGGCTGCTCCTCCGGCTCCTCAGCCACTCCGTGGACAAGCAGGACCTTGCGCCGCATCACCTGCTCATGCCGGTCAAGCCCCAGACTCAGAAGCTCAATCTGCGACCTAAGTGCTCCGAGAGCCTTCCAGATCAGGGACCTGAACTCTGAAAACTGCTGTGCGAGGCTGGCGATATCCTTGGGGCCAGCAGAGGTTGCAGCCAGCTGCAGATCGTGGTCATATTTGTCCATGCGTTCAGTGAAAGTAGCGATAATATCCTCCATACCTTTTGTTACTTGATCCATTTTGAGGTTATGATGATGATGAATTGTCAAATAGGGGTGGACTTCTGTATTGGATATGTTGTGTGGAGGTTCCAGGTCAGTAATATTATTTCTGAATGTACATTAACTGATTATAAGTAATTAAATAAATTTAAATAAATAGCAAGTTCAATATTTATTGTTGTCATGTAGGACTACCCTCAAAAAAAAAAAAAAATCTACTGTTTGATTTGAAGTGCGTCTCTGTAACCAGTAGAATGTCGATGTGATGAAGTTGTAGGAATGTTTCTACTTCGTCCTTATTCGGGGATAAACCATCGATGTTCCATGTTGCTATTAGTAGTGGAATCACGGTGAAATCTTGTTGACTAGGTTTGTGATGAGCATCATAAGCGTGCCCATTTGTTGAAGGATGAGGTCGAATTTCTCTGCCTGTTTTATAAGTAGGTATTCTATGGTTTGCCTTGTTGTTTGATTGTCTACTTCTGGTTCTGTGGTTACTTTATTTGGCGGCTTGAGTACCTCTGAGTATGATCGGTTGGTCTTGCTTGGTTTTGCATTGGTATTTCTTCCCTGTGGTTCTGTTTGTGATACTATGTCTACTTTTTTCTCGTTTGTTATATTTTTGACGGTTCTATGTTCTCTTCTTGATATGATTTCTTTGTAAACTTCGCAGCCTTTGTAATTCGCCGGATGGGCACCTTGACATAACGCGCAAGTGGCAGGTGTGTTGCGATCGCGCTTTGGGCACTCCGATGTTTTATGCGGTTGTGCACATTTCACACATCTGTATGGTCTCATGCAGTAGTTTTTTGAATGGCCATATTGTTGGCATCTTTGACATTGGACAAGTGTCTTCTTTTTGCGAGGATCCTCAATAACTACTGCTTGGTGGTAGATGTATTTGATGTCTTTGGCAGCTTTGTTGTTCGTCCCAGGTAACAAGTTTACAAAAAATGTAGAGGTAGGCTTTTTATCCGGCCCAAACTTAACGTTTATAATTTCTCCAGTGACGATGTTTCCACTGGTTTCCATAGCATCTTTTATTGAGTCTAATGGAGTTGTGTGATGCAGGTATCTGATGACCAGCCTGTAGCATCGCTGATCTTTTTGATTGAAGGTATGGCCTATGAGGTTGTGTTCTCTAACAACAGTTATGAGTTTTTTATAAACTGCAATATCGGTGGTGCTGATTCTGAGTTGGTTCCTGTTCACCACCTTGTAGGTGAAATCATTTGTTGTTGCCACAGTTTCTAAAAGTTCAGACAATTTATTTACATCATCTATGCCATAGAGAACAATTGGTGGAGGTTTGCTTGGTACTCGCTTGGCTTGCAGGTGTTTTCCATCATTGTTTGTGCATTCAATTTGTAGCCCGTCAAAACTATTGGATGTTGGGGTTCCTTGTGGGGGTGTGTTTACCCTTTTTCTTTTGTGAGATTGTTTAGTAGTCTTGTGTCGGTCATGTACGAAGAACGATTAGGAAACGTTACCGTGCAATGAACGAAAAGAAACGTTTCCCTACGCTAGTCGCTAATCGTGCGACTAGCGTACGTAGCTCGCTCGGTCGGTCGGTCGGTCATGTCCTAATAGAACGAATGTCCGATTAGCGACTAGCGTAGGGAAACGTTTGAGAATGGCGGGGCGGGCGGGAGCCATTCATTACATTACATTATTATTATACTTTAATAGAAGTGACAAGTAGTCAAGAGACTAGAATGACAGTCCTAAGCCTGTTAAGGTATGAAGGAAAATCTAATATTATTTAACTTTTTATTTCTGCAATGCAAACTGACACGTACAATTGTATAAATATGTGAATACAGAGTATAATATTCCTGAAGTTTCTGCTCTGCACGACAAGAAAGGTTAATCTAATAGCCCATTTTTTATTCATCCAATCCAACGTCCTAATAGTACTAATAAAGCTGTCAGAGCTTACTGGTACACCGACTGAAATGTCCTAGTACGGAGCGCTCTCTGAGGACCGAGCAGGCATATTGTTTTATTCATAAAATCCAATGTCCTAATAGTACTAATAGAACTGTTAGAGTGTACTAGTACACTGACTGAAATGTACTAGTACGGAGCGCTCTCTCTGATGACCGAGCAGGCACAAGACTATTGTTTAGAGATTGGTACTCGTTGCCAGGTGGGAGGTGCCCTTATATTCATATGATCACCATTATTGTTGGTTTATTGTTGGTTTGGTTATGGCCTGTATAATCTGTTGATAAGTCGATGACAGCAGGTTGTTGAGTATTGGCCCCAGTATTGTCAGTATTTGGTCTGCTACCAACAGAGTTACTTCGGCCTCTTTGTAAAAACAGACTAGGATGGAAGACTGTTTGCACGAGAGTCTTACTTCCAGTAATATCCAGGTTATGTTGTGTAGCCGGGTTGGATTCAGATGTGATGATGTCCGAATCGGTATCAGTCATCTTGTTTGATGTCATACAGTAGTTATTTTATTTCTGCACTATGGCAACACTTTTGTGCTCATGTCAATAGATGCCATGTTGGACAAGGCACTATTTGTATATTTTGAAACACATCCACAAAAATACAAATTGTTTGGTGGGTAAGTGCACAAAGTGTTCTGCGAACGATGTTTTTGATGCACTGATTGTAATTTTGTAGCTGGTTTTGCACTTGGATAACACTCCTACATGGTATTTAGCACTTCACCATCACTTTGAAGTATTATTTGGGAGCAAAACTGCGAATTTTGATGAAAAAAACTGTTAAATGTTTGGGAGCACAAGAGCACTGGTTGACAGTTGACAGCAGACAAAAGTACTACTAACGATTTTAATTAATTACAAAAATAGTAGAAATTGTCCTACTAATAAGCAGTCATATGCCAGCGTTATTTGTCTTGCTAACCATGAGGAAAATCCGGGGCGGCCAAATATCGTGTTTAATGTGATCATAAGATTTTTGCTCATACAATTCATATAGTTTGGACCTACTCCGTCTGAATTGCTCTGAAGCCCATGTCTTTTGTAAGAGTCCATTTTAGAAAGTATCTCTTGATTATTATTATCATCAAAATATGACGATGAAGATGACGTGCCATCTTATGGCCGCTCTACACGATCGGCGGTGATCGTTGATCGTGTGATCGTGTAATCAGCGATTATGAAGAGGGGGGCCAATCGTGCAAGCATACACACAATCGTCCGTAGCTGTTTGCACCTCAACGCAACCACTCGGCGATTCCCTTTGATGCGTGCCCAAAAACCGACAATTCACGGATCGTGGCGATCATAGGGCGATCATGGACGATGATCGGCGAGTAGAGCCGAGTATGCCCTCTACATGATCGTGATCGCGCGTAATCGTCTGTAATCGCCGATCGTGTAGAGGAGCCTGTTGCGTTGAGGTGGAGGTGCAAACAGCTACGGACGATTGTGTGTATGCTTGCACGATTGGCCCCCCTCTTCATAATCGCCGATTACACGATCACACGATCAACGATCACCGCCGATCGTGTAGAGCGGCCATTAGATACGGTGACTGGTAGTACTAATGCATGCATATTAGTACCTACTGCGTGAGAATGAAATAATTTATTTTATAGAAAACAATTGTATAGATATTGTAGCGTCGCTATAACCGTAAAATAAATAAATAATCCTTTGTCTCAGAAATCACGGGTAAACGGATTGAAATGAGGCGGTTCCTGAAAGGCAGTGGCAGGCAGGTGGGCGGTATGTGTGTTAGCGCGTGTAGTGTGTGCAGTGTGTACAAATACACAACTACTACTCGTTATCAGCTACTATCAGGCGCATTATCCGCGCCGCGCGTGCTGCTGACAAACTCCTACGAGTCGCGCATGTCCAAGGGAAATCATTTACTTTACACCGAGCAGGGGACGCCGGACGTCTCTTCCGCACGGTGATAATTTTATTGATGAATATAGCTGAATAACAGATAAGTATCTAGCTCAAAAGAAAATTTATCTAAGTACAGTGCATTGAAGTGCATTTAAAACAATCGATATCCGCGAAATTATCCTAATTGGTTACCGCCATCAGTTAAGAATTGAATTGAGTCACACACATGCGTTTGCTGCACACCTGTACCTGTGCCATTGTCTCGAACGCCATGTGCCTGCCGACCTACCTACTGCCTCACATAACGTATACAAAAGTACTTGTGAGGTACCAGCCCGGAAAGTCAACAACGAACTACCGCCCGTCGCCCCCACATGTATGTTCTCTAAACTACAGATTAATAGCTAAAATCTTCGAAATCTATTTATTAATTTGTCCCCTAATTGTTTATCTATGGAGACATGAAGGAGCATCATTTGTTATTATTTTTAATGTCCACACAGAGGGGGCTCAAGAATTGAGTCAAATTAAGCTATATGACTCGGGGTTGTGACCAACCGGCTGTCGGTCGGGAGTGTTCAAGATACCCCATAACGGCCTCTGCGAGCATCAAGTAGCGATAGTAGCGATAGTAGCCGGAATCAACGGCTTAACATGTCCGAAACACGAAAGCACCCTAAACAAATGCCACAGAAAAGGCACACCCATGCCGTCGCCGTCTCAGCTAAATGTTTCTTAACCCGCACGATCGATTCCGATGTATGTGCCACAGTGCCACTATCTGCAACCGTAACAATGGCAAACCTACTGAAGAGTTATTTCTTCTCTCAAGTCTCTAGGATACCCTGTGTCGTGGGAACCAGAAACAGCGACATCACAAACATGTAAATATCCAAGACCTGGGGATATATGTTTTTGTCCCCAGCCGGGATTCGAACCCGGGACCTCTCGCATGCTAGGCAGATATACGCAACCGCTGCGCCACAGAGGTCGTCAATCTGATCTGATCTGATCTTTGTGCCGTTACAAGTGGTGTGAAAGGAAAAGTAGATCCTCTTCCGCACTCTGAGTGTATACGTACGCCATCTGTGTCGTGTACAGAGTACTGTCAGTGCGCCGGACGTTCACCACGACCACCGCCATCTGTGACCATGCGCCCGCAACCAGAACGCACAACATGAGCCAACTCCAATCCACAACATAATTAACAACAGCTGGCGGCGCCCGCGCAGCCTCTCATCGCCGCGTGCTCATGTGCCGCAAATGCAATAAGAATGTCAATCAAACCCGGTAGTACGCAAAGTACGTAAAGTAGTTGTTCGCAAAGAATTATCATGAGGTACTATTGACGACCGTCCGTGAGATAATTTTACTCGAGGTCCAGAGTCCTCAAAGTTTTTTAAAGTTGGTATTCTTTCGCAAGTGTTTCAAAATGTGACTAATTAATTATTTCAAAATAAATAGAAATGAGTAAAGTTGGATAGTATCTGTCCTTTTAGTCGGCCAGAGAGTAGAAGGATATACTCGCAATGCCATGTGTAAGTGCAACAACGTCTCTATACTATGTATGTGTAACGCGCAGAAGGCCCCGGCTGGTTGCGATAAGGCGCTGATTCGTGCCTGCCCGTTGACGCGCTACTGTTCAAGTTTCACGTCACTCGGAGGATTCCTGAGAGCCGCGTCGAGACTCGAGTCACGTGCCCTGTCCACCCTTGCCTTGCGCTTCTCATAATATTGTAAATCCTTTGTCTTCACTGTTACAACAAACAATCGACTGAGAGTGAAGAGACCGTTTTCTTTACATAATAATATGCAGAGAAAAGCTTAGTTGATCGAAAACTTGCTGTAAATAGGTAGGTATCAACAATGCTCTCTCTCACACACAAAAAATAACGCAGGAGGCTAAGTGGAAAGAACATAATTTAAATCATAAATACACAACCTGTGTCTCTCTTATCTCTTCTATTCCATCCCAACTGCAATCTGATACAAGTTTAACTTGCCATCTGAACCAGACTCTGGCTGTTTTAATGGTTGAACCAAGGTCTTTACAGGAAATATTTTTGCAAGTCTCCTTATGGCCTACGCACACTGGGACGGCATGGCAAGGGATTTTAAATTTTTACCAATGGACATTCAAAGGTATCGATATAGAAATAAGACAAAAATAATGCCGAAGCATCCCGCGGGATGCCACGGCATTATTTGAAACCATTATCAATTTATGTCTTATTTCTATATCGGTACGTTTGAATGTCCATTGGTAAAAACTTGCCATGCCGTCCCGGTCTGCGTAGGCCTTTATTGTCGTGCAGCACTACTGTACTGGGCCTATTAGACTACGCTATCTACCGTGCCCTGCCTCCCGGGTTCCTGTCTCCCAGGCAGGATGCAGAGTTATTACGCCTACGCGAGAAATCGTTCCCTGTCTGACTCACTGTCTATAGACGTGTGCAAATGTAAAGGAACGGACATAGAACGAGACATAGTTCCGTTAATATAAAATCCCCGACTCCCGGAGTCGGAGTATACTCAGCGGAACGGAAACGGTCGGAGTATAGGTATACTCCATGGACTATACACACACACACACACACCCTCGCTCACACCCTCACACACACCCTCACACACATACACACACCCTCACACACACACACACACACACACACACACACACACATACATAGCGTCACACCTTTTCCCATGCGGAGTGGCAGAGGCACCAATGTTCCCACTTTCAGCCAGTGATTCAATACTCCATTTTGCATGACAGGGGGCTAGCCCATCGTCGGACATATTAAAGGAACTTTATACTTTATTGCACAGAAAACATAATACAGACACTTAATATTAGAAAAAACATGTGCAAAGGCGAGCTTATCTCTAATAAGAGATCTCTTCCAGCAAACCTAGGATGGAGAGGATAATTTAATAAAAGGTAGACCTACATAAGTGCACAACGATAAATATTAAAATAATAGACTACTTACTAATAAATACATAAATACAGATAAAAACAAAAAACAAAATATTATATATAAATAGATACTAAGGTATATTAAGGTAGAGAGAGATAGTGTTCCTTCAAGCGTTTTTTAAAAATGTTGAGTGAAGGACTGTCCCTGATAGCACTGGGAAGTTCGTTCCAAAGTCCAATAGCACGGAGACGGAACCCATGCTCATATGCGGATGTGTTGTGTTGCGGAGTTATAAGCAGTGACCGAGCGTGTGGTCTCCTGGGCCTATCCGAAGACAAAAATTCAAATCGATCTCGCAAGAAGCCAGGATAGCGTGGATTAAATAATATGTTGAAGAGACAGATGAGGGTGTGGAAATCTCGACGAAGACGGATAGGTAGCCACTTCAGCTCCCTGCGAAACTCCGAGACATGGTCATACTTGCGCAGACCGAAGACGAAACGAATCCCGAGATTTTGAAGTCGCTCGAGTTTATTCAGTTGATCTTCGTTTGCGCTGACCCAACAGACATCAGCGTAATCGATAAGAGGAAGGAGCAGAGACTGGGCAAGCGTGATTTTTGTCTGACGAGGCAGGAAGTTTTGGAGTCGCCTGAGGGAATGAAAAGTAGCGAAGACACGCCTACTGACTTCGCTGACATGCACTGACCAGGACAATTGGTTGTCGAAGAAAACGCCCAGATTTTTGGCCTTCGTGCTATATTCGATTATATTTCCATTGAAGGTTACAGGAGCAATGGACAAATGCTGTAAAAGGTTAAGATAATACCTAGAACCTATAATCAAAGCCTGCGACTTACTAGGGTTGACAAGTAAACCAAAAGAAGTGGCCCAGTCCCTGATCCTCTCAAGATCAATATTTAGCATCCTTACAGCAGAGTCAATATCACACGGAGAAAAATGTCGATAAATTTGGAGATCGTCTGCGTAAAGATGATACGATGAGGAGAGTACATCCGAGATGGAATTAATGAAGACAGAGAAAAGAAGAGGAGAGAGAATACCACCCTGAGGGACCCCTGTGAAGAGATCACACCACTCGGTAGAAATCGCCTCTGACTTAATACGCTGCTTGCGCCCTCTCAGGTAGGAGTCAAACCAGCTAGCAGAAACGGAGGACAGATTCAGGGACTTCAGTATCTCAACGAGAATATCGAAATCGACGCAGTTAAAGGCGCTGCTGAAGTCGAGCAATGCAAGCACAGTGAGCTTTTTCTCGTCCATCGCATGCTCAATGTCATCAGAGACCTTAAGTAAGGCCGTGACAGTGCTATGACCGGGCCTGAAACCGGACTGGAAACGATTAAGCAAGCTGTTTGAGGAAAGGTAGGAGGAGAGCTGAGTATGGACAATGGACGAAACTCTTTAAATGAGGAGGGATTTGAGGTTTTGGGTAAAGGAATAACTAAGGCTTTTTTCCAGACAATAGGGAAGGAACTGTTAGAGAGAGAGAAGTTTATTATGTGTGTGATTGCTGGAAGTAACTCGTCAAGCACACTGATGAGCATTTTGGAGCAGATGTTATCGTCTCCGACAGCTTTGGAGGAAATGGCAAGCACAGCTTTCTTAACTGCATCAATTCCGAACTATGTCCG
>CAUOQF010000057.1:0-18513 GCA_963457715.1 Argyresthia albistria
TTGATGCAATGACGGGCAAAAGTTCAACGTTTTATAATCCTGACATTGTACTTACGCCCTTTTAGAATGAGTAACTCTAAAAATCTTGAATTATAACTTAAAAATAAGAATAAACACTAAAATAAAAAATACGGGTGCCATCGTTTCCCATCTATTTTCGTATGAGATAATAAAACCAGCTGCTATTTTTTTTTTAAATGTTGTCCATTTGCTGTCCCCGACCATTTATTATTAAAATACGCTAAATGGTTAAATTTACACGTTTGACGAATATAACGATAGTATCTAAGCTAGCAGGCACTACGGGGAACTTGATTACGTTCTCGAAAATCTTTAATTTCCATGAAATTTTATGGTAACTTAGTACACGAAAAATGCGCTCCATACAAAATATTGCTATCCCAGGACCACATTCACTATGTAAACTTTATGTTTTCTGTGCAATAAAGTATGAAGTAAAGTAAAGTTTAAATGAACGTAGACCTTTTGCTTTCGGTTACTTCTTATTATACAACAAGCTAGTATATTACCTACAGTTTATCACGCGCATGAGAAAATATAAATAACCCTAATAATATTTGTTTTGGGGCTATGAATAAACAAATACTTGTTTACTATGCAAAGTATATTTTCCAACTGAAGGTAAAAACACTATCATAATATATTCAAAATAAATATGACAGTGACAGGCTTGACACAATGTTCCAAGTAGTTTTAACACCCCCCCGCAATGTGTACAGCCTGTATAATAATAATACCACAAACACCCTGTATAAAAACACCTCACATGACAAAATAAAACTAATAAACTTTATACACCAAAAAACATATTAAACACACAAAATTCATATACATACCTAACCTAACCCTAAGCTATTTATACACTTGTAGTGCTTCAGTTTTGGCAAAGGTTTGGTGAGGATGTCGGCAGTCATTTCTGTTGTATGAATGTATTTGAGTATGAATCTATGTTCGGATAATGATTGGCGTATGAAGTGATGTT
Source organism: Argyresthia albistria (assembly GCA_963457715.1). Classification (NCBI taxonomy): domain Eukaryota; kingdom Metazoa; phylum Arthropoda; class Insecta; order Lepidoptera; family Argyresthiidae; genus Argyresthia; species Argyresthia albistria. Next base: position 1,004 of record CAUOQF010000057.1, read on the forward strand.
TGATGTCGATGTGTTTGGTGCGGGCGTGGTATGTGTTGTTTGTGGCCAGTTTGATGGAACTCTGATTATCCGTGTGTATGATGAGGGTGTTCGTGAGATGGAATACTTCAGTGATAAGTTTATGAAGATATATGGCCTCCTTGCAAGCCTCGCCCAATGCCATGTACTCCGCTTCCGTACTGGAGAGGGCTACTGTGCGCTGCTTGCGGGATTCCCATGACACTGGAGCTCCACTCATCATGAACACGAAGCCGGTATATGATCGACGGTCCACGAGATTATTGCCGTAGTCGGCATCCACGTACCCCAAGGGGTAAAGTTCAGATTTACGCGAGAAGTTAAGAGCCATATCTTTGGTCCCTTTGAGGTAACGAAGGACCCGCTTAGCGGCCTTCCAGTGTACCCCCCCGTAATGTGCATTGAATTGCGACAGGTAGGAGACCGTGTGAGCGATGTCAGGTCTAGTGCATATTGCAAGGTACATTAGCGACCCGATAAGCTCTTGGTATGGTACGTCTACTTCTTCTTCCTTGCTAGGAAGAGTTAGCTTTAGACCTGATTCCATGGGTGTCGTGACTGAAATTGCGTCTTGCATACCGAACTTTTCTATCAGCTTCTCTATATATTTTGTTTGATCGAGTTTTATTCCATCTTCGGTCTGAGATACTCTCATTCCGAGGCAGTCTTTGAGTTCCCCAAGATCCTTTATAGTGAACTTTTTCTCAAGGTTGCTCTTGAAGTCTGCCTTCATTTTATCATTTGTGCTTAGCACGAAGAAGTCGTCCACAAACACTGCAACAATCAGTAGGTCGTTGCCGCATCTTCTGTAGTATATACAGTGCTCTGATTGAGCTTGAGTCAGTGACATCTCTGCCATTGCCTGACTTACTTTTAAGTTCCACTGACGTGGAGCCTGCTTCAAGCCGTACAGGGCTTTTTTCAGTAGGCATACTTTTTCTTTTGGGTTTGTTGAAAATCCCTCTGGTTGCTCCATGTAAATCTCCTCATCTAGGTCTCCGTTCAAAAAGGCGGTTTCCACATCTAGGTGGTCCATTTGTAGTCCATGGTGGGCTGCGTAGGCCATTAATAGTCGAACCGATGATAATCTGGCCACAGGAGAGAAGGTTTCACCATAATCCACACCAGCCACTTGGGTGAAGCCTTTTGCTACGAGCCTGGCTTTGAATTTTGTGATACGGCCTGAAGTATCCTTTTTGATTTTGTAGACCCATTTACATTTCGTTGTTTTTCTGTCAGTAGGTCTGTCTGCTAAGGTCCAAGTTCCATGTTTTAACAAGGAGTTGTACTCTGCTTGCATCGCTTCCAACCATTTTTCTTTTTGCGGATGTTCGGTGACTTCTTTATAGCTCTCTGGTTCCTGATCAGTAGTCAGGTAAAGGTTGGACTGGTACCTTTCAGGAGGTTGCCTGCTGCGAAGAGGATATCTTCTTTCAGGTTCCGACTGTACAGTTAAAGGGGGTTCTGACTGTACAACTGAGTCAGAATCAGGCTGTTCCTCGGGATAGTCTGGTGCAGTCACAGGATCATCTATCGCTTCTGCCGGCTCAGGATGTTCCTCACTTTGAGGATGAGGTTCGGCTGGTAGTAGTGGCGGCTGAAAGTCAGGAACTGGGTCTTCGTCTTCAATGAATGTCACGACTTTTGACGTTGAAGTTGGAGACAGTTGTTGACTGCTAGACGATTGTATCCCATCAAAAACATCCTGTAAAAAATACCAAGTCTCGCAGCTCTGTGATTCTACCGTAAAAAGTTGTGAGATCCATGTTATACCAAGTCGGTTAACTGATTTAGTCCCTACTTAAGGGGCCTTCTGTCTTAAGTTAATACGTAAGATATTTTCATATCTATATTCAAATCTTTTACTTTTTAAATAAAAATATCGACTTGGCCATCGCATGCTTAGTTTGTTTAGTCCTTTACAACCAGGGTCTGCTGGAAGAAATCTCTATTTAGAGATAAGCTGACCTTGGTACATGTTATTTCTGTTTTTATGTCCTGTCATGTATCGTGTAATAAATATATACAAATACGTTATCTATCACACAGAACTAAGAGCCAGAAACCTGGTTTTTCATCAAATTCCTTCCGAATGCATAAAGAAGTGAAAGGTACTGGAATTTAATGGACTGAAAATAACTAGAGCATTAGTAATTTTGTTGCACTAGTCTTCCATTTTCTATTGTTGCCGCTTGTTAAAGGTTTACATATATTAGTTTTGGAACCAAGTTTTAATCGTGTAGAACGCAATTATACTCTAAACAACCTAATATAATGTAGATATGATTTCGAAGATACATTGTGCCTTCATGCGATGGCCAAGTCGATATTTTTATTTAAAAAGTAAAAGATTTGAATATAGATATGAAAATATCTTACGTATTAACTTAAGACAGAAGGCCCCTTAAGTAGGGACTAAATCAGTTAACCGACTTGGTATAACATGGATCTCACAACTTTTTACGGTAGAATCACAGAGCTGCGAGACTTGGTATTTTTTACAGGATGTTTTTGATGGGATCTCACTTCTTTTTGTAAAGTTCTACTTTTTAAAATTTGGTACCTTTGGTACTTTTACAATAACAATAAAAAACATAGCGTTAATGTAGGGGTCTCCGTGCTCGTCACAAGTATAAACTTGGAACTCTTCCCAATGTGCTACCACATACTCGACTATAGCAAGTCTAATCTCATACGACGACTCAATATTCTCATACATAGAGAATGACAAAGAATGAAACAAACACGACCCATCGCCAGGTATCCGTACAATCCGGTGTGGGCATGGTTGGTCATTCACATACACTATTTCCGAATCCATTGCGACTACTAGTTCTGGCAAATGTGCTAGATGAACAAATCCAAATAGTTAGTAAATATAATAATTAATGCAGATACAAAAATTATCAACAACTAGTTGAAATCGCTGGCGAGCAACTCCGCTACTTAAGCTAGCGACCGACGGTTTCAAACCATAGCGTGAGTTAAAATACAGGCAGCGCCATCTATCGAGCAATTGGATTAATCTGCTACCACTCCCGTCGCATTAGAACGCAATTTGTTCTATTGATTGAATAGTTTTATTATATTTGAAGCATTTTGTCGGGAATGTACATCATACATATATACAGGTTGTAACAAAAAGGGTTTAACTCCCGGATGTATGTGGTTTGGGACATCATTCTGAGCAACTTTTACTATGGGACCAACTTGATTAGAGCAACTTGATTTTTCACTTCCCCATACATTTCGGTCTGGGCGCTCGGCTGATTTATATGGAGAAGTGAAAAATCAAGTTGCTCTGATCAAGTTGGTCCCATAGTAACCACATACATTCGGGAGTTAAACCCTTTGTTACACCCTGTATATAAAATTCTCGTGTCACAGTGTTTGTCTTCGTAGTCTGAGAATCGGCTAACATCTATTTTTCATACCCCTAAGTGTTATAATTATTTATATGGCAAAACAGCGTTTGCCGGGTCAGCTAGTAATATATAATTTAAGCCATAATGGTAACCAAAGGAAACGAGGGATGTATGCCTGGACCGTGGTAAGTGGTGGTCCCTGGTGGATGTACGTATCCCTCTTCTAGGAAACAGGCGTGATATTATGTATGTATTACATAATATGTTTATAGAATCTTGTTTGTAAAGGCATATTTTCCTAGGGGCATTCAATGATTCATAAACTGCAAATGTAACTTTGTAATCCTATACATTTTATATAAGATTACAAAGTTATTGATGCAGATGGGTTTTCTGGAAAACTATAACATAAGCTTGAAATGTTTAAGTTTTCCCTTGATAAGAATACTAATTACTATTTATATCCCAAATTTGAAGGTTCTATGTCTGCTAGAAGTGCCTGGGAGTTTTGATGATCGGTCAGTCAGTCAGTGACAAAATGAGGAAACTTTGACATGTTACAATTCTTAAACTACTGGTTCAAATTGAATAAAAAATTTAATATATCGTGTTGATATAAGGCCTAATTAGTAACAGAAAAATCAGGCTTCTTGTTTTATCCACAACGAAGTTTTAGGGGGGTCGAATATGGCCTGAATTGCTTCGAGAAAAGGATGGTACGGCTGTGCTTGCTCGACTTGGTGGTGCACTGCCGTGCACCCAGATATTGGACTCTTGTACCGGTTCATCTTGTTCTTTATTTTCAATAAAGACAATATCTCGGGCCGTGATTATTACCCGAGGATTTTGGGGTTCAACAAGGCGATAGGCTTTGCTTTCTGTTGAGTATCCAACAAAGATGCATTTTTTAGTCTTGGAGTCGAGTTTCGAACGTTTTTCCTTCGGGACTAGGGCATGAGCTTCGCATCCGAAGACTTTCATATGTGAAAGATTGACCTTCTTGCCCGTCCATAATTCTTCAGGAATTTTGTTTCCTAGAGCCATTGTAGGCACTCGATTCTTGATATAGATCGCCGTATTTACTGCTTCTCCCCAGTATGAAGTCGGTAGTTTGGAATCCTGGAGCATACATCTGGCTTTTTCAATGATCGTGCGGTTTGCACGTTCTGATACGCCATTTTGTTGCGGAGTATACGGGACTGTAGTCTGGTGTACGATGCCGCTTTCCTTTAGGAATAAAGTGAAATCATTATTTACATATTCACCACCGTTGTCCGTCCGCAAAATTTTGATTCTTTCGCCAGTTTGGTTCTCAACTAAGTATTTAAATTCTACAAACTTTGAAAAAACTTCGGACTTTAATTTTAAAAAATATCCAAAAGTTTTGCGACTAAAATCGTCAGTAAAAGTTAGCAAATAAAGAGAACCGCCCCACGAATGCGCACTCATAGGTCCGCATAGATCCGAATGTACTAATTGTAGGACTTTACTCGATTTGCTTGTAGAACTTTTGAATGGTTTCTTAGCAAGTTTACCTTGTAAACAGGGAATACATTTCACGTCCATATTCCCGCTAAAATTTACGCCAGTCTGCTTACTTTTTAAAATAGACAAACTTCTTGGGTTTAAATGACCTAGGCGTCTGTGCCATAGCAATGCTTCCTCCTTCGTTGTTTGTGTGACATAGGCCTGAGAAGTATTTTTATTTAGTTTGTACATACCTCTATGGCTTGATCCTGTCGCTATGACAGGGCCTGTCACCTGACAGTTGCCACTCTGACATATTTTGACATCTTTCGATGTAAACAAAACATCAAAGCCCTTTTCAGTTATTTTGCTAACAGAAAGTAAATTTGTAGCCAGATCAGGAATGAATAAGACTCGCTCGATTTTACTGACATGCTCTGAAATAGGAATCTGAACTGTACCTATACCACGGCTCATTAATTTCTCCTTATTTGCAACATTAATCGGCGTTACGTAGGACGACATCGACAAATACCAGTCGCTCCTGTTGCTCATGTGAGAGGTAGCTCCTGAATCTATGATCCAGTCCTGAGAACCTGTAGGAGTAGATGAAAAATTAGTGAAACAGGATGAAAGTGTGAACTCTGAAGTGTAATTAGAACCTAAATCACTTTTTACATTCTTCTTATTTAGAACTTTTCTACACTCTGAAACTGCGTGGCCATTTTTCTTGCAGTAAACACAGAATTTCTTAGTGACATTCTGGCTCTTCTTTGCTTGAAGTGCAGCAGCTGTATCCCGGTGTGTCTCTACGGTTCTGATAGGCGTAACTCGTCGTTGATCTTCTTTTAGAAGAGCCGAAACGACATTCTCTGACGTAATCTTCGTATTGGAGTGTTCGAGAGCCATGACCAGAGGCTGAAATTTTTCTGGAAGAGCTGACAGCATCATTATTGCCAGGAACTCATCGTCAACTGCAGCTTCGATAGCTTGGAGTTCCTGCTGCGTGGCGAGCATTTTGTTCGTGTATTCCTGAATATTTCCATTAAAGGAAGTTGCTAAGAGTTTCTTCATAAGGCGAAGTCGTCGTATGAGGCCAGTACCTGCGAATGCCTTTTTGAGGGAGTTAAGGGTCTCAGACGCAGTTTTAGCTGACCTTATTATGGGATATATTCCCTCTTCGCACGCAAGACATATTTTTGCACGTGCCTTTGCGTCCCTGCGCTTGGCAATGGGGTCCTCGAGGTTGGCTGGAACGGTGACGACGTCCCACAGATCATGGTCTGTTAGCCAGCACTCTAGAGCAAACACCCACGTTGAAAAATTATGACCATTTAGTCTTGTAATGACCCGCGAAGATTGGTGGTCTCCACTATGAGTTGGTTTATCCATTGGCATTTGGTGGTCTCCACTATGAGTTGGTTTATCCATAACTAGTTTTATTGGCCCATAACCATTTGTTTTGGGCTATGAATAAACAAATACTTGTTTACTATGCAAAGTATATTTTCCAACTGAAGGTAAAAACACTATCATAATATATTCAAAATAAATATGACAGTGACAGGCTTGACACAATGTTCCAAGTAGTTTTAACAATAATTTCCTCATTTTTTTTTATCTAGACTGTGTCCCTCACAAGAATGTGTATGCTGGTTACCCTTGTTAATTTCACCCGGAAACACATAGAGTGCGCTATTGGCCACAAGAAGCTTCGTTTGTGTTTGCTTTTGCTCGCATGGCGCGGTGGTGTCCTTTGATAGCGCCGTTGAGCTGTTAGTCCTTGAAGAACTTTCAGAGGGAGTGCGTGCATTGACAGCAAAGTGTGGGTAAAATAGTTGATTGACTTTTGACAGGTTCCTAGGAATTTTGTCGTTCTATGGTATTGCCAATAAAAATACTGGCAGTAACATGGAACGACTCGCACACTACCGTCACGCCACCCTTCAGGTGCTTTATAATACTGGCAGTAACATGGAACGACTCGCACACTACCGTCACGCCACCCTTCAGGTGCTTTATAATACTGGCAGTAACATGGAACGACTCGCACACTACCGTCACGCCACCCTTCAGGTGCTTTATAATACTGGCAGTAACATGGAACGACTCGCACACTACCGTCACGCCACCCTTCAGGTGCTTTATAATACTGGCAGTAACATGGAACGACCCGCACACTACCGTCACGCCACCCTTCAGGTGCTTTATAATACTGGCAGTAACATGGAACGACTCGCACACTACCGTCACGCCACCCTTCAGGTGCTTTATAATACTGGCAGTAACATGGAACGACTCGCACACTACCGTCACGCCACCCTTCAGGTGCTTTATAATACTGGCAGTAACATGGAACGACTCGCACACTACCGTCACGCCACCCTTCAGGTGCTTTATAATACTGGCAGTAACATGGAACGACTCGCACACTACCGTCACGCCACCCTTCAGGTGCTTTATAATACTGGCAGTAACATGGAACGACTCGCACACTACCGTCACGCCACCCTTCAGGTGCTTTATAATACTGGCAGTAACATGGAACGACTCGCACACTACCGTCACGCCACCCTTCAGGTGCTTTATAATACTGGCAGTAACATGGAACGACTCGCACACTACCGTCACGCCACCCTTCAGGTGCTTTATAATACTGGCAGTAACATGGAACGACTCGCACACTACCGTCACGCCACCCTTCAGGTGCTTTATAATACTGGCAGTAACATGGAACGACTCGCACACTACCATCACGCCACCCTTCAGGTGCTTTATAATACTGGCAGTAACATGGAACGACTCGCACACTACCGTCACGCCACCCTTCAGGTGCTTTATAATACTGGCAGTAACATGGAACGACTCGCACACTACCGTCACGCCACCCTTCAGGTGCTTTATAATACTGGCAGTAACATGGAACGACTCGCACACTACCGTCACGCCACCCTTCAGGTGCTTTATAATACTGGCAGTAACATGGAACGACTCGCACACTACCGTCACGCCACCCTTCAGGTGCTTTATAATCCTGGACGCACTTTACCATTTACTCATACTTTTGAAAGAGATTACGAGATCACCATTTTTGACAGGCTTCACTATTATTGACAGGTGTCACTTTTATGACAAGTATTACAATTTTGGCAGATATTTTCTCATATTTTGGAAACTACTCATCCTAGACCACCGGTTTGTATGGAGATGTGACAGCTCTCGGCGAGATCTTCATTTCGGGTGACAGCTGTCAAACTGAAAACGGTCATATCTCGAAAACTACTCATACAAAACCACCGGTTTGTATGGAAATGTGACAGCTCTCGGCGAGATCTTCATTTCGGATGACAGCTGTCCAACTTAAAACGGTCATATCTCGGAAACTAGAGAATGAGTCTACTCCAAGTCTCCAATTGAACAGCATACTCAATGCAAACAAACTGACAGCGAAGTAACGTTTTCATAGTGTGTGCCGTTGTCTAGATATTACTCGTTAAACGATCTTTTTGGCGCGTGAGTGACGTTTATAGGGGGCGTCACTTCTACGAAACCTCATGCAATGATCCTGTCAAAAATCGACAGTTTCACCTGTGACCGCACGCCAAAAGATCGTTGGTCAGCGTAACGTATGAAGCACGCCATTCACCTCAGTCGCGCAAATCAATGTCTAAGTGCGCGACTGAGGTGAGTGGTGTGCCTTATGGTAGCCCTGCTGGATAATAAGTAAAATAAATAAATAAATTACCGGCCAAGTGCGAGTCGGACTCGCGCACGAAGGGTTCCGTACTATTATCTATAAAAAACCGCAAAAAAATACATTTTAGTTGTATGGGAGCCCCCCTTAATATTAAATTTCTTTTATTACAGAAATACATCATCTGTGAAAATTTCAACTAGACAGTTGAAATTTTCACAGATACTACCACGGTTCATGAGATACAGCCTGGTGACAGACAGACGGACGGACGGACGGACGGACGGACGGACGGACGGACGGACGGACGGACGGACGGACGGACGGACAGACAGACAGCAAAAAAACCCTAAGAAGTTAAAACTAAGGGCATTCATTCACAATAAAAATTATATAACCGGCCAAGTGCGAGTCGGACTCGCGCACGAAGGGTTCCGAAATATTATCTATAAAAAACCGCAAAAAAAAAAACACGTTAGTTGTATGTATGGTAGCCCCCCTTAATATAGCGGTAACAGAAATACATCATCTGTGATAATTTCAACCGTCTAGCTACCACGCTTCATGAGATACAGCCTGGTGACAGACAGACAGACAGACAGACAGACAGACAGACAGACAGATGGACGGACAGCGAAGTCTCAGTAATAGGGTCCCGTTTGGCACCCTTCGGGTACGGAACCCTAGAAATATAGAATAAAAAGTAAAAAATATATTGTTTTTCTTTAATTTATTTCCACCCGGCCGGGAATCGAACCCGGGATCTCTCGCGTCGTAGGCAGAACTAAAACACACTGTGGCATTGCGACTATGTTTAGTGTAGTCGAATTTTACAATCAATACAAATACAAAAGCGTGACGATGACGGTGACGAGACGACGTGACGATCGATGACGCGAAATCAATGTTTTTTCCTCACCCAAAAAGTGCGCAACGCGCCTTAAGACGTTTTCACTTCAAAAATGGAGAAAACATAATTCATAATTTCTTTATTGCACACAATAAATTGCAATGACAAAAAGTAAATAAAAACAGTGTACAAAAGCGAGCTTATCTCCAAAAAGAGATCTCATCCAGCAAACCAAGTTCCGATGAGAGAGTTTGATATATCAGCAAGGGTATCAAATATCAAACCTGAGATCAATAAAACTCCTTGTTTACAGGCAAGGAAGCTTCTCAAAACTTCATTTGACACTAGAGAGCGTCTATAGTCCGTTCACAGTTATTTTACCTCTAGCTGTTAAGTTGGCCTACCTGAGCATTGTGTTGCTATATTTAGCTTCTATGATTCCCGATACAAAATATGAAGATTGTAATTTTTTACTTAGATACCAAAACGGATTTCTTGCCTGCATTAATAGTATTATAATTTTCAAAGCTATGGTTGTACTTAATAACATTAGATAACGGCACGGTCGATCGCATTTAAATTAATTTCCATAACTAATCTGCTCAATTGTATTAAAATTTGCTTACCAAAGATTACCTCGTGTCTATTTGATAGATAGACAACGGTATATTTTACATACTATGATTATTATGATTAAATAGAAATAACAACTGCAATTTGATTTCCAATATTTATTTAGAATAAGAATGATCTATGCGGATTGCCAATGCTGGATCATCACAATCTGATGAACTTGAATCTTCGCTACTGCTGTCAGATTCTGTATCAGACTCGTCGTTGACTTCTATAATGAACCTGTCCATTTCGGCGTCTATACAGCCATCTCTTTCACGAAACTTGTCTTCAATGTGACGCACATGTTCGCACTGTTTTCGCCAGTCTTCTGCAGTGATAGATTGAAAGGCTTCTTCAGTTAATTTCAAAATTTCGTTGGCATCTTGTCCTACATTTTTATTAGCTACTCGCCTTTTGGCGCGCGCGCGCCTTTTCGGATCGCGCACCGATCAAACTCATCTAATATAATTTTCTTTTCATGGTTACGTTTTTTTTTTGGCGTGGAAATTTTTTGAGACGTGGAAGCGGCAACTTCGCCCTCTTTGGTGATGGTACTTATGGTTTTTTCAGATATGCCTGAAACGAGAAAAAGCCTTAGTGATAACAAAGGTATTAGTCAGACCGCTATATTATTTCATCACAATACGGGACGGGCGGGACGAAAAACTAAAAAAATATATTGTTTCATGTTCTTCTTTATCTACTTCATCTTTTTATATAAAAAAATCAGTTAATTTTAATGTGGAATAAAAAACCACGAATAAACAAATCCTTTGTAGTTAGGGTTTCCACTAAAGTTGGGTAAAATGTTATAAGCTGGTATCCCTATTTTACACACCTGTCATGGCGGCCACCCTTTGGCGAACATTTGCAAATGGGATTAGAGGACCATTATTTGCTTTTTCTCTTTCACAAAAAGCACGCACTGATAGAACAATTTTTCTTCCACTACTCTGAATCCTTTTCGGCATGATACCAGATGAAATAATCACAAATAATATAGAAAAACGCTTGGAACTTCACAGGACGACTCGACCGGGAACACCAACATAAGGAAAGGATAGAATGACACCTGTCAGAGGTAAAATAACTGTGAACGGACAGTATGTATGTTTGACACTAATCAAATATGGCGTCTAAACAAACGTTTCGCGCGTTTTTCTGTCGCGGTAAGCGCGGGGTGCGGGGCGTTTAGTTTGCTCTCCCCGCAAGTGTCGAAAGAGATAGCGATATATCGGATGAATTTTGCGCTCCGGAGCCCTCTTAAAGAGACAGACCCTTCCAAAGTGGAAAAAAATTGACCCCCCCCCCCTAACTTTTAAAGTAAGAGAGTGAAAAATCTAATAAATTAAAAGTAAAAAAACATTTTTAAACAAAGCTTTTATTTAATGCCCTAAAAAGAAGAAAATAAAATTTCAATTCAATCAAATGCGTCATTTTATTACATTACACAATTTATACGATATAAAAGCTTGTTGCGGGACTTACTTGTGTAGACTTAATTAGGTGGGTAGGCACCTATTTGCACAGACTTGGAGATAAATCCCGCAACAAGCTTTTATATCGTATAAATTGTGTAATGTAATAAAATGACGCATTTGATTGAATTGAAATTTTATTTTCTTCTTTTTAGGGCATTAAATAAAAGCTTTGTTTAAAAATGTTTTTTTACTTTTAATTTATTTTTAACTTTTTAGTCTTTATCATTAAGTACAGGACAAAACATCTAATCTAGAATTCGAGTGCTTGTCAAGACGAATCAAATGAGACCAAACACGATAGAATTGCGTCGTTTGGTAACAGAGTTCCCATGGCCACCTTCCGGCTCCAGCATCAGATCAGCACTATGTCATAAAAAATATTCTAGGACCAAAGTATTCGTCAAGACGAATCGAACCGACGGGCTTGCGATGTTTTATGACAGAGTTCCCATGACCGTCTTCCGTCTCCATCATCAGATCAGCTTTAAGTCAGAAATATATTGCATTGTCATCCGACTTATACACGTATGCGGAATTTCAGCTCAATCGGATAACGGGAAGTGGGTCAAATTCAAGCCGACATTTTTGACGCGAACCGTGATACCCACAAACAAACAAACAAACAAACAAACAAACAAACATACATACAAACTTCCATACCTTGGGATGAAAGGATTTGAAGGGCGGGATAAAGGCGTTTCTTCCCTCTAATTGGTATAATTAGTATGTATTTTCAGAGCAGGTGTGATAAAAAGTACAGTTCCATACCTCAAATGGTTTGCGCCCCTCGCAAGCTCGTGGCGCAAATGCCATAATCTCGGTATGGAACTGTCACTTTCTTCCCTCTGAAGTAATGTACTATTATCCTGAGGTATGTATTATTATATTATTATATTTATTATATTTAGCCTATATCATCCCACTGCTGGGCAAAGGCCTCTCTTCCCCGTTTCCATGTATCGCGCTCCTGGGCCGAGGTATGTATAGTGCTTTTTATTACACCTACGAGGAAAATTATAGACATAAATGCATAGAAATCTGCAGTACTTATGAAAATTTCATACGTTGGCAAAAGGAAAAGAAAACGACTTCATTTTCTGAAAATGTATTGCTCGAAGTTTTTGCGAAAATGCGCGGGCTTTTCTTTTTTTTATTCGCCCGTTTCTGGAGTAGGCTAAGATCATAAAGTCATGCAGCCACTTCTTCCGTGATTCCGCGCGTTTTATATACAAAAATAATTTCGTTTTTAATTTTCTGTATGCACCAAGGAGGTTGGTAACTAACTGGTAAAAAAAAACTGTATGTGGCCAGTAACAATTTACTTGAAATTTAATTAGTAGACAGTTAAAGTCTCTTTGCAGTATGACAGCTGACAAATAAAAATAAAAAAAACCGGGTATGTAATGGAATTTCATACATACTTCCCACCCTTGGGTCGGAAGGATTTTCATACAAACTTCCATACCTTGGGATGAAAGGATTTGAAGGGCGGGATAAAGGAGTTTCTTCCCTCTAATTGGTATAATTAGTATGTATTTTCAGAGCAGGTGTGATAAAAACAATATTACTGTGTATCTTGATACACACTTTCAATGAAAATTCGTTTGAACAAAATATTATAAGCAGTTCAATTCATTTATTTATTCAATTCATCAGTTTTTAGGATATAAAACATTTATTAAAAACCGCAAAGATTTGTATTTGTATTTGTATTTTATCTATTTATTTGCATCAGCGCACACACACACAATATAAAACATAGAAGAATAGCGCTAAACAAAACAACATATAAAACATACAGACACACATACTTAGCGCTAAACAAAACAACATATAAAACATACAGACACAGATAATTTGCACTAGATAGATAGGATATAGGTACCAAAGATAACTTTGTCATTCATACAAACATTGAAAAACAAAGTTACAACACAAACATCCAGTCTTATAATTACTTGCTACTACAGAACCCTTCATGGGCAAGTCTGACTCGCACTTGGCTCCTTTTTACCTTTTAGGGATTGGAACCTTGAAAATGAGAGAAAAGAGAACGAATTCTTACCTTCTCGACATTCGACCAGAATGTCCGAATTTCTTTAGCGGCGAAAGCAGCAATCTTTCTCAGTTGTATTTCTTGAGCTTTCTCAGCTTTCTGGGCGGCCATCGCCTTGTCTTGAAAATGTTTTTGTATTGCACGCGCACACTGAAATAAAATATTATTATAAGTCACGAGCGGGAATATATTTGAGCATTTTGGGGTACTTATAAGTATATTGTGGGGATTTATCAAGTTCTAACTTATAAAAAAAAAACTTCAAATACCATAAACTTTATTGAAAACATAATAAAGACAATGTTGGAAAATGAAAAATTGAAAATCGACCAATTTCGAAGCTTTAACTAGGCAAAGTTTGGGAGATAGATAAAAAGTGTGAAGGCCAAAGTTATACAGAATTTTATCAGGTTTCATATGATGTAGTACAACAAAATTTAGTTTTCGAGAGGTAAGCAAAAATTCAAATAAAATCGGGTAAGTGCGGGTCGGTATCGCACACGAAGGGTACCGTTCCATCGTACAACAAATCAAAAGCACTCAAAACAATAAAAAAATAAACAAAAAGAAAATTTAAAAAGTTTATGCCTTCACGAGATTAGAACCGACGACCTCCGGATTGAGAGTCTACATCATACCTACCACAACCATGTGGGTTGACGCGAAATATGCTATCATATTTAAATGTGTAGTATATGTGTCTATGACATGGTTGCTATGACAATAAATAAAGAGTTTCAGTCAAGATCTCCATTTTGAAATGCTATCTAAACACGTCTCTTGTATCGGGGCCCCCTTTTATTTGCAATATCTCTCGTATTTCAGTATTTGTGGTTGGTGCGGCAACAGATATACACATTCTGTGAAAATTTCAGCTTTCTAGCTATTACGGTTCGTGCAGACGGACCCGGTGACAGACAGGACGGACGGACGGACGGACGGACGGACAGACGGACAGCGAAGTCTCAGTAATAGGGTCCCGTTTGGCACCCTTCGGGTACGGTACCCTAAAAATCGAGGTGTCATGGCGGCGAACGAAAATACGAGCTCGACGATGTTTACTAAATGAGGGATCACTTGAATACTAATGAGAATTAAAATGAGAAGTAAAATAAAATCAGTTGATTATTGATGCCTTTGTTTTATTTTGTTATCCTTTATCAATGCATATCTCTATGATATTTATACTGCATTTAATGACTGTAGGTTTTTACTTTATGCCGACGATAAAAAGGTCTTCCTAGATGTGAACTGTGCCGCCGACTGTGATAAGCTACAGGCCGATCTCAATCGCTCAAGTCAGTACTACGAACAGAATAGGATCTCGGTGAATATTAGTAAATGCGTCCAAATCTCGTTCACAACAAGTCCCTCCCCTATTATATATGATTACTCCATCAACAACACGCCATCAGCCCGCGTTAATACTATCCGCGATCTTGGTGTCATCCTCGATAGTAAACTATCATTTGAAAAACACATCGACCACATCACGGCCCGTGCTTTTCGAAACCTGGGTATGTTTTGAGAATTTGCAAACCCTTTAGCGACTTGGTTTGTATATTAAAAGTAAAAAAACATTTTTAAACAAAGCTTTTATTTAATGCCCTAAAAAGAAGAAAATAAAATTTCAATTCAATCAAATGCGTCATTTTATTACATTACACAATTTATACGATATAAAAGCTTGTTGCGAGACTTACTTGTGTAGACTTAATTAGGTGGGTAGGCACCTATTTGCACAGACTTGGAGATAAATCCCGCAACAAGCTTTTATATCGTATAAATTGTGTAATGTAATAAAATGACGCATTTGATTGAATTGAAATTTTATTTTCTTCTTTTTAGGGCATTAAATAAAAGCTTTGTTTAAAAATGTTTTTTTACTTTTAATTTATTTTTAACTTTTTAGTCTTTATCATTACAGGACAAAACATCTAATCTAGAATTCGAGTGCTTGTCAAGACGAATCAAATGAGACCAAACACGATAGAATTGCGTCGTTTAGTAACAGAGTTCCCATGGCCACCTTCCGGCTCCAGCATCAGATCAGCTCCATGTCATAAAAAAATATTCTAGGACCAAAGTATTCGTCAAGACGAATCGAACGAGCCCAAATCGACGGGCTTGCGATGTTTTATGACAGAGTTCCCATGACCGTCTTCCGTCTCCATCATCAGATCAGCTTTAAGTCAGAAATATATTGCATTGTCATCCGACTTATACACGTATGCGAAATTTCAGCTCAATCGGATAACGGGAAGTGGGTCAAATTCAAGCCGACATTTTTGACGCGAACCGTGATACCCACAAACAAACAAACAAACATACATACAGTGCAAGTTAAATAAAAGCTTTTAAAAACAGATCTATTTTGCTTACGTTGGGAGCATTCTAGAATACGCTTCTTGTATATGGTCTCCTAACTACATTACATACATTCAACGCATTGAGCGTATTCAATCTAAATTTATAAAGCACCTAAATTTCAGGTCTCATACCCCTGGGCGCTCTTACGAGAAGTCTTGTCATCAGTATCACCTCTCCAGTCTCAAGGATCGCAGAACTTTGCTTGATATGATGTTACTCCATGATATTCTGTCCGGCCGACTTGATTCTTCACCTCTTCTCTCTGAACTATCTTTCTGTGTCCCTTCGCGTCGTACTCGTCAAACTTCCAAAAGGCTTTTCGCTGTCCCCCTCACGCATACCAATTATGCTCAGAATTCTACTATGGTCCGCCTAACCAATCAATTTAATAAACTTTTTAACAACTTTGATCCATTTGTATCTCCTAAGGCGAAATTCCGTGATTCCGTCAAGATATTATTAAAACTTTACGCAATATCGAGGAGGAATAAGTGAAACACACACACACACTCACACACCCTCACACACCCTCGCACACACCCTCTCACATACACCCATTCAAACACACTTCACACATGTTACACGATACATAATATTCAATTATACATAACATTATTCTAAACAAAATTGTCCATAAACACACGTTCATATAAGAATACTTATTTAATAAGTTTGCCCACTTGACTATCTGTTTAAGTTTCTCGATTTAAAATTTCTTGTATTTTTTTGTGGATATCTGTTATTGGCTTTCATTCTGTATCTTTGCTCTTTGTAATTTGTTTGTCTATGTGCTGTTGATGTCCCAAATAAAATAAAATAAAATAAAAATGTATTTAGGTCTCACATATTTATAGGCCGACAAAGTACAGTTAGTAAAAAAAGACACTTACCTTGACAGATTTGATTGATTTTAAAAAGCTACTGATAGTATAATAAAATAAGAAAAATGGCTAAATAGTTTAGACTATACAACATTAGAGAATATTCTGTAATCTATTGATTATAGAATACTCTCTAGTGTGAGTTATATTTATTTTTGTTTTTAAATTATGCCTCAACTTTGCCTTAACTTTAACTTTGCCTTTGTAAGTAATTAACTAAGAAAGTAATTAACAACAATGTTCCTACATAGCTATAAACACTAAACTATGTTCCGTATGGCCTCTAGCACCTGACACACAGGTCGCCCTAGTTTGGGAGTTAGAGCCACAATTATAATTAGGAAATAAGATACAATACAATACAATTTTATGTAATACTGAGGTTAGATAGAAACCAAAACTATGGCCTTTATTATCCTAGATAATAATATATTCCTCATCAGACTATATAGTCTTTTCTTAGGCCTCCCATAGAATATTACTTACGAAAACGCAGTTAATGTTTTTGCACTCAACAAGCGTCGCAAGATGGCTCCGGAAAGAAATGTTTTCAACTTTTTTCTAGTAACCAACCAACCAAACCACAGAGTAGAGATTTTTATCCTCCATTTCCGGTGTGTAGTACCAACTTACAAAAAAAAAGGTAAAACATAGTCAATATTCCGGAAGTGAAGCTTGGTCGTATGGAAAGTCTGCTTATGGAAGTAGGGTGG
>CAUOQF010000058.1:0-24939 GCA_963457715.1 Argyresthia albistria
GACGGTACGCGGCTCTGAGGGTCGTATTCTAGAACGAATCTCTAATCTGAGATCTACTCAAGAGTAGTCTTAAGAGTACGCGCTTATTCTTAATTGGTGCTTGAGACTAATATCAAAAATCATAATTCATCTGAGTGATCTCAGATGTGAGTAGAGATTTTACTAATTCTTGAACAAGATTCAAATAAAAAAGAACTTTTTTGTACTACAGATGTCAAACTTTTGTTGAGATCCTCTCTTGACAGTGTTGTTGTGCTTGAGCGGTATCTCGACCACGCTTAAGAGTGATATTAGTACATAAAATAATTTAAAAAAAAATATGTGGCAAATAAACACTTCTTTCTTTCTCTCTTTCTTTCTCTTTCTTTCTCTCTCTTTCTTTCTCTCTCTCTTTCTTTCTCTCACTCTTTCTTTCTTTCTATCTCTCTCTTTCTCTCTCTTTCTCTCTCTCTCTTTCTCTCTTCCTCTCTTTCTCTCTCTTTCTTTCTCTCTCTCTTTCTGTCTCTCTCTCTTTATCTCTCTCTCTTTTTTCTCTCTCTCTTTCTCTCTCTCTCTCTTTGTCTCTCTCTTTCTTTGTCTATCTCTTTTTTCTCTCACTCTTTCTTTCTATCTCTCTCTTTCTCTCTCTCTTTCTCTCTCTCTTTTTCTCTCTCTCTTTCTTTCTATCTCTTTCTTTCTCCCTCTCTCTCTTTCTCTCTTTCTTTCTATCTCTTTCTTTCTCTCTCTTTCTCTCTCTCTCTTTTTCTCTCTTTCTCTCCTCTCTTTCTCTCTCTTTCTCTCCTCTCTTTCTCTATCTCTCTCTCCCCCTCCCTCCCTCCCTCTCCCCGTCCCTCCCTCCCTCTCCCCCTCCCTCCCTCCCTCCCTCTCCCCCTCCCTCCCTCCCTCCCTCTCCCCCTCCCTCCCTCCCTCCCAATTGTAAATGAAAACAGGCCTAAAGTAGTTTATTACTCTGTGAATGTCTCAAGACTCGATTCACAGCGATGCACTCTTGAGTAAGGTTTCAGAATAAAGGAGATGCTTGAGAGTGAAACTCAAATTTGAGTCGGATTTACGTAATTTCAGCTTGAGACTGATCTTGAGATTTGTTCTAGAATACGACCCTGAGAGTTGTCTCACTATCGCACAATTTGCGGTATTTACAGTTTTGCGATATGACGACCTCTAGGGCGCAGCGGTTGTGGCTCTGTCTACCATGCGAGAGGTCCCGGGTTCGATTCCCGGCTGATGATAAAGAAATAGTGAAAACTCCGACCTTGGATGTTAACTTGTTTCTGATGTCGCTGTTTCTGGTTCCCACGACACACGGTGTCCTAGTGTCCTTACGCACTGTCCGGTTAGCCATAATGAACATAATGTTCTTCAAGCCATGTGAAGTTCTCATCAGATTCCAAGTGGCCAAGTCTCAGTAAAAGAAACATTCGAAAAAATTGGTTCAAATTAAGAACACACCCCGTTCATATTTTCTGAGCTCTGGGATTTATATGACAACAAAAGTAAAATTCGACTATCAATAATAATTCAATAATTCAATAATTCAATAATTTATTGTTCAAAATAACAGGGTTTACATGATTAAGGTCCCTGCCTCCCAAAGTGTATCATGCCAAGTAATAGAGCATATAATCAAATGACTGCCCCGTGACTCTCCATACAAACTTTAGAGGTCTTTTTGACCCACTTAGGGTCCGAATTAAGGAAAATCCGTTCTTAGCGAGCGGTTTTGTAATAATAAGAAGATATTCCCATCAATAGAATCTTTCTAGCTGCATCCGTTTCGCCGGTTTTTTGATCAGTCAGGACTTACTCTTTTATATAAAGAGATAAGTACTTGATCCCCTACTGATAATCTATTTTCAAGTGACATGAAATTAAAAAAATACCTAATCGGTCCCTCGTATAATGGCAAGGTGGACAATTAATTTCTGATGCACGGACAAAAATAATAGAAATCTCTTTTGAATCTTGTCAATTCTGTCGATGTGACACTGATTATGAGGAGAGCATATACAACCGCAACTGCAACCGCATGCTGCGGCCAGCCGGACGGCTGGACGGCTGACCGCATTCCGGCTGACCGCACAATGCGTATGAGCCCTAAATCAATCATCCTCATTACAAGTAGAACATTCTTCTTCATCTCGAGTCGACGGCCGTCCCAAACGCGGGTAGCTCAAGAAACCGCAACCGCGATAGTTCGCTCGCTACCCTTGTACAGTCGGATTAATGAATGATTGTGTGTTGCACCCGCAGGGGACGTGAGCAAGGTGGTGAAGACCGAGGAGAAGACGGACGCCTCCGAGAACAGCGCCGCCGCCGCCAAGACGAAGTAGACACACATACACACACACACACACACACACGGAGGGCCAGTCGCGGCTACCACACGCACAGTTTCACCTGCAGGATATAATCACGACAACCAAAGCTGTATAACATTGAAACATTCCGGTATTTGAGTGCATTTTAATGCTCTCTTACTTCTAATGAATCCATAGCTGAGATTGGCCCTGACATGAAACATTGTTGTGTGACACAGGAGACATGTGACTTCATTAACACTTGTTTTTGGAGTCAGCAATAGTTTAATATTGTATAGGACTATACATTTATTTTTTAAAACGAAATCTTATGTTTAGACGCTGACGCCTGGCTTCGCTCTGATGAGCCAGGTAGAGGTAAACGAAGTCCAAATTCAATCGGTTGTTAAAACACCGTCGAATACAATCAACTATCTCTACAGATGTATTGAAACAGGTCCTGACTACAGATATTTGTAGATGTTTTAAAATTAGTTAGGGTTGATAAAATTAGGTTATTCAACATTATATTATAATATAGGTACTTTAGATAACATTAGGATTTCAAGTCGTGTGGAGAGTTCTGTTGGAGACAGGGATTGATTGATTGATACGCTATGCGAGTGCTGCTCACTCCTGTATCAAGTATACTCTGACGACTGACTTGTAGTCCTGCATGGAGTGGCAGCCTCGGGAGGAAGGGAACAGCTGGTTGGCAGACTTAGGGCTCGTGACAAAATAATTGTATGTTAAGTTTACAGTATTCCAGATAAGAAAATTAGTTCCTTCAGTAGTCGCGAAGGTTTCACATGTTTTTTCGCTACACCGAGCAGTAGTTTCCATGTATTTAGATTTATGTGTCTTTCTTAGCAAGTGTACCTATCTATATTTTGAACTCTCATTAAAAATTATATAGTTGTGCTGATAATGCAGGTGAATATTATGATTACTACATGTATGGTTTGAGGCCTCGTTTTGTATTTGTATTTGCAATGCAATGATGGTTCACTGTAACATTTGTTTGAATTTATATTTGTCAAATAAAGAAAACTTGATGAAACTCTTCTTTTAATTTCTAGAAGTCGAAAAAGCCTAAAATAGCATTTTGTAAATCTCTAGTTAGGTAGGTACGCAAATAGGAATATTCAAATTAGAACAGCTGATTCTATTGGTAACCTTCTTAGACTTAGTGTAACATTAGTTCGCAATATACATACAGGTGTAACAGAAAGGTGTAGTCTGACATTGGTTTCTAATCTAATAGGGTTTGTGGAAGTCAGATATTTAAGTTTTACTTTTTGTTTCAATTATAGTGACGTAATGTGTGATACCTTGCCAACATCGACAATTTATAGTACCTATGAGAGTATACGGGGCGCAATTGTAAGGTAGGTATATGTGAGTACGTTATGTAGGTCTACACCTCTGGTAATAGACCACCAGCGACAAATCGAGCCATGACGACGGCCCCCAGCTATGTAAGCTGCAATATCTACGATAATATCTCGCTCAGCTCTCAAGTGCATCTAATGTTGGCTTGGAAACGTTCAATCATCATTACTGCTGCAGTGCGATCGGTAACAGCTTCATAATGTTGTCGTAGGTAACACTCAGTGCGCTGGAATAAGGATTACTCGTTCATGAGGAGGGAAAGAATGAAGTGCATCATGAGTGCATCTTTAATACTTATACCATCTATGATGAATTGATAATCAATCAAAATCAAATAATTGTTGATGATTGTATCTAAGCGAACTAAATCATAATAACAGACCGATTTAATGAAAAGTAAGTGAATATTTGTATTATTGAGTAGGTAACTAATTGAAGAAAAATTGTAATTATTTATAAGTAGCTAGGTGAGTAAATAGTTAGTTAGATTAATTTATAGGCATAATTAGCATTTCCTGCCAATAAGGCGATACTTTTCCATATTCATTCGGCCCCCCTTTTCATCCAACTATGGTTGAAAAGTTGTTATGTTACATTTACCTGTTGCGCATTGTTCGTGTAGTGTTTGACGTAGTAGCGTAGGTATGTACCCAACAATTCCTCCTATCAACTGGGCCGCGGTAAAGTGCAGTGGGATAGTCCTTGCACCTTGATCATTGCGTGGCGCGCTGGGTATTCTAGTTAAGATCTAACTGATCTTAACGAACGGGCCTACTTTATTTCCGTTTTCAATGTTACTGAATTGGCACTTTATAAAGTAATTTTTAGGGTTCGGTATCAAAAGTAGGTAACTACCTACCCCTTTTACAAGACAGACATAGGTACGTGCAACAAAATAATCGTGTAAGTACTGCAAACAGATCCCCAATTGGTGACCGCGAGGCGAAGCCGAGCGGTAGCCCTTACCTTTAAACGAGGAATATTTTGTATGTAACGATAACATAATTATTTTATGTTTTGAGTTCTAGAAAAAGCCGCTGTAGTTTTCGATGAAATTTGCAATGTAGGGGTTTTTGGGGGTAAAAATCGATCTAGCTAGGTCTCAACTGAAAAATCGCGTTACCTATATCAGAGTTTTCATGCTTTTCTCATACATTCATGATGACATGGGTAGGTACGGTTTTTCATCCATATTAAGATCAAGCAATAATGCTTCTTGTTGAATAAAACATCGGAACTGGTTTCTTCCCTAAAATAAAAATTAGTTAAGTGCAGGTCGGACTCGCGCACGAAGGCTTCCGCACCATATAGCGTGTGTGCTACGAGTCTACGACCCTAGAAGTCGCAAAATATGGCGTTTCGTGTCCTTTGGCAGGATTCATTTGTAGTTCCAGAGGATGGATTTTAGAAGTGAAGCCACCTGGAATTCTGATGCAGGGGAAAGAGGGAGAGGGGTAAAGTTTGTATGGGCAAAAATAATATACTTGACCTATGAAGCTGTAATTTGGCAAGTTAGAAGTTTAAAGAACCAGGACGTAGGTAAGTTCATTAATTCTTTTTAAAGATTTGCCCCCACAGAGGGCAAAGAATGGGGCTAAAGTTTGTGCAAAAAAAAACCGAATACGAAGCTGTAATTTGGCAGGTAGGTAGTTAATATCTGTTGACGCAACAAAAAAAAATACTGAAATACACGAGATTGTATTAAATATGACTTCATACAGTCGTATATATGGGACCAAGAAGTCTATATAATATGGAAAACCGTTATTTATTAATCTATTTATAATACATACTTAGTTTAGAAGTAGATGTACCTTTAACCTTCCGTCCAAAAAATAGCATCTGTTAGAGTAAAAGTAAGTAAGAAAGTGCAATAAACATGAATATCGTTGATTATAAGTAGGTACCTACTTGTGTATTTATTTCCCTCGAAAATTATAAGATTCAGGACGTAAGTTCAGTATTTTTTTAAGACAAAAACGGGGCTCAAGTTTATATAGCGTGTTTGGTTGGTATCGTTTTCGTATAAAACAAAAGTTCATTCCTAAATTATAATTTTTTGCTCTTGAAAGGGGGGGGGGGGGGGGGGGGCAGGATTTCGAAAAAAAATACTGAACTTACGACCTAGATCTTTAAACTACCAACCTGCCAAAATACAGCTTCATAATGTAAAGTTTTTTTTTGTATTTCAACTTCGGCCCCATTTTTTGACCCTCGTGGAGGCAGAAATTGGAAAAAAATAATACTGAACTTACGTCCTGGATCTTATCTTACTAGGTACCTACCTACCTGCCAATTTACAGCTTCATAGGTCAAGTACTTTTTGTCCATACAAACTTTGCCCCTCTTCTGTTTTCCCCTGCATCAGAATTCCAGAAGGCTCCACTTCTTAAATCTATCCTTTGGACCTACCTACAGATCAATCCTGCCAAAGGAAATCTTAGATGTAGGATAGCCGCTGCCGCCAATAGTCTGTGCTTAGATGTAGGATAGCCGCTGCCGCCAATAGTCTGTGCTTAGATGTAGGATAGCCGCTGCCGCCAATAGTCTGTGCTTAGATGTAGGATAGCCGCTGCCGCCAATAGTCTGTGCTTAGATGTAGGATAGCCGCTGCCGCCAATAGTCTGTGCTTAGATGTAGGATAGCCGCTGCCGCCAATAGTCTGTGCTTAGATGTAGGATAGCCGCTGCCGCCAATAGTCTGTGCTTAGATGTAGGATAGCCGCTGCCGCCAATAGTCTGTGCTTAGATGTAGGATAGCCGCTGCCGCCAATAGTCTGTGCTTAGATGTAGGATAGCCGCTGCCGCCAATAGTCTGTGCTTAGATGTAGGATAGCCGCTGCCGCCAATAGTCTGTGCTTGAAAATTATAAAACGGCAATACGTATCTTCATCTTGTCGTCGTCTCAGTCTTTTGCTATTAAAAAATGTCATGCGCTTTTGTGTTTAAATTGACTTCATCATCATCATCAGGGGGTGGGCAGGACACTTGGCGAGGCGAGGTGATGACAGGTGGAGTAGATACCTGACCGAGTGGTGGCCGAAAGAGGGAAAGAGAAGCGTGGGTCGACCGGCAGCCAGTTGGGTCGACGACATTACCTACGCATATTGCGGGGATGACCGATTCGATTGGCATAGGACCGGATAAGTTGGCACGAAAGGGACGAGAGTTATTATACCCAGCAGTGGGGGGAAACAAGCTGCCGATGATGATGATGACGATGATCATATCAGCCCGTATCATCCCACTGAAATTGACTTATTACTATTTAATTCTAAACACCCTTTTTTCGTGTACCTATTTCAGCAAGTAGTTGTTGTTGTTGTTGTTGCGGCAATAGAAACACACATTCTGTAACATTTCAACTGTAACATTTCAACTTCTGTAACATTTCTATTACGGTTCGTGAGCTAAAGCCCTCTGCTGACGGACAGACGACGGAAGGGTGGACAGCGGAAGTAGTATTAGGGTCCCGTTTGGCACCCTTCGGGTACCGATGACGATGAGTTTTCTGTTTCGGTCTACCGAGCGAGTCTATTTCGATCTGATAGGTTCCTGGTTTAAAATAAACCACTCAATTGGATTACATACATCTTTAGATAAATGATTGCCATTTTCTATTCAGATGTACCTATCTGAGAAACATATTTAGATATTTCTGACAGAAATATGAAATTAGATGTTCTAGGGCAGGTAGCAACCACTTCTACCACTAGCTCAAGACATATGTCGAGTGCTGTACAAATCGGCCATAGACTACCTAGACAGAGGCAGGAGGCAGGCGGTAGGCATCATGGGCCACTGCGTTCTCATGTCAGGTCCCCAGAGTCAACAGATCAACTGTTTGTGCTGCGGCTGCGTTATCTTATCTGCCGTGTTTGCAGCCTCACATAGAGATATCTGCCTACATATGACCTAATTAGTCGACTAGGAGTTTTGGAATGTTTTAACGAATTTCATTCCATATAGGTACTTACCCTACTACTTATAAACATAAATCTTAGTTACATCTAGAAAGAGTAGAAATAGAATAGAAATTATTTATTTAGTAAAACGTTACACTTAGGAGTAACTAGGTAGACAAAATGGTATTAGGTACCTACCTACTGGATTTTACAATTCTAATTTTTACCGTGGTTCCCACACTAGGAAAATCCTGTGTCGTGGGATCCCATTCTGACCTGTTTATTGTTCGGAGTGGAAGGTATGTAAAGTAAGTAAACATGATTGTAGGTAGGTACCTATATACCTAGACATCTACGGCATTGTGCATTCGTTCGCATTGCACATAGGGTGGAGTCTCCTTGTATCGGCCCTCTCCTAATATCGGCCTCTTCGAGAAAATGGAACATAACTATAAGAATAGTCCTAAAATCAGAATTGTTATTATGCAAAAAGCAGCTCTATATCGTTACGTATAACCTTCCATATTTTGGTGCGGGTGCCTCAATATTTCAACGTTCTGTTGGAAATAGAGCGTGGACAGGTACGGAGCTGCGTCGTTTGGCGGCATTTCCGAGTCAAATCCCTGAGGCGACGCATTGCGTTGATTAGTATTTGATTTGAATTAAAAATACCTAAGCCATTTCATTTTATTTGTTCTTGAAGATAAAGAGTCAAATAACCGTTTAGATAGTATATTTTTACATTTATTTGTCTTTTTTATAAAATAATCGCGGGGCCGAGATTAGGGATCTGTATTTATTTATTAAGCTCAATATCGGCCGAGTGGCCGACATTGGGGAAATACATAAAAACGTCAAATAACATTTTTAGCTATTTTAACTGTTAGCAGTAACATTGATAAGGTTTAAAATGAAATAACAGCTCAATCTGATTACTAGATCCTAATGACGGCCGCCTAAAAACTATTTTTACCAGCTATGGCCGATATAAAGGGAATCGATGCGTAATAACGGCCACCTTAATATTTGGGTACCTAATTTCCTACAACCTTACAGTAAATAGGGTCAGTGGTATAAAATGAACAACTAGGTACCATTTACATTTTCCTCTACAGGTATGCCGAAACTATACTAAAATAGAGAGAAAGAAAAAAACTATACTAAAATAGAGAGAAAGAAAAAAGCTCCAAAAAAAATATTAATTAGTCTTTTCTAGTTACGTCTCAGTCTTAGGAATCAAATTCTGCACTGTAGTGATAGATTCCCCGAATTTTTTATTCCCTAGTGTTTTAATTTCCATTCGCTTTTTCCTCATTCTCTTTTTTACTATGCGGAGAGTTTCCCAATAGATTTTGTCCACATGCTCAAAATTCCCAGTCGATTTTCACACCGATCGATATTTTAACCAGTCTATTAAATTGGTTATTTTTGCTATAATCTCGTAATTTTCCCTGTAAAATGTAGACCCCAGATTAGGGGTCGCCTCGCTCCGCTCTGCTTCGCTCCGGCTCTCGGTTCTGCTAATAAGTTTTCAAACAGGAAGTAACCTATAATTGATCCAATCGGATCAATATCCAGAGCCGTAAAATTGATAATGATATTTTTTAGGAAGCGACTGCAATTTAATAGACTGTTTAAAATATCGATCGGTGTGAAAATCCACTGGGAATTTATAAGCATGTGGACAATATCTATAAGGAAACTCTCCGCATAGTAAAAAGAAAGAATGTGGGAAAAAATCGAATGGAAATTAAATACTAGGGAATAAAAATTTCGGGGAATCTATCACTACAGTGCAGAATTTAATTCGTAAGACTGAGACGTAACTAGAAAAGACTAATTTATAATTTTTTTGGAGTTCTTTACTTTATTTATATTAAGAATGTTGCATAATTGTGATCTTTATTTTATAATTACAGAATTTGATTCCTAAGACTGAGACGTAGAAGAGAGTAATTAATGATAGATAAGAGTTAAAAAAGTTTATTGTACCGATTTTAAAATATAAAACGTTATCGTGTTTATTTTCTTAGTTTTATTGACCTAATTTCCCCTTTGAAAATGTATGCCGATATTAGGGTCACAGGCGGCGGTAGTTAGGGTGTTAGAGGCCGATTTTAAGGGAAACCGGCATACTCCGAAAAAAACATCTATATAATCAAAACTAACAAAGAATTCGTAATTTTACCTACGTAATAAAAGAGTTTCATTATACCACTACCCAAAAAAGTGTTTGCAAGAAAGCCTAAGCTATTATTGTAAATAAGTCTAGCAGTCAAAGAGCAAAAAATGTTGACACGGCCGATAATTGGTGCCTCCACCCGTGGAGTCTCCTTGTATCGGCCCTCACAGTCCGCATCACAGTGCCCACTCTGTGCACGCGTATATAGTGTGTCGCTCCGTAATAAACAGCAAAATTAAGTGGTTACTGTAATCCAGTAAAATATTAAACACACTTTTGATTAGCACCATTTATATACAAAAAAAACAATCAATGTGCTATATAAATCAAGTGCAAAAATCGTAACAACACACGGAATCTAGGTGAAGTATCATCGTGATCAGCTGAGAAGCGCCACCCAGCAACAGTCACCGGACCGCACCCAAGGTCGGTCATTGCCCGGTCATTGAACTCAACGATACTTGCCTGCTCCGACGCGCTGCGCCCATCTCTGTCTTACCGCTGCGCCCTGCCTGCGTCGTCCGTCGTCCGACGAGATTACACACACAGAGCCACACCAGTCGACCCACACCACCCTGCCACAGTGAGTCATCTCGATACACCGCTGGCCCGCTAACTCATAGCTTCATCAAAATGAATTGCGCTGCTTGTAAAGAGTCTATTAACTCCACAGAATTGCTACAATGTCTGGCTTGTCACTCCTCATACCACTACAAATGCTTGAACATGCTCCCTGACTACTTTGCTAATAACATTACAAAGTTGCGTGAAAAATGGCAATTCATCAACGAGCGTCTCACAAAAACTAACAGGATACTGTTGGCGAAGACCCGATCGCTAGCTACTCTACATAAATGGAGGTTCGTCTGGGTAAGGGAGGGTCATATCATGATAAGAGAGCACGACAAAGGAAAATTCGTCAGGATTCGTACCGAGGAAGATTTAACACGGGTTTTCCAGAAAACTACTGTACCCGTTGAGTCATAGAAATAGTTCGCTCTTAATCTGTTTTTACCGCATGTCCTCTTATGTCATGCTTGTGTTTTTGAATGTAATTAAGCTGTTAGTGAACATTCATAACGTGATCTTATATTGCGTAACTATCTCAAACTTTGTAATTTTAACGTTTAAAGAGTTATGTTTAGTTATAAAATACACTTACAAAGTACACATTATCGTATTATTATTATTATTATTTATATTGTATAAATTATATTGTATCTATTCGTATATTTATTATAATGTATACATATATTTATATATTAGTTTATATTACTATCATACTATCCCTATCTCCATCAAACACTTTTTTTCTCAGAAACTTAAGATCCTACATAGCACTACCTCAGTAAATCGCGAGCCAAA
The DNA here is from genome assembly GCA_963457715.1 of Argyresthia albistria. Lineage (NCBI taxonomy): Eukaryota > Metazoa > Arthropoda > Insecta > Lepidoptera > Argyresthiidae > Argyresthia > Argyresthia albistria. The sequence continues at coordinate 11,141 of CAUOQF010000058.1, forward strand.
ATTACTGTTAATTTATTGGTATTTCAGTGCCCATACCAACATGTCATGCAACATATTTACTCTAAATGGCTGAATTAAACTTGGTTGTCACTGATATCGATACCACAGTTAAAGTCGGTGATGCCTGTATGGTTAGCGATGCTGAGTGTTGTGCGAATTTACTACACAAAAATGATGATTGTCTAAGAGTTATTACTCAAAATATCCGCAGCATCGACTGTAATCTTGACAACTTCCAAATACTGCTATCAAGGCTTAAAATCAATTACGATTTTATTATCCTGACCGAATGTTGGCTCCGCCACCTCAGCGTTCTGCCATGTCTTCCGGATTTTTGTCACTTCTCAACTAAAAATCATATTAATCAAAATAGTGGTATAGTAGTATATGGGAAGAGTAACCTTAACGTCAGAGTCCTTGAACCTGAAGTCTGTGACGCTGACTGCTTGGTCCTTAAAATCAGTGCCACTCATGTGATCATCTGTATTTACCGATCGCCCCAAAAATATAATGTAGATACTTTTCTAAGTTCCTTAAATCGTCTGCTAAATGACTTAAAAGATTTTCCTAATATTATAATGATAGGCGACTTAAATATTGATATATCGGATAGAAACTCAGACTCCAGATCCTCAGAGTTGTTAGAGCTATGTGCTATTCATGGCTTGCTCCCGACACATACATTCCCGACGAGAGATCGTTCTTGTTTGGACCATTTATTCGCTAAATCAACTTCAAATAAAATGACAACGGTAGTCTGCAACTCAACAGTAACTGACCATAGCTGTGTCATGGCATCGGTTCCAATCAATCAACGCACTGGACGTACCAAACCGACGTCAACTTATAAGAAAGTGAACTACGAGGCAGCCCTCGGCGACTTGCAGCTACTAGATTGGACTGATGTGCTTAATGAAGGTAATCCTCATATCGCAACTGCTACCTTCCTCCGAATTGTATCGGACACTCTAAAAAAACATACTGTCATCGTGAAAGTGGCCAAAAGAAAAGCTCCCTTGAAGCCATGGATTACTCCTGGTTTAGTTAGATGCATGAGATTTCGTGATTCACTTCATCTCAAATATAAAAAATCGCCCAATGACTCTATACTACAAATTTCCTACAAAAGATATAGAAATTATTGTAATAACCTACTCAAAAAGATTAAACGCAAATATGAAAGGTCAGAAATTAATAAGAATAGGCATAGTTTGAAAAAAACTTGGCAAACTATACGGGACATTTGTAGCTTTGGTACCCGCTCCAAAGCGCCAGTAGAATTGCTTCATCATTCCTATGATCCACAAGTAGCAATTGACAATGTCAATAAGCATTTTTCTAACGTTGGTCGTAACTTAGCAGACAAAATACTTGACAATCTAGGCGATACGGAAACTAATCTTGCTACTAAGTCCAAATCAGACATGAATTGCTTGAACTCCTTTGTCCTACTACCTACTGATGAGCTTGAAATAAGAAAAATCATAATGACTCTAAAGAACACAAGGTCTGCCGGATGGGATGATATTTCTTCCATGTTTCTTAAATCTGCCAGCGATTTGCTTATCAAACCAATTACCTACCTATGTAACCTATGTCTGTCACTAAGTGTTTTTCCAGATGTACTGAAAAAGTCAGTTGTCATCCCTATATACAAGAGTGGAGATAGAGACTGTGTAGATAACTATAGACCGATTTCCCTGTTGCCTGTCTTGTCTAAGATTCTTGAAAAAATAATTAACTACAGACTCATTAATTACTTAGAAAAAAACAAATTGTTAGCAATAAACCAATATGGTTTTAGACAGGGCAGGTCAACATCAGGAGCAATTGATGACCTGGTAACTCACGTGGCTAAGGAACTTGACAAGAGTCAAAAATGCGTAGGAATATTCTTAGACCTCGCGAAAGCATTTGATACTGTCTCTATCCCCATCCTGTTGCGGAAACTTGAACTTATGGGTGTAAGAGGCACAACTCTTCAAATGTTCCAAAGCTACTTAAGTGATCGACGGCAATGTACTAGGATCGATGAGGCAGCTAGTTCTGAAGCAACTGTATCCTTTGGTGTACCCCAAGGGTCAGTCCTTGGACCAACACTGTTTCTCGTCTATATAAATGACCTGTGCTTGCAAAAACTCACAAAGTGTAAGATTGTAACATTCGCTGATGATACAGTATTGCTTTTTAGTGGAAAGTCGTGGAAAGAGGTTAAAGAAACAGCCGAAGCGGGTTTCAAATCTGTACTCGACTGGCTGAACAATAATATTTTAACACTGAACGTATCAAAAACCAAATACATTCCCTTCAGCATGAGAAATAATGGTCAACCTGACTTAAGCTTTATGCTGAAGGCCCATACGTGCCGAAATCCTAGCTCATGTTCATGCCCATACCTTACTTCTACCTCAACTATTAAATATCTAGGAGTTGTAATTGACCAAAATTTAAATTGGAAGGCACAAGTACAGGTCTTAAGCGGTAGAGTGAGGAAACTTATTTGTGTTTTTAAAAAACTACGACACCTGAATGACGCCCCTCTTTTCAAATCAATATACTACTGTCTTTGTCAGTCAATAGTTTCTTACTCGATTAGGATCTGGGGTGGGACTAACAAAACAAATCTAATAAAACTAGAAAGAGCTCAAAGAGCTGTCATTAAGGTCATAAATTTTAAGGACTTCTTATATAGGACTGCCGACTTATATAAGGAATTCTCTGTGCTTACTGTCCGTCAATTGTATATAAAATCATTGCTCATTCACCAGCATTCCCTACCCGGTCGAAACACGACTAACAAGCGCAGGAAGGATCTGGTGTATGAAATACCTGGTTGTCGCACTACGTTTGCACATTCCTTTGGCTACTTTCGTGGACCTTATCTCTATAATAAATTAAGCGGTATTTTGACTACTCTCTACGACGCAACCACATACTGTTGCTCAAAAATGCTGGACAAGTATCTTTTAACTCTGGACTATGATCTTACGGAGAAGCTTTTGGAAACTTTAGTATGAATATATTTGTATATATTGGTATATATATATATATATATATTTATTCATTACTTATATAATAACTATTATATTTAGATCTGAATCGGTGAAAGAAAGCGCTAAAGTATTTATTAATATTTAGGTACTTATTTAATATTTTTTTATTAAAGCAATGTATGTAACTTGTTATTTCCTAAATAATGTTCTTGTATTTATTTTTTATTTTTCTTTGTATTTTGTAACATGTATAATATCTTAAATTTTTTAATATATAAATATACCATATTATCGTACATAAATAAATAAGGTTTTATATACATTTTCATTATTATTTTTTGTTTTTGTTTTTGATAAGTTAGTAACTAGTACTCAATCTGAGTTTAATTTTTATTTATTTTTTTATTTCTTTCTCACAACACACAGTTAACTCACAATAACTATGAATAGATCTAAACATTTATTTAATACATATTTATTTTCTTATACTTACAGTCTTTCTGTGAGAAGAACAATGCTCTGCCGTCATACAGTCTCGCACTAGTACGGAGAGCACTAATCTACTCACCAAAACAACTCACAAAGTACACAAGTACCTATTTGTTCTGCTATGTATGCTTTGTTTTTTTTGTAAGAATGTTTATGAGCTACTGCAACCTACCCAAATGTTCCTATAAGTTATTGTTATCTTGTTCTTGTGTGTGAAATAAATTTCATTTCATTTCATTTCTCTCCTAATATCGGCCTCTTCGAGAAAATGGAACATAACTGTAACAATAGTCTTAAAATCAGAATTGTTATTATGCAAAAAGCAGCTCTATATCGTTACGTATAACCTCCCATATTTTGGTGCGGGTGCCTCAATATTTCAACGTTCTGTTGGCAATAGAGCGCGGACAGGTACGGAGCTGCGTCGTTTGGCGGCATTTCCGAGTCAAATCCCTGAGGCGACGCATTGCGTTGATTTGTGTTTGATATGAATTAAACATACCTAAGCCATTTCATTTTATTTGTTCTTGAAGATAAAGAGTCAAATAACCGTTTAGATAGTATATTTTTACATTTATTTGTCTTTTTTATAAAATAATCGCGGGGCCGAGATTAGGGATCTGTATTCATTTATTAAGCTCAATATCGGCCGAGTGGCCGACATTGGGGAAATACATAAAAACGCCAAATAACATTTTTAGCTATTTTAACGGTTAGCAGTAACATTGATAAGGTTTAAAATGAAATAACAGCTCAATCTGATTACTAGATCCTAATGACGGCCGCCTAAAAACGATTTTTACCAGCTATGGCCGATATAAAGGGAATCGATGCGTAATAACGGCCACCTTAATATTTGGGTACCTAATTTCCTACAACCTTACAGTAAATAGGGTCAGTGGTATAAAATGAACAACTAGGTACCATTTAAATTTTCCTCTACAGGTATGCCGAAACCATACTAAAATAGAGAGAAAGAAAAAAACTGGAAAAGGAAGTAAAATACTAAAATAGAGAGAAAGAAAAAAAAAACTATACTAAAATAGAGAAAAAAAAATTAACACCCTGAAAAAAGACTGTAGCGATCAATTCCCCGATTTTTTATTCCCTAGTATTTTAATTTACATTCGCTTTTTCCCCATTCTCTCTTTTTACTATGCGGAGAGTTTCCTAATAGATTTTGTCCAAATGCTCAAAATTCCCAGTCGATTTTCACACCGATCGATATTCTAACCAGTCTATTAAATTGGTTATTTTTGCTATAATCTCGTAATTTTCCCTATAAAATGTATACCCCAGATTAGGGCCGGGACTCCACCAAAGCGGAGATGTGGAATATTTGTATGCGAGATGGAAACAGCTCACATCTCCGCTTCCATCGCGCAATACAAATATTCCACATCTCCGCTTTGGTGGAGTCCCGGCCTAGGGGGTCGCCTCGCTCCGCTCTGCTTCGCTCCGGCTCTCGGTTCTGCTAATAAGTTTTCAAACAGGAAGTTTGTAACCTATAATTGATCCAATCGGATTAATATCCAGAGCCGTAAAATTGATAATGATATTTTTTAGGAAGCGACTGCAATTTAATAGATTGGTTAAAATATCGATCGGTGTGAAAATCAACTGGGAATTTATAAGCATGTGGACAATATCTATTAGGAAACTCTCCGCATAGTAAAAAGAAAGAATGGGGGAAAAAAGCGAATGTAAATTAAATACTAGGGAATAAAAATTTCGGGGAATCTATCGCTACAGTGCAGGATTTGATTCCTAAGACTGAGACATAATTAGAAAAGATTAATTAATTATTTTTTTGGAGTTCTTTACTTTATTTATAGTAGAAAAGACTAATTTATGATAGATAATAGTTAAAACAGTTTATTGTACCTACCTGATTTTAAAATATAAAGCGTTATCATGTTTACTTTCTTAGTTTTATTGACCCAATTTCCCCTTTGAAAATGTATGCCGATATTAGGGTCACAAGCGGCGGTAGTTAGGGTGTTAGAGGCCGATATTAAGGGAAACCGGCATACTCAGAAAAAAACATCTATATAATCAAAACTAACGAAGAATTCGTAATTTTACCTACGTAATAAAAGAGTTTCATTATACCACTACCCAAAAAAGTGTTTGCAAGAAAGCCTAAGCTATTATTGTAAATAATTCTAGCAGTCAAAGAGCAAAAAATTTTGACACGGCCGATAATTGGTGCCTCCACCCTACTCGGCTTAACAAATTAACTGAAAAGTGACATAAAAAATACATTTTCCTCACAATAAACTGCCAAGTCCGGGTTGGACTCGCTTTGAGAGGGTTTCGTACAACAATAATAGGACTAATACCAACAAAATACCCTAAAAGTACCGTAAAATTCAGTTTTTCATACGAACTTTGCACCCAGGTTTAGTGGGTTAAGGGGTCAAAGTTGTAGATTTCGGAGTTTTTATGGGATATGGGATTATCTCTTCTGTGATATGGATGCAAAACTGCAAACATGTGCTTGCATACCAAAGGCCAATGCAATATATTGGCATAGTTCAACTTTATATTTTCGCCAGAAATGAAACCTAGGTATATGTTAGAGGACAATACCAGGAATCTAAAGCAAAAAGAATCAGGTATCTACACCGTATCGGAACAAAGAATTATATTTTGGTTTAAAACTATTTTACTTACAAGCGTTAGGTATACATGTTTATTTAGCGAACGTTATATTTATCGACCGTTGACAATTTGAAGTTCTTCAATTTATTATATTTACACACTTCTTTATTTGCGATGCGGGCCTAATTATTTAGACGTTCGCATTCTGCTACATTTTTTTTGGGTCTGCTACATTGCCGTTTTTAGGGTAAAGTGATTTGTTGTTATTGTTACAAACCGTTTAGTAGGCATTATATAGCCATAATGTACCAACAAAGGCATTATAGCCAGGTCACCCAAATACAAATTAAAGCACTACCTATGCTACGATACGACCAAAATATCACCCACACATGGGTAGATCATGCAGACTCGCAAATGATTCACAACATCGGCGCTCGAGACCCAGTCATAAGTGCCATAAGTGCCAAAAGCGCTGCACTGCACTGTGTATCGACCTCTTATGACTTGTGCGTAATAAAACTATATGACGAGTGAGGAATTCGTTAACCTTATTTATAACATTGATTAATTCAGGTCAGTCAGTGCAGTTATAAACGCTAACGCGGGATAAGCGACCGCACTTAAGAGTTACATCTTTTTCCAGTTGAGATTGTAGAGGCGCAGCTTCCCCAAGTAAGTACTCCCACGCACCGAGTCCCACCAGTAACCTAGACATGTAAGTACTCCCACGCACCGAGTCCCACCAGTAACCTAGACATGTAAGTACTCCCACGCACCGAGTCCCACCAGTAACCTAGACATGTAAGTACTCCCACGCACCGAGTCCCACCAGTAACCTAGCTAGACATGTAAGTACTCCCACGCACCGAGTCCCACCAGTAACCTAGACATGTAAGTACTCCCACGCACCGAGTCCCACCAGTAACCTAGACATGTTAGTTTTCGTGATAGATCCCTCTGCGATGTAAAAGGCGGTGAAAATATGAGTCAAGACAAGAGGTGTGTTTTTGTGGACCATAGTCTAAAGAAAGGAGTATTTCGTAATATCTAGCTTGTATGTAATTTATATGGATCAAATTAACATTGTTATCAACAGTGTTAACCGGGTCATCTTGTGACATTCCATGCAAACTCTCTGCATGAATGAGGATAACTCTTCTATGATGATAAGCAAGTAGATGGCAGACTTTACCTTACATACATGACAGTTTGTAGACAAATTAACATCAGGTAGGTACCTGTACGGTTCCAACGTCACCGCACATTTTCCCTACGCGGCATTTTACCATTTTAGTTTTATACCATTCAGTATTCATTTAGCCACCAAGGCGTTAGGTGTTACTCATCCCCACTAACCATCAAGTTTATCAATCCAATACAATTCTAAATTTACCGTATCTTATTCTTTTAATCATCTCTATATCATAATCTAAAGAGTACGTCCTACACCGTACATCTTTATGGTCCTTCGAACCTTTGGACCTCGCGCGTTTTTCTCACTTTCGTCGTCGGTGTGAGACGTTGCATCGTACTTCTATAGAACTGTGAGTGACACGTGTGCGGTTTAACTAACGAACAAGTGAACTATCAAGGAAACTCTAACAAGGGAGTTTTAAGTGGGGATTTATCAAGTTTTCGGTCACCAAGGACTTTATCAAGTATTTTAACTAGTGAACTATCAAGGAAACTCTAACAAGGGAGTTTTAAGTGGGGATTTATCAAGTTTTCGGTCACCAAGGACTTTATCAAGTATTTTATCACGTGAACTATCAAGTTTCATAAATTGTAGCTACCAAAATCAAGGAACAATCGGTCATCAAGGACTTAATAAGAGTTTGTCACCAAGGACCCTTTATCAAGTGTTCAGTCACCAAGGACTTTCGTATACCAAGTGTGCGATAATCAAGGATCTACATATCTGCGGTTGGTCACCAAGGACCTGCCTAACAAGGATATTCAAGCGGCGACAAGCTAACCGGGAGCTTCGGTCGTCTGATCGAGTCACGCGTGTCGGGGCAGCAACTGCAGTCACCGGAGGCCACCACGCACAGCAAGGACTAGCAAGGATCAAGTCACAAGTATCAAGATATCAAGTAAGATCTTTCCATTTCTTACCGTCTACTAACAACTATCAAGATGGAGGCTATGTACGACAGCCAGGCCGAGTTATTTGTAGCTATGGAGACTTTCTTTAAAAATCTTAAAAAAGATGGAGCGGATAGGAAGTCTTCACCTGACTATTTCAGGAAGAAATCGGAAATATTGGAGCGTTATTGGGACGACTACGAAGCGAATCATGTAAGGCTTCTCGAAATAAGTGATCCCGAGCGCCCATACTTCGCTCGTAAAGATTTTAATCAAGCGGAAAATCTGTACAAATCTATCAAGTGGTACATCGAGCAAGAAAAAATCAAGTATTTCGCTAAACAAGATTTGGGTCATGGGTCGAACGGTCATCAAGGACAACCAGGGAGTCAAGTCCCATTGACGCCTCAAGAAAGACCTCAGAATCAAGAAGAATCGAGTGTTCAACAAGTTCCTTCACCACGTCAAGCCGTGTCGCAGCATCAAGAGGTTGGGACACCGAGGGGGAGGGTTGAATCTCGCGGTAACTTCAGCAAGTTAGATGAAAAGCTACGGAAACAAGCCGTAAACTTTCAAGCCTTCAATCGTACTGTATCAGGCATCAAGGTCGAGACGATTAAGGAGAAGTGGGAGTTCGAGGATGTTCTCAAATCCCTCCAAACTCGTTGGTCAGGAATTGATACCCTTCATTGGGAGATTGTCAACGAGCTAGACGGAGTAGACCACGAAGAATATGAGGCAGCCTTCACGTCCCACGAAACAACATTTCAAGATAAAAAGGAAGATCAACAGCATGTTATGGTCCGTTTGTCATAGGGAAAAATCTACCCCTAAAATAGACATTCCCATGTTCGATGGAAATTATCAAGATTGGGTGAGCTTCATCGACATATTTAATGAGACTATTCACCTCAACCCGTCGCTATCAAGTGCGCAAAAGATGCAGTTTTTAAAGAGCAAGGTGAAAGGAGAGCCAGAAAGACTGATTCAACATCTAGCCATCAGCAGCAACAACTATAATACCGCTTGGGACACGCTAAACCGTCGGTACAACAACACAAAATTGCTTTTTACTTCCCAAATCAACTATTTATTGGATATTCCCGTCATGCAGCAAGCGTCACATCAGGCGATCAAGCGTCTTCACGACAATGCACTGGAATCCCTAAATGCTATCAAGAATTTAGGTGTCAATATCGATACCTGGGACCCGCTGCTGGTGCATATTCTGGCAGAAAAATTAGACCCCGTAACTAAGGACGACTACATGGAGTCCTTGAGCAAACCAAGAGAGCTCCCAAAGCTAAAAGATTTTTTTAATTACTTAGAAAGCAAGTTCACATACAAGGAGACTTCGTCGCGTAGCAATCAAGGTAAACCTACGCCGAAGCAAGTCACAAGTCAATCATCAACATCATCTCAAGCGCCATCATGGGCAAAACGATTCCAAAAATCATCGTATAACAAAAATGACTATCAAGAATCAAGTAATAATAAAAACCAGGGCACATCAAGGCATGCCTACAAGAATAAACCTAAACTTTGTTGCGCAATTTGTCGAAGCGATGAGCATAAGGTTTATTTCTGCCCAGAATTTCTAGCGATGCCACCACACATCAAAAGAAAGACGGTACAAAGTCGAAATTTATGCAATAATTGCCTACATGATCATCAAGGAAACACATGTAATTCTAATCGTCGTTGTCGCGAATGTTCGGGTCAGCATAACAGCTTGTTACACGAGGCGTTTGCGCAATCACGTAATTCGACCAACAGGGGTGTCGAAAAAACTCAAGAAAATACCGCTAACAAGGAACGCGGTGGATATGCGAAAACAAGCTCGCATGTATCTCAGCGACAAGGTGCTGAAATATTATTGGCTACTGCCGTCCTTATAATTCAAGGGGCCGACGGCAGAGAGTATGAGATGCGAGCCTTGATCGATCAAGGATCACAGGTCTCGTTAATTACGGAAAAAGCAGCTCAAGTACTAGGGGTTAAGAGGCAGCAATGCAAGGGAACGATCTTCGGAGTGGGAGAACAAGAGAATCGGTGTAAGGGCGTGATCAAGATAACATGCGCATCTATTCATAACGACTTCACTTTCGACGTCAATACCCTGATAATGTCCAACCTAATCAAGAAACTCCCCAGTACATCATTTGCCAAACCAAGTTGGTCATATATTCAAGGATTAGATCTCGCGGACCCAGAATTTAATATCAGCCGTCCCGTCGACTTGTTGCTCGGAGCCGATATTTATTCCATAATCATGTTAGGTGGAATTATCAAAGGCGAAGACCAATCACAGCCGATAGCACAGCTAACACAACTCGGGTGGTTACTATGCGGCAATGTTCAAACATCTTTCCATTGCAATGTGGTGCTGAATGACCTCGCCGGGATTCAAAGGTTTTGGGAAATCGAAGATATCACGGAGGAGCCACCGTTGTCAGAACAAGATGATCAATGCATACTTCTCTACAAGTCTACCACGAAGCGGCTGCCAGATGGAAAATATCAAGTGAGGCTTCCCCTAAAGAAAAATTATCAAGAATTATTAGGTGTCTCAAAACCAATGGCAGTTGCGCAATTTATGCAGTTAGAACGCAAATTTAACAAGAAAGATAGTTTTGCGAAAGAATATAAATTATTTATCGACGAATATCAAGAACTGGGTCATATGAAACAATGCCTCGTCGGTAATATGAAACGTGACTTGTATTTGCCGCATCATGGTGTCGAAAGACCGGAATCTACAAGTACGTCACTCCGTGTTGTTTTCAACGCATCCGCCACAACTTCATCGGGTTTTAGTCTAAATGACATGATGGAGAGGGGGCCCAATCTGCAACATGATCTGCAATCTCTTATCATGAAATGGAGACAGTATGAGTTTGCCTTTACAGCGGACATCAAGAAGTTCTTCAGGCAAATATGGGTTCATGAACAGGACCAAGCACTCCAGAAAATAGTATGGAGAGAAAACCCAAACCAACCCCTTCAAGACTACAAACTTCTGACGGTGACTTATGGCACGAAAGCTGCACCGTTTTTAAGCATGATGACTCTCAGACAGCTAGCAAGTGACGAAAGAGAGAATTTCAAGGGCAGCGACGCAATAAGAGTAATTCAGGACTCTTTTTACATGGACGACCTTCTTCACGGAGCGCATTCGTTAAAATCTGCTCAAATCTTGCAGAATGACCTAATTAAATTATTGGAGTCGGGTGGCATGGACCTGCGAAAGTGGAAGTCAAACAAGTCGGAGCTTCTACAAAACGTCAACAAGGACGAAAAAATTCAAGAAAATTTTGACTTTAAACAAGCTGAGTCAACAAAAACTCTCGGATTGAGATGGAATACGCAACAAGACGTCTTCACATTCCAGTCGAAAATTGAGATGACATCAAGGACACCTACCAAGAGGTCACTATTGTCGGATATTTCCAAAATATTCGATCCGCTGGGGTGGCTAGCACCGTTCACTACCAAACTGAAACTAATCTTTCAACAAGTATGGTTGGTTCCGGAGTTGAAATGGTATAGCGAGCTACCACCTGAAATTCAAGGAGAATGGCGGAAAATTAAGTCAGACATCGAAAACATCAAGGATTATCAAGTAAAACGATGGCTGGGTACGGAAAATTATCAAGATGAAGTCGAGATGCATGGATTCTGCGACGCCTCGACAAAGGCTTATGGGGCAGTCATATATTGCAAGATAATCATGGACGGTCGAGTTACAGTAGTACTCGTAGTTGGAAAAGCAAGATTGGTACCTACGAGTAAAGAGGTGTCGCTACCTAGACTGGAGCTTAGCGGGGCCCACTTGTTATCTCGACTGATGGCTAAAGTACAAGAATCTTTAGGTGCCTATAATATCAAGATTTATGGGTGGACGGACTCAACGGCGGTCTTGGGGTGGCTACAAGGAAATCCAAGCAAGTGGAAACCATTCGTCGCCAACAGAGTTCGTCAAGTGACTGAGATCATGCCGGCTGATTGCTGGAGGTATGTGAAGTCGTCAGAGAACCCCGCCGATTGCGCAAGCCAGGGCATAACAGCCTCTCAGCTGAGCGGCCACTCCCTTTGGTGGAATGGACCTTCATGGCTTGCAGCGTATCAAGCAAAACCAAACTGCGATGTTTACGAAACCGATCAAGAAATAAAGAAAAATATTCAAGTAAACGTCGTCGTACAGCAAGATAACAAGGATGTTGTAAAAAAGCTGTTATCAAGCTACAGCAGCTTTAATAAAATCGTGCGCGTACTAGCATGGGTACTGCGATTCGCCAAGTTATGCAAGAAAAAACAAGAACCGACAACATTCCTGACGGTCGGCGAGCTAAGAAACGCAAAACTTATCATCATGAAGCAAGTTCAAGACGAAACATTCCAACAAGAAATATCCGATTTACAGAAAAATCATTTGGTACAGTCGAAAAGCAAGATTTCGAATTTGCATCCCTATCTCGATCAGGAGGGCATCCTGAGAGTCGGCGGTAGACTGAAAAATGCGCACATCAGTTACGAGATGAAGCATCCGATCATCCTACCCAGGGAGCATACTCTGACACAGCTGCTGATTGATCAAGCCCACGAGCTCACGTTTCATGGAGGAGCTCGTCTTACAGCAGCATTCATACGTCAGAAGTACTGGATAATTGGTGGCAACAGGGTCACTAAAAAGCGCCTACGTCAGTGCGTGAAATGCAGAAAGGTCGACCCAGAGAAACATCATCAATTGATGGGCGATTTGCCGGAAGCAAGGACCAACCCCTCTCGTCCTTTCTACAACATAGGAGTTGACCTGACAGGTCACATCATGATTAAAGCCAACAAGGGCCGAGGTATCAAGACGACAAAGGGCTACGTGGTCGTATTTGTATGCATGGCCACGAAGAATTGTCACCTCGAGGTAGTATCAGACCTCACGGCAGTAGCATTTTTGGCTGCGTTGCGACGGATGGCTTCAAGAAAAGGTTGTCCGCGTCATATTTATTCGGACAATGGCAAGAACTTTGTCTTAGGAGACAAGTTAATACAGCAAGCGTTCCAAGAAATGCAGGAAAATCAAGAATTCCAAAAAGAGATCACGGAAATGGATATAAATTGGCACTTCAACGCCCCCTCGTGGCCCTCAGCAGGCGGATTGTGGGAGGCGGCCGTTAAAAGTCTCAAATATCACCTCAAGAGAGTGTTAGGAGAGCAGAGACTCACCTACGAAGAGTATTCAACCGTGTTGGCGCAGATAGAGGCCGTCATGAATTCGAGACCACTATGTCCTCTGACGGAAGATCCGCAAGATTTGGATTTCCTCACACCGGCTCACTTCTTAGCCTGTGGGCCCAACCTAACACTGGTGGAGACCGAAAGGGACCAGAGAACAAGATGGTACCTTACCCAGAAAATTTTCACCGATATTTGGAAAAGATGGCAAGCAGAATATCTCAGCCAATTGACGACAAGATGCAAGTGGAACAAGCCACAACCAAATATTATGGTCGACGACGTCGTGCTCATCCACGACGCGAACCTTCCAGCCGGGAAATGGGCTATGGGACGAGTGATCGAACTGCATCCCGGCAAGGACGGATTAACCCGAGTCGTTACTCTGAAAAC
>CAUOQF010000059.1:0-12955 GCA_963457715.1 Argyresthia albistria
GGGCATTGGGGCGAAGGGCGCACTCTGCCTTAGCCTTGCTCCTCGCTACTGCACTGGCACATCCATAGGTGGCGCTACACTACAAAGTAAGCTTACACCAACTGATCAAGTAGACTATGACGTATGCAGGAAAGTGATGACGTCAGAACTCCTGTGGGGCTGAGAGTTTCCCGACTTCCTAAACAAACTAAGTTAATGTGCTATCGGTACGTATACATGTATTATTCCGACCTAATTGACGCGTTATTGAGAAGAGACGAAACTTAATTGCAAAACTTTAGATTTAAGACTTAAAACAACTTTAATTAACTCAATAATTTGTAAGTAATGTAGAAACAAGGTTAATAGCCGTCTTGATTGATTTTCTGAATTAACCAGCAATAGATGAATCCGGCCTTTGAGGGTCAGTACGTATCCTGTACGTAATAACATGTACATTGTATGTATCAGTAAGTCTCAAGATGCAGAATTCAATTATTTATGAAAGGTTTAGTTACCAACACATACTAGTACTGATAAACAGAAACACAGTAGATATGTATGTTTAATATATTTGTTTATGACGTTTTTAGTCCGACGAGCCCTCGCGAATTGACAATGTTATTTCATTCATGGATTCCGATAATGTTTGTTTGTTGTTGACGGAAGAACATACAGTGAATGAGTTTGTGATTTTTATCATAACTTTAGTCTAGCTGGACTGATGACCCTAAAATAATTTGTATGTATGCTTACCATAATAATGATTGAGATCTACATACGAAATATGAAATTTGCGCTAATGATTAGATTTCTTTATTTGGTTGTTTGGATTCTAATGACAAGTTCAAGCCAGAAATAAAGTAAGTATATATGAAAATATCTCAGACCTCTAATACTTGTTCACGTAAACAAGTTGTTGGCTGTTTTTAGCAGCTGGTGGGCGGAACGGGGCTGGGGGTAGCGCTGCGGCGGCGTGACGTCACGTTCTGACGTCATTGCAACCGCCCGCACGCCCTTCCTGCGATTGCAGGCAAAATCTACCCCCTATGCTTAACCTCGTCCACTTTTACCTTCTCTATTACAGTCGCAAGTTCAGAATAGACGGATCTACCGCAGTCACGTGATTTGAACGTCTTAACAACATATGACATAGCGTCATACCTTTTTTTCCATACGGGGTGGCGGAGGCACATTGTGCCCACTTTTAGCTAGTTATTCAATACTTCTTTGTGCTTAAGAGTGAGCCGCCGCAACCAGCTAGCTTGAACGTTCTTCGCAAGTTGAAAAACAATATTCGGCGATCGGCTTTATACATACATTCATTAGAATACGCCCAATCTGCGTCCGATCCGCAAAATTATTCGCAAAGCCTGTTATTTTTATCGCATCTATTAACATATCGGGCAAGTTGGTGATACATAATTCATACGTTTATCAAAACATAACTATCGCTCGATGACCAAGTATTTCGGTACAAATTCTGTAAAAAAAAAAACCGGGTAAAATGCCAAATAATGCTCTATATCAGTCAATCAAGTTGTGTTACCTTGCCACCTACATAATTAACTCAAATTTAGTTATTTACAGTTTTCAATAAATACAAAAAGTTATTTAGATTCTGCTTCATCACTCTTATGCATCCCGCAATTAAATCAGACCCTCAGGTTACATTCTAGTATCGCCAGGAAAGTTTATCTCTTTCTGCATACAAGAAATCGGTCAAATTTTTATAGTTTGTACTGGGCTAAATGAAAATAAATGATAGTAAATTATTGCTTTATGTAGAAAATTCGATGCAGCAGATTCTTTTTTTGGCATAAACTGGTATTAACCAGTTCTTCCTGGTATATCCCAAACATTTTTATATTGCACTAACACAAAAGAATACAACCACGTTTTACGAAATAAAGTAAATAGTAAAGTACATGTAGCCCATTAATGTCCCCATCGAGGGGCACAGGCCTTTACTCGGATCCGATCTTGCAAATATTTGATTTCACGTTTTATTGTACCTTTAAGTTTTTAAGTTTAGACAAACGTTATCTTACCGAACTAAGATCTTAAACCACAAGTCTTAGAAACAAAAGCTATTAAGTTAAGTCGGATTACATTCTTTATATTTAATATTTTTTTAGGAAAAATTTCTAAAAAATTATTAAATATAATAAAACTAAATAAAGAAATAAAAATAAAAGTAACACATAGTGTAGGGAATACCATTAACAATTTTTCTTTAAGATCCGCGTATGACCCTACATTTAATGCGATAAAGAGAAGACATGTATAAAGGCAAGATCGAAGAAGAGATTTCTTCTAGTTCTAGCATACTCATTAATCAGGATTGAATTGAAAGGATAAGTTTTAAAATGCAGAAACATCTCTGGATAACATTTTTCTGTAATTAAATATGCATAAATGCAAAGTTTAAAACAAAGTCTATTTTCGAATCCCAAGACAGTCATAAATAATAATCACAACAGAAGTAAGTATTGGGGGTAAGTATACACAAAGCGTGTGTCCTTGAAACGGTTCACGGGCCGGGTCGATGAATGACGTGCTTAGTTCTAGTGACGTCATCACAGCCCCGGGTCGGGCGGCAGGCGGTAGGTGCGGACGCGGGAGGGGGAATACCACCCCAACACCATTTCGCTACACCACCGACCATCTTATTTTTAGACTGTATGACGTAAGCCACCTCTCAAACGGAAACTGCTTCAGAAGTTAGAAAACGATTTTTCTAAATATAACTGAAAAATCGCGAGCCGCTTCCACCCTGATAAACGTTTCTATATGCAGGTTTTAGAGGAAATTGATATTCTTTAAGCTGTAAGCTTTGAATAATTTGCATTTTACATAGCTGAAGCTGATATTTATAATCATCTTATGTACTAAGCTGTGTTAATTTCAGCTCCTACACAAGTATTCAGGTTGTAGAAAATTCAATATGATCAGGCAAAAGGGACCAACGATCACAATGGAGAGTGAAATGTATTACATTTTCCTTTTTCTAAAGATTTATAGATTAAGACAACTCTATAATTCCATAGAAAAAGGGTTGTTGATTTTGGATCGGCGCCCATAAACGTAAGCGATCGGAAATGATGGAACATCCGTGGGAGCGTGAAGGCCGTACATTAATGGGTGTTTGGGCTGCCCCCGTCCCCGTTCCCCCCCACACCCAAGTAGACAGGCCGGGAGCGGGAACGACGCGGAAAGGGGTCGGGCGAGACGTCATCAACAGCTGGCCGACGCGATACCGATACCCACTCCGGCCCTTTCGTTTTATCACCGCAATATCTCAGATAATCCGCGCCCATCTTTACGACGCATTCACATGCATACTGTACTGTTATTGATGAACGTTACGTCATTGATGATCATTGGAGGAAAGCCGTTCCCATAGCTGGAATCCAATACCCGCTAATGTACCTCTAGATTCAACATAAAAGTGTTAGTGGTATCATAAATAATAATAGAACCACTTTTGTTTTATACAAGAAACTCACCATTGGCAATAATATTTAAAACAAAACGAAAGTGAAAGTCGTGTTTTTATTCTGATTCTGAGTCATTCTAAATAGTCAATGTTTGTTCAGCCATTGTACGACCGGTCTGCGTATTTGGTGAGGCAAGTGGACATGTGCAAATTGGATATGCAGATCTATGAAATGTGTGTAGGTATGTATACTATAGAGGAGTCTAGGCGGCAATATGTGCGCAGGCGCATAGTGCAGGGTCCGGCGACGGCAGGTGCGCTGCAGCGTCTGCCGACCAGTTGCGACATCATATTGGGCAAGTGACAGATCTAAGGCCGTCGACTTCGCCTATAAACATCCCACATTATAGCTATGACTCTTACCTAACCCTTGCCAAGTAAAACTAATTCAAAAACGAATTGACATAATGTGATATCCACTTTGGGTTTTAGCGCCTCGGCTGATGCGCCGGTATTGTCCGGTGACTTGTGTGTACCTAACTTAATCTCGGGAATATAATGTTATTTGTTTATTTATAATAGATTGCAGCCATTGTACTTGAATGGATACAAATTACCACACGATTAAAATGTATTGTATTTGTTACAAAACTATGTATAAATGCTTTTATCCGTTTTCGATATTATCAGGATACACGAGTCTGTGTATAATTTGATATAATATGAACAAAATCAATTAGGAATATCGTGTGAAGTGATCAAAATAACTTAAACTGTATATTTACATAGTGTATCTATATACCAGTTTATTTAAATGTGTTTGATTGTAAGAAACTTGTTTTAAGATACCTTGGAATATTTACGATACCTGCTGTAAAAGCTTTTTTTTAAGCTTAATTAAAAGCTCAGTGCCGGAAATCCGTACAAGATTATGATTTTCCTTGTGAGTGCAAACTTGATCTTATCAGATTAAAGTTAGCATGATATTGGTAAAAATATTTAAGCAAGTATCCTATGTTGTATTCGTTTCCTAAGGTTGATAATATGAGTATACAATTATATTTAGAGGATTTTTGCTACCAGTCTATCAGATTCAACGGTGTATTCACATAACGTGTAATACAAATGTGCATACAATACATGGTTCATCTTTCAGTAAAAGCCCACCAACAGAATAAATAATCTAATAATGTAAGTTAGCTATTAAGACATTGTAGTGCCCTTATAGGGTTCATTGTTGGATATAATTTTGTTAAAGTGTACCGCAGTGACGCAATAAATATATGAGTATGAGTATAAGTAATTTTGCACTGTAGTTATATTTATGTTCTATAATTATTCAATTTGATATCATAGGTATCTTATGTAATAAAACGATACCAAAAGTTTATTAAAAGCTAAGGTAACATCAAACTTGGTTGTACCTAAGTGGGAGCAGTTATAGTAATGAATAAAAAGCTCTAGGCATAGCTTTTTATCTATATAAATGCGAGCAATGTAACTGATGTGATCACCGATCACTAGATTAAACTTAAAAGCTACTGGTTACCTGGTTACTGGTTAAAAGCTAAAATTACCTGGTTTTAGTTTACTTACTTCAAAATAAATAATAACACGGAGCTTTTATGGTATAAATTTTACAGACAAACTAACAAAACTCGAACTTTTCTCGAAGCTGTCAAAAGCCCTAGCTGAAAAAAGTTTCGCTGCCCAAATCGGTGCGAGAGCTTTCAACCCTCAATATGTGATATTATGAAGCTTTTCTAATAGATATTATTTTCCTGATTCGTCAGACACAAATGATTTCAACGAGCTTTCAGAAAATGGAATCATGCAAAACATTTCGGAGAAATTATAAGTAACAATAATAATATCAACAGGACTTAACTAAGATATAACAAACAATTAAAATGTAAATAAAAGAAACAAAAAGGGGAATACATACGTGTGTTATGGAAATGTCTAAGAGCGCAGTGTTTGCTGGAGGGCGTCAGCAACGCACCTCGCATTCTAGCCGATGGCCATAGTCACGACAGTTCCACACAGAGTCTACAACACCCAGAGGCTCTACACAACGAAAGCGAAAATAAACACAGAAGTAGAGGTTCGCGTGGAGTCGTGCGGGCGCTGACCTGGCGCAGTCTTGTCTTCCAGCGAGGCGGCGCGAGACTCCAGGGTCAGGCCGAGGCACGCGCTCCCCAGTCCCAGCTCGCTCAGCAGGATCCTCATGCGGCCGAGCACATCCCACTCACTGCACGCGCACTCACTAACTGCTCCGCGACTTGCTTGCCGGCGACGCGACGAAACCACTACAACGCTAGAGGACGTGCGGACGTGTTCGCTGCCGGACGGATGGTGCGTTACTGAGGCCGGCGGCGGCACACTCGCCGCCTATATCGCGACGCCTGACGTCACGGATGGGACGTCACCACCGTGACGTCACTAACGGTAACTCCCACGGTCCTCCGCCGCCGCCCGCCCCGAGCCTGCGCTAACGGCACCGCTCGTGAGCGCCCCCGCCCCGCGCCGCGCCGCCCGCCCGCCCGCCCCGCCGTCTCTTCGATCGCCCGCTTTTCACGCATTTCAGGCAGAGCTCCCACCCGGCATCCGCCAAACAGCTGAAAGTTTCTTCCGAGAATCGTGCATTTGAAATAGCTGCGTGTGTGTGATTTATTAATTCATATGTAGGAGATGCTAAAAGCTAAGATTTATAAGATAGAGCCATTACATAAAATAATAAAGGATTTGCATTTGCATAACTAGATATCTTACGATCTTGCGTCTCTCGACCGCATTTGCTAACTATCTGGTACAAGAAGGGTCTACGAGGATTCCATTTCCTCATAAAATAGTGTTTATTTATTTCGTATATATTTATTGCACATTAAAGACAAAACATAAAAAGATACAGAGAAGGAATGTACAAAGGCAAGCTTATCTCAGGAGCAAACCCAGGATGGACAGAGAATATTAAAATACAAAACAGGTAGGCCTATGTGCTCAAATAAGTGAAAAATAAAAATAAATAAATCATAATACTAATCTACTGAATATACTACATAAAAAGTACATAAATATTATATATATTTATATATAAACCTAACATGTTTAAATACCTCTATATTTAAGAGAGAGAGAGAGAGATAATGCTCCTTTAACCGATTCTTAAAAATAAAGAGAGATGGACTGTCCCTGATGGCGCAGGGAAGCGCGTTCCATAGAGAAATAGCCCTCATCCGGAAGCCATGCTCGTATGCCACAGTATTGTGTTGTGACGTGGAGTGGAGAGAATGGAGGCCGTATCAGTTCTAGGAAGTCTAGTCGAGGGGAGGAAGGCGAATCTTTCACGTAGAAAGCTGGGGTATCGAGGGTTAGTTAAAATGCTGTACAGGGTTATGAGGATGTGCATATCCCGCGGGATATTATTTATTTATTTACGTACGGATATTCTATTTAATTTTAGTACCTATTAGCAGGAGGCCCTAAATATCTATACGCTATACATGTTATAAATGGAACATTTAAAAATAAATATAACTCAAGGCCTACAGACAATATTTCAATAGGTGCGGTACGGTACAGGAAGTTAGAATTACCTAATACCTTATTCTATCTATTGATTGAATCTAGCTCTATTCCTTAGCGATTTCAATTTTGAATCACAATCACGATCCGTCTAATACTACGGTGTCAAAAGTCGTTGCAATGAGGTAGCCGAAGCTGTGTGCAACAGTCTGTTCCTAACAAATTAAAGTAGCAACACTTGCAGCATGCAATGTCCATCTAATCACATGTAGCGAGTACTTGTGGAATCTGTGGACGTGTGGGTGCGTCTCTTACGCAACTGTGCGAATGACCGGCGGCGGCGGCAGCGGCAGCGGCAATCCTCACGTCTTGTTGACCCGAACGCAAGCTAACAGTGCAGATCTTCGTAATCGTCTTTTTTCTTGTTGAGCAGGTAATGGATTTGTATATATTGCTAGGCGCTAGACAGATGAGGAGAGTGGCTAGCAGTTTAGTGCTTCCGAGTACAGTAGGTCACTGTGTTGGCGCGAAATAAATGATTATTTCAATTCATATGAGTTAAATGCGTTTCGTCTACGTTCGGTCTTGGGATGGTAATGATTATTTGCTGCTTCAGGTGCCTATTAATTTATAAGGGTTTAGGGTATAAATGTGATAGTGTATATATCCGTTTCCGGCTGCTATAGTTACTTGGTAGTTTGTAGTAGTCGTAAAACCCCTCCAACAACCCGCACTGAGCCTGTTGGAGATTGGTTCAATGTTACTTATATCCGGAAAAGAGTCTGTGCCTCTTGGTAAGGACATTAATGGACTATATTTAAAATTTGGGTTATATTAAAAAAAAACTTACGGTTATAAATATTTAATATTTACTGTTAAAAAGCAATTGGTATAGCAAAGCAAGAGCAACATTTTTGATGTCATCCGGTTTGCTTAGGCTGATTATTATTATTTACGATTTTAAATGCACTTAACAAGTGACAATAGTAACAATCAAACACTTGTTCTGTTACACAACCAAATCCAAGTACTACAGCACTCAATGTCATCCCAACGACAGTTGAGTGGCATAATGTGTGTTTATTCTATGTTTTTATATAATTATTGAGGGAGCCCCGTGGTCAAGTCGATTACACGCTTGCTTCTCACACAGGCGATGCAGATTGAAATCCCGGTGCTGACCATGTACTAAAGTCATGAGTAATCTATCGTAAGTACAATATACAGACGGACGTTCAGCGGTCATGGAAACACACCGTGAGGTAATTTTCATTACTCCATAACTGCGGCGGTGGGCTAGCCCTCTATCACGCAAAATAGAGTATTTCTTCCACCGAACTTAGATTGACGAGAAAAGAGGTATGCACTTTAGGTCCACATATTGAGGTCCCGGTGACAAATGCGTACCGTCGGCGCGCGGGGCGGGCGGGAGCGGAGGGCGGGGGCGGCGCGCGAGACGCGGCTAGATCCATCGCGACGCATCCCGCGCCCCCATTCGGAGCAGTTCGGCCGTTTCCGCATTGATTGCGCCGGTCGTCACTACAGGATCACTATAGGGCTGCTGGTGGGAATAGTTGAGCAATTTATATATGGCACATCATAACAGTGGAACGATTCGTATTTATACGAAAAATATCCGCGCAACCTTAGCCCTGTTCACTTTTGATATCACTCCCTTTGCCTATAAGGGGTTGGCAGAGGGACGATTGTGCCCAGTTTAGCCAGTTATTCATTACTCCATTTTGCATCACAGGGGCTATCCCATCGCCGCAGCTATGGTTTACTTTAGTAGATGCCTATTAGTTAATATTTTTAGTTTTTGTTCCTTAAGTATAATATTTTAATATGGTTTCCTCACAAGAAAATCGGCCTTTCATCGACATAAACGTACTTTCTTTGTTTCAGGATCCTGTGCTGATCCCGAAACACAGAGGTTGTCTGTAAAATATAGCTTGTCTGGAATTACAGCTTAGCAAACTACCTTTTTCTGATAAACAGGAGTGGCTGTAGTATCTTTCTTATTTTAGTAGCTCTAGCCACCCCTTGGGATTATGACCGTGTTTTTATGTTTAACATTAGTAGTTCATTTAAGTGAGATAGTGAAGGGGTGAGAGTCAGCCCTCGATAGGTCCGCTGCAAGCGCGTACGATTATTTGCGTCTGTTACGATTGGTCGCATGCCCCACTACTATTTGCTGCACAGAGAGCGGGCAAGCGTCCAGTTATTCTAATTTTACTTATAATCGATGCTGTCGCATCGCCTGCTCACCAACAAAGACATTATTGTACGACACAAGGTGCAAATTATATCTCTGTAAGTGCCAGCCTAAACTAAGATTTCTATTTTAATTTGGAACCATATATCTATTCGTACCACCATATAGTATTGTTGTAAATCTTTTTGTAATAATAAATCAAAATATACTGAAAATAGCACATATGATGCACCATCCATATAGATTGATCGAAAGTGGTATATTAATATAGGATATCTATAAATTGGTCTCATTGTCAATTTGATCCTATGATCACTAGGGTAAGCGCCACACGACCTCGTTTTATACTACAATTAACTAAATAAATTGGCCAAGTGCGAGTTGGAGGGTTCCGCTTCCACACCATCTACCAAAAAATTACGTTTCTTGGGCATCTTCATTTTTTCAATATTTCGTGTAGTTCAACAACAGATATACACATTCTGTGAATTTCAACTTTCTAGCTAAAACGGTTCGTGCTTAGAGCCCGCGGAAGAACAGACAGACGGAAAGACAGACAGACATACGAACAGCTGAGGCTTAGTGATAGGGTCCCGTTTGCCAGCCTTCGGGTACAGAGCCTAAAACCTTAGATCTACAATATAATCATGGCATATATTGTGTAAGAGATCCCAATAAGTCGAAGTACGATATCAATATCATCACTGTAAGGTAAGTTATTGAGTTGCTGGGTTGGGTATCCTGTAGTTTTCAGATCATTGTTAAGATCAATACCTACCTATATTTTCCCAGGAACGCGTAAAAACATCAAATTAGATTAGATTAAATAGAAATCCATATTTTATGTGGTGTTATGCTACTAGGCTAGTGAGACTACCATGACCTAAGACTTGTGTAGCCGTAAAATCAAGATGGCTAGCTGATCAAAGTCTACAAAAATATAAATACTAAGATAAGTTAAGTTTCCTAAAAAATACATTAAATCTTATCAGTATCACCATCTTATCCATCCATCCATCCATCAATATATTTTACAACTATGTCATAGCAGTTCGTGACACCTAAGCTAAACTATATAAATACCCCCCTGTAACATGGGCATTAGCGTTCTCATCATAAGTTCATAACCCGCGAGATAGCTTGATATTCGTGCCTGATAAAAAATCTTGCAGATAGACAACAGACTGAATCTTTTGTTACGATACGCTGAAATCTAGTTGGTTCATAAGTGAACCCTTATTCACAATCTGGCTCACCCATGGCAATAAGATGCTGTTACTTTAATATACTCGGAAGTAACCACCAAAGCCGGTTGATGTTGAAGTCACTATAAGTGCTCCACATCCACAGCCAAAAAAAGTTGATTTTATTTTATCATTCATCTGAGATCACCGTTATCTCCATCATCACAGGGCGTTTGTGCACTACAAGGAATTTAAGGCAAAATTTTTTGGGACCCAGACGGTGATCTTGAACATGCAGTAAGAACTCCTCATCAGGTGACATGGCACGAGTGGCCTTGCGGGACCTGGATAGCTAGTATCCATAGTCCTAGTAGCAAATAAAGTTGGTATTCAAAGCCCTGAACGGGTATGGCCCAAAACCTTTTGGACCTGGAAGTTGTTCTGGAATATACAGTACGGATGTAGCATTGCGTCGCAAAGGTTACTATATGTGGATTAGGCTTGGTAAATACAAGAGATGGTACACATACTAATTCTATACTGAAAGTCCATCTTGATTGTTTTTGCAGTATTTTTCCCCGGTATTTTTTTCCCAGTTTCTAAACACCGTCTTGGAGGGTATTAAAGGATGGGCTTCGTCAGCGATAAAGCTAAAAGCCTGGGTGTTGTTTTCAATAACTAGTTGACCTGGTCAACGCATGTTAGCGAGGTCAGCGGGCGAGTTTACGCTACCTTTCACTCTCTCAGGAGACATCAGAACTCTCTTTCTCGACGGACTAAAATTATTCTCGCCCAGTCAGCAAAAGAAGATTCTTCCCCTCATTGACTATGCCGATGTCTGCTGCGTTAGCGCAAATGAAGTGCAACTGAACAAACTCCGAACGATTTCAAAATCTCGGGATTCGGTTCATCTTCGGACTGCGCAAGTATGATCATTGATCACGTCTCACAACACCACAGGGAGTTACAAGCAGTAACTACCGACTCGTCTTCGTCTCCTCTACATATTTTGTGGAACCCTCGTTACCCTAAATTCTTGCGAGATTGCTTTTTATTTCTTTCTTCTACGAGTAGCAGCCCCCCTAGACCAGATGCAAAACGCTATTATCGTTCTCAGCGAAACGCTGAATGACGCGATTTGACAATTAGTTACGCTAAATGACGTCACCAAATGTCAAATCGCATACATTTTGAATTTTCGTTTCTATTAGTTTCCGTAGCGTTATTAACTTTGTCTAGGCGTGCGCCTCGGAGACCTCACATGACGCCACAACCACAACGCTCCACTTCAGCCTACGAGCACGGGTTTACAATCCCGCAATTTATACAATTTATTAGAGATAAAAGATTTCTTCTCGCTCGCCTTTGTACATGATGTTTTCTATAAAAATCTATCTGTATAATTTTATGTGGCTACCAATAAAACAAATTACGAGTGTTTTGGGCCCCCATAAAAGTCAAACTACTACTGGACCAATTTTAGTAGATATTTATTTTTGTCATCAACGCATTTTATCTTCTTTGATTTATTGAAAAGAAAAGGCCGCGTTCCTCCAAGACTGAAACACTCCTAAAAAATATACGATAAATATCTACATATAAGAAAAAGTGAAAAACTAATGTTTGTATTCGTGTTTAATTTCATCTCTTTGGTGTCAGTTTGTTTATTGGTACATCTCTGTGGCAAGTTTATATACTCTTTGCTCTGGGTGATGAGGCTGTCAGTTTGTATAAACAGAAATTCGTGCAATATAATCGAAAACGTAGATAAACTGATGCTGTGTTTGTCGTAACTTGGCCCTCTGTTTGCCAACAACTATCAAATAGTCAATAACACGAAGATTTGTTAGCATAGTGGAGGCGGTTGATAATACCGTAATCAGTGGAGGCCGAGCAACAAACTTATCAGCTGGAAGTTCTGTACTATATTTTATTTAGACCGTTGAGTGAGTCAGTAGTCTAGTCGAGTCGCGCGGAGTTGGCATCTCGGCAGCACCGCGTGAGATAATCGTGCGTTCGTGTGCGCATAGCTGTATGTGCTGTGCGCGTGTGTGCATAAGTCGCTCTGTGCGAGTGCGAGCAGCTGAGCGCGAACGCAGCGGAATCGGTCCGCGAGATTCCATCAAAACGTGAACGCGGCTTGTTTCTAACCAAGCCGATGCCGTCAGCGCGTTGGACTTGGAACACTGTTGTGCGCTTGTAAATTATACTAATTGGGCATGGCGGTCTCCAAACGCGAAACAGTGCATCAATTGCTGCCCCGGCTCCCGTAGTGTACGGCGACCGCTCATTCAGTGTGTAAAGTTCTCATCCTACGTTACGCCATCGTACCTATACGGTATTGCACGGGCTGCTAAACTATTTATTGTTGGTGCACTATGCACCGCCAGTGTGACTGTGTGAGTTAAGTGCATCATAAATAGTCGGTGCAAGAGGGGTCCAACGCAATGAGAGCTATTGTAAGTATCCTACTGTTAATTCGAGTTCTAATCGCAGTTAATTCCCAAGTTTTGAGGTTATGTTTAGGAATGTTAGAGACAAAAATATCTACAGATATAGCTGATGTTCCGTAGGTGGTTTGTTATTCACATGGCTCTTTTAGACGTTGTTCGT
>CAUOQF010000061.1:0-54076 GCA_963457715.1 Argyresthia albistria
CCGAAGAATTGTTTGTTAATAAGGTTACGGAAAGTAGATGCCTTATCATGGTAAATATCACAGTTTTCTGCATAGTTATCGTTGTATAATTTGCCTACTCTGAGCATGTATGCGTTTTGCCTGTAGTTAGTTCTAGTGTTTGGGATATTCAGTTTGAGGTTAATTCTTCTCCTGGATCTAGTGGCCGGGACGACAATCTGCAGTTTGCTTAGTAGATCAGGAGCGTCTATGATACCCTGTGCTATGGCAGATAGGAAGGTCAGGTCAGCTGAATCTCTACGCAGAGTGAGTGGTAGAAGATGTTGTTTTCTACAATTTTCCTCATAGTTGGTTGATGTTAAATTGAATCTATAATATAAGCACCTCAGGAACTTTTTCTGTATACGCTCAATCTGGTTTTTGTATACGTCGTACCTTGGATTCCAGACCTGCGAGCAATATTCAAGTTGACTTCTTACCAGTGTACAATACAATATTTTGAGTGTTTTCACAGATCTGAAATCTTTGGAAGTTCTCATTACAAAACCCAGTGATTGTGAGGCTTTTTTGACAATTTTATTAATATGTGCGTCAAAGATCATTTTGCTGTCCAGTGTGACTCCTAGATCCCTGACTTGTGTCACACGGTTTAGTATTTGTGAGGTAATAATATATTGTGAAATGGTTGGACTTAGTTTTCGTGTGAAACTGATTACGCAGCATTTGTCCACGTTGAGATCGAGCTTGTTGAGTGAGCAGAAATGTTCGAGGGACCTAAGGTCATGTTGTAGAAGTTGAGTATCATTTAGTGAGCTGATAACCCTGTATATTTTCATGTCATCTGCAAAGAGAAGACATTTTGAGTTTTGGAAGCAGCGGTCGATGTCGTTAATAAAGATTGTGAATAAAAGGGGGGCTAATATGGAGCCTTGGGGAGCACCCGAAGGGATCGTGATGGCCGCAGAAGTATATCCGTTGAGTACTACCGCTTGGCTACGGTTATCAACGTATGACGAAAACCATCTTAGCAGATCACCACGAATCCCAGCAGAGAGAAGTTTGGACAGAAGGATGCTATGATCAATGCGGTCAAATGCTTTGGAGTAATCTGTGTAGATCGCATCCACCTGTCCTCCCCCCTCCATACCTTCAAGTATATCCTCCACGAAGTTCAAGTTCAAGTTCAAAATTTTTATTGACCATAAAATCATACATATTACTTAGTCAACGTCAATATAATATTAATATTTTTGTATACTACCGCCCGTTCGGAAGTTGTGGGCTTAGGGATGGAGCAAAGAAGGGCAAGAAACCTCCCCCGTACCTCTTTTAAAATATCAGAGCCTTAAAAATACAATGTTATGTATTTCTACTTAAGTCTAAGGAAATACACCGAGGAGAGACGTACTGACTCAGTCCATCGCCCCTCTTTGGATTTCTGTGCGCTGAGATGGTAAAGACCATGCAGTTTTGTCATCTAAATATTCTTTTACACTGTAATATGACTTCTTCAATAGGCCGTTTTTGACATAGTTTTTGAACCTCCTTTCTGGTAGGTCCGTTGCTTCATTAGGTATTTTATTATAAAAACTAACACATACTCCCATAAAAGAGTGAGCAACCTTACTGAGTCTGAACGCGGGCATAGCAATCTTATTTCTATTTCTAGTGCCAATACTATGATTATGACCTAAAGTCTTAAATAAACCTATGTTTTTTCTGGTATACATGATATTTTCATAAATGTATTGACAGGTAACAGTAAGTATATTGAATGAATGAATGGGAAGAGTACTTCGTTGGTTGTAGTCGATCGCCCTTGCATGAAACCATGTTGTTGAGGACTGAAAGTGTGTTTGAGCGCATTATAGGTTTGCTTGTAAACTATTTTTTCGAGTAATTTTGCAAAAACACAAAGCTTTGAGCTTTGAGATCGGGCGGTAGTGTTCTACTTTATTTTTAGAGTCCTTTTTATGTATTGGTGTTATCAATGCGGATTTCCAGACGATAGGTACAATACCTTCTTGTAAGGATCTTTTAAAAAGTAAGCAGAGTGGTCGTGATATACTATTCGCGCATCTCCTAATTAATATTGGGTGAATGTCATCCGGCCCAGGACCTTTGTTGATATCTAATGTTTTGGCTAGCTTGTAAACGTCACGTTCGAGGACTTCAATTGTGTGTACGTCCGATGCTGATGTGGATGAGCCTATGTCGTAGAGATTAGCGTGGGGACATGCGCTACTAGAGGTTTTTTCTAGGTAGGTAGATGCGAAGAAATCAGCAAAAGCGCCACATATCCCCTCTCCGGTGTCGTAAGTTTGGACACCATGTGTCATAGAACGTGGGTATGCATTGGTCAGTTTCTTATTCTTAATGTAGGCCCAGAAGACTCGTGGGTTATTTTTTATTGAATCTTCAACAGCTCTCATGTAGTTAATGTAGCATTCTGATTCGATTCTTTTACAACGGTCTCTAAGTAGTGCGAAAGTGTTTTGGTCTGCTAGGTTTCCGTATGTCTTGTATTTTTTGTGAAATTTGTATTTTTCTTTCAGATTTTTTTTCAGGGCTGGTGTGTACCAAGGCGGGTATTTGCCTTTCGTTATTTGTTTGTGAGGGATATATTTATTCCTTAGCTTTATCAGTGTACTGTTGAAAAGGAGTACGGCATCATCGACTGAGCCTGAAGAAAGAGTAACCTGCCAGTCCAGTTCATCTAATTCTGAGCATAATGAATCGTAGTCACCGTGATTGTAAAGATATTTCTGTCGACTTTTCGGTCTGAGAGTTTCGAACTTGATAAAGTGAGGTTTGATCAGAAGTGGAGGATGATAATCGTCTACTTTACTCAACGGCTCGAGACATATGGTTACATCCACGGTGTCATTAGCAAGAACAAGATCTAGGATTTTATTTTCGTGATTTGAGATGGCATTAAATTGTTTTAGGTCGCACATCGTCATTAGATCGATGAGTTCAAGATGATCGTCGGTTCCGGTGTGAATAGGGGTTAAGTGATAGTTGTCAGTATGGGGCGTCCAGGTGATGTTGCTCATGTTAAAATCGCCTAATAAGAGAATTTTATCATTGGGGTTTTCGCATGACACGTGAGTGACTTGAGTTGCGTGGTTGGATAGCTGATCGCCAAATGATAGGCCTAG
Source organism: Argyresthia albistria (assembly GCA_963457715.1). Classification (NCBI taxonomy): domain Eukaryota; kingdom Metazoa; phylum Arthropoda; class Insecta; order Lepidoptera; family Argyresthiidae; genus Argyresthia; species Argyresthia albistria. The sequence continues at coordinate 3,141 of CAUOQF010000061.1, forward strand.
GTTTTCTTTGCACAGGTATAGACAGCATAAGTGAAGCCTAGTCTTATTACTTAAGTCGGACTTGAATGTGATACTCACCCATAGATCTTCCGCGCTTGAGCACCAGTCTTTTCGTTCGACGACTTGGAGTTCAGACCGGACAGCGATAAGAACACCGCCACCCATGCTCTGTTCTGTGGCTTCATAATTGCGATCCCTTCTAAACACCGAGTAGTCACTACTGAATAATTCTGCGCTATTCACACTATCAAGTAGCCATGTCTCGGTTAACACAATCACGTGATAATTAGAAAATAAGTCTATGTTACGTCTAAAGTTTGTAGTTTTAGTACGCAATCCTCTAACATTTTGGTAATAAATGTTAAGCATTTATGTTATGTCCAACATAACGGTACCACTGAAGGGTACCTAAGTATGCTAGATAGGTATACTGTGAGTATGACTATGGTTAGTAATCTGCAAAGGTAGTTTTCTGTTAGAGGATCGCATTTGTATTGAGCAGGCTTTGTGACGATGACGTGATTAGATAGTGTGTAGCCGAGTTGTTTACTTAATAGTAGTGTAGGAATGGTCGTCTTATAATAGGTAGTAATAAGAGTAATACTAGCAGTTTGCGTCTGGTTGTAAATAATATGGGTATGGCATAGTGTAGATAGGCTTTTATGTTTGTGAGTATTTAAACATGTTAGGTGTAAGTCGTGGGAAGTATTTATAGTATCAGCTGTTTGTGATAGGTGATTATTATGAGTGACTGTTGGGCGTTTAGCAGGTATAAATTGTTTAGCAAAATAGCGGGATAAGGCGGCGGCGGTGGCGGCCAGTATTGATAACAAAGCAGTTATGAGTAGATAGATGGGATAGGCGATGCGTAATGAGAATGAGTTGGCAAATGTACGTTTGCAGTAAACTGTGGTTGGATTATTGGGCATGAAAGGCAGCAAGGTTAAATGAGTATAGGTATCGTCGTTGACAGGCTGGTGACGAAGCAGTAATAGTGGATGCAGCAGTAATAGCAATAATGGATGTGATAGCCAGTTGGCGTGATAATAGTAAGTATCTATATCTATGGTTTGTTTACTTGCAAATGAGTACAGCAGTGGCAGATCCGTTGGGCATAATAACAATAACTGATGTGATAGTAACACAATGACAAGAATAATGCACATATACACTGGTTGTCACTTCATTATTTTCTGAATGTCGTCGTCAGAGTTGATGATTTGTATCTTGGAGGTTTCATTCTTTCTTGCTTGGATCCTACCGTTCTTTGTCCAGACGAATTTCCAGCCGTGTAATTTTGTTGCTTCTTTAGTTTTTGTTAAGATTTTCTTGTTTTCGGGCGTCAGATGTTCATTTATATGGACTTTTGAATCACACGCGAAGCCGAGTTGTGATGCAGTCAGGTTTTTGAATTTCTTTGCTGCAGCTAAAAAGTCATCTTTGATGTAGCGATTCAGGAAGCATGCTATAATGGGCTTGCAGTTTGTGTAGGACCGTGTTCTAGTTATAAAGTTGATCTGTTCGCGTTGAATGGGCCGAGAAATCGTCTTGCTGATTGTGACAATGATATCCAGTAGATTCTCTGAGTCAGACATTGGGATACCCTTGATTTCGATGTTATTGAGTCGGTTCCACTGTTCCTTATCATGTTTTTCAGTAGATAGTAGGGCTATTTTCTCTTGAAGCTGATGGTGGTCTTGTTTACATGTCTCCGGGCGATTCTCAAGGTGGGTAAGCCGTTCTCCAATAACTTCGGTTTTTTCGTGTAAGTTTGACACTTCAGTCGCAGTAGCAGCCAGGCTTCTTTCGAAAGTTTGCATGTTGGTCTTAATTTCAGCTACCGATGATACCAGGTGCGGAAGAGATTGCAGGGTTTGGTTAATCATGAGAATACCCTGCCGTAGTTCTTGTAGTGTTGATTCTATTACAGGGGTTACAACAGCTTGGGTAACGTGGCTGGAGACGGTGTTTGGTGACGCCGAGGGAGATGATGAGTCCACAAGTGTTCCGGCGGAGACATTTGTACGGTTGGGGTCAAAGGTCTTGCAAGGCTTGCAGAGCAACGTGGCCAACCTGCTCGCGCCGAGTTTACGGTAGTTAGCTTCTGTTATTTGGGCACAATTATGTGGTTCTCCCTGGCACGACCATGGCCTGTTTTTTCAATTTCTTTGCGGTACATATTCATAAATAAATGTGTACTTAATTGTACTGATTAATTTATAAATAGTACTCCCTTCGCTTTGAAGTTCTCGTGGTCGTGCTGGGTAGGTCACTTTCTAGCACGACCACGAGAACTTCAAACCGAAGGGAGTACTATTTATAAATTAATCAGTACAATTAAGTACACATTTATTTATGAATATGTACCGCAAAGAAATTGAAAAAACAGGCCATGGTCGTGCCAGGGAGAACCACATATACTTGTTTGCACTTGGAGCACTGTGCTCCATCGGTAAAGTTGATGTTACAAGTGGGACAGGTATTCATTTTTAGGTTAGGTTAGACGCGCTACGACGTACGCCGGGCGAGTTGGTGATTATGACTTAGAAACACTTGCAGTCGTCGCTGCTTTACAAAAGTTCCGAGTGTACCTAGTTGGTGTGTCTTTCAAACTTGTGACGGACTGCAATTCTTTGCGAGCGACATTCCAAAAGCGAGACATGCTACCGCGGGTTGCTAGGTGGTGGGAGCAAATGCAAGAGTTTAATTTTGAAATCGAATATAGACCTGGCAAGTTTATGTCCCACGTTGACGCCTTAAGTCGCAACCCCATTGAGCTTACCATGAATGTAATGTCCATAACAACCGAAGATAGCAACTGGCTAACTACTGTTCAGAAAGCTGACAGTGAGATCCAGCGAATCATTGGTATCTTGAATGACCCAGAACTAGATAGTGTGGTTGATGTCAAATCAAACTACAAAGTTAAAAATGGTAAATTGTTTAGGATAACGCCATTAGGAGATAGGTGGGTGGTGCCTAAAGGCGTCCGTTGGCAAATCTTAAAGCAAAATCATGATGACATTGGCCATTTCGCGTTAGACAAAACCCTTGAGAAGGTAACGGCTACTTTCTGGTTTCCCAAAATGAGAAAGTTCACAAAAAAGTATGTAGGGTCATGTCTAGAGTGCGCTTATTCTAAATCTTCAGGAGGTAAACAACCAGGTTTCCTACACCCGATCCAAAAGATAGATATCCCTTTTGACACTGTACATGCAGATCATGTAGGCCCATTTGTCCGCAGTTCTAGGGGGAATATGTATATATTAGTAATGATTGATGCATACACTCGCTTTGTTTATTTGAAGCCAGTCCGAAATACAAAAACTCAGACTACCATAAGGGTGTTTCGCGAATATTTTGGTACGTTCGGAATAGCCCGAAGAGTCATAACGGATCAAGGGACGTGTTTCACTAGTGCAGTTTTCAAAAAAATTACACATGAGAAAGGCATCAAACATGTTTTAAATGCCGTAGCGACTCCAAGGGCAAACGGGCAGGTAGAACGCTACAATAAAACTATAGTCGACGCTCTCACTGCAAAGTCAATTGGCACTGCGGATAATAAATGGGACGACCACCTTCCTGATGTGCAATGGGGTCTGAACAACACATTCAATAAAGGCATTGGTCGTACTCCAGCTGAGGTTTTATTTGGCATAAGACCCGTTGGTGCTAATGAAAGTAGACTAATGTCGGAACTAAACAACGATGTGACTGATACCGACAGAGATCATAATTTAGCTACAGTTAGGGATGAGATCAATAATTATGTCAAAGCCAGCCAAATAAAACAGAAAAGCACATATGATAAGAAACGTTGTCAACCAATCACTTATAAAGTAGGAGACTTAGTGCGTGTAGAACGGCAAATCCCTTCGACTGGTCAGAGCAGAAAGTTAGTTCCAAAGTATCAAGGTCCCTATCGCATATCACAAGTTTATGACTTCGATCGGTATCAAATAGAAGATACCCCCTTAACGAAAAAGTGTAATAGACGCTATTCAACAACAGTTGCTGTTGACAAAATTAAGCCATGGCTTAACTTTAACAGGCCTCACCATGATTCATCTAGTGAGGATGATAACATGAGCCAATAGTATGTTCGTCTTCCTTCATGCTATTATTTGCTAAATCTACCCTAATGGTTATGAAAGATATGGATTCCATTCGTTAATTATATCACAGTGTGTTAATCATTGTTTGTTACAGATGCCAATTGTGGCTGGTATGTCAATTGTGACAAATACGTCAATTGTGACCGATGAGCCAATTGTGGCCAATATGCCAATTGTGGCCAATATGCCAATTGTGGCCAATATGCCAATTGTGGCCAATATGCCAATTGTGGCCAATATGCCAATTGTGGCCAATATGCCAATTGTGGCCAATATGCCAATTGTGGCCAATATGCCAATTGTGGCTGATGTGTCAATTATGACCAATGAACCAATTGTGGTTAATATGCTAGGTATGTCAAAAGTGTCAATTGTGACCAATAAGCCAATTGTGGCAAATTATGGTCAATTGTGATTAATGAGCTAACCGTGACTGTTATGCCAATTGTGCTTAATTAAGGTGAACTACCAATTCTGGCTGATGAACCAATTGTGGTGGAAATATCAATCGTGACCGATGAGCCAAATATGTACCAGTTGCAGTAATTTCCAACAGTTGCTGCGACCAACGTACCAAATGTGCCGTAACTAAAAGCAATATAGATACTTTTAAATGTACTTTTTCTTTTATACAGCTTGCTTTGACATGTTTTGTGTATTGCCATCTGTGTTTGGAGATATTTGATGTGTAGTTGATAAATAAGTTTTCTCTTTGTTGAATCCTAGTAAGTACGTAGGTACTTCTACTTACAGTTCTGTAGCGAGGTCGTACATTGCTTTTGGATGGCCGACTGTTAGCAATTATTTAATAATCCTATAAAACAATAATAATTTGTTAATAAATAGTAATAACATTATCGGCCTAAAATATTTAGTTTTGATATTGACTTACATATAAAAGAACGAATACTGACTCGGTGGCCGTGGCACGCGCCAATTGAGAATATGGCGGAGAAAAATTATGAACGTCGTCACGTCGTTTTTTCGAAGAATAATTAATATCTGTTACCGAGTCAGTCTTCTATCCTTGCTAAGGTGCCTACAAGTATTGTTACAGTTTGTGTTGTTTGTTAATGGAATACAGACATTTAATGTGAGTACAAATTACCGTTTTATTCATACGTAGTTATCACCACCCCTTTGGCAGGATAAAGTATAGAAAGGCCTTATTCGATATGGAAGTAGTTAACACCCTTTTTCATGCGCCTGCTTTTCAATACTCCATTTTGCGTGACAGGGGGCTAGCCTATCGCCGCCGCTAAATTATGTCAGTTTTTACATACAATACATACATACATAGATAGCGTCACGCCTATTCCCATACGGGGTGGCAGAGGCGCAACTGTGCCCACTTTCAGTCAGTGATTTAATACTCCATTTTGCGTGACAGGGGGCTAGCCCATCACCGCAGCTATGGAGTAATGAAGGTTTCCTCACGATTTTTTCCATCACCGTCAGTTTTTACAGTTTCCCAGTTTCTGACAAAGTGGTTAACCAGTTTCTGACAAGTGGTTCTAACAGGCGATTAATCGATGATTAATTCAAAATAGTGGCACACGATTGGCTGAATAGTACCTAAACAATTTTCAAGCTAATTTTCGTTCCCGCGGTCTTAGCGCTAGCGCATACATACAACTGTTGCATCGACTAAACTGCGATTATGAGATGGCTATCATGAACGCTGTACAGTCGCGCCAGCGGCAGCGCAGCGTGCTGCGCTCGACCACAGGGCAAGCGTGCTTCGCGCCTACGTACGGGACCCAGGAAAGGAGGTATTTAGAATTAATAGGGAGAGGGATTTCGGGATTGGAATTCATTATTTCATAAATTCTTTTCTATAATGCACACAAAAAAGAAGTAATTTAATAAATAATAACAGTATGATATAAATTAAAATGGCGAGCTTATCTCTAAAAAGAGATCCCTGGAAATGTACCTTATTGCGTTGTAGCAAGAGTCGCTTTTTAGTCGAATGGTTTTGTACAGTGTGTCCCATCTGCGGGCTTATTCGGTAACTCAGTGATGATCACTCAATGATGACAATGATGATCCGTAAACATTAAGAAGTTATTGGCATTGAACTACCATTATGGTAGCTCAATGGTTATTGGTGTTGTTCAATTATCGTGTAACCAAGGATATCAAAAGAAGTCGGCTAATAATATTAGCGTTGAGTGAGATGATCATCACAGCACAGCGAATAAGCCCTCTCTTCGTAAATAAAAAGCACAGGTTAGGTATAAAGTCACGTTCACATTTAGGTTATTTCCAAGACGGTTTCCTCAATTCAATCAATGGCGTCCACAGGCCAAACGAATCCGCCGATGGCGCTAGTAGCGGTCCGGCCATGTCAATGTCAAACTTTTTTTTATGTTTTCGCTAAGAACAGATTTGTAGTTAATTTTAGTTGTATAGGGGTTTAATTTTAGTTTTATTGGTCTCTGCATATCCTCGAGTGCATTGTTGCAACGAAGTTTTTTCTCCGGATAGCTTTTTCCCATCGCTTTTTCAGGTCGGGATTTTTGGGAAATAAATGAACCCCATTTTTATCACATCCTGGTACGGCAGAAAGAGGCATATTAGTGAAATCTATTGAAAATTTATCAAAAAACACAGAAAAACGGATCAATTGTACGGGAATGACAATTGACAGTTGATGACAGTTCAGCCTGGCCGTACCGGTGATGCGCCCTCTATAGGGATAAAGTGGCAGTGTGGAGCCCCAACTTATTTATTTAGTGTTCCTACTCAAAGCTAGATGGCGGCACAAAACAATTAAGTTTACGAAATTTGTTAAAAAAATATGTTGAACATTGTTCTGAGGTTCTGAGTGTTGAACGTGTTGAACAGTCATATATAGGTTGGCAAGAAAGTCTAGAAAATAAATAATGGCAACATAAGTGACATATTAGAGCACTATTGCGTGTTTTGATAGACAATCCAAATATGACATTAAAGAAAACACGCAGTAGTCTGTGAATGTTGCCATCATTTAATTTCTAGACTTTCTTGCCAACCTGTACAATACAAAACAATATTTAGAGCTGCATGCAACAAACTTCGCAAACACTTTTGTTTTGACATGTGGGTGCGATCGTTTGCGTTTGGACCAGGCTTTTTTTAACTTTTTCATTTCATTCATCAAATTCATCATCATCAATGATCATCAACATCATCTGATGAATTTTGAAATAAATGTATAAGTTCCTGCCTCATGGCCGCAATTTTTATAGCTTCGCAATAAAAGAGCTGAAGTTATCTTTCCAAACGTTCAGTAAGTACATAGGTATACCTACAGTTTTTCCTGTTACGCTATATATAGCGAATAAAGTCGAATAACCTAAAACTTCCAACTCACTTCTAATATCTTTAATATTTGCTACTTTACAGGTCCTCCAAAAAACTTCATTAGAATGGCCTGTAGCTACCCGTCTCTAGAAACAGTTCCTAAAGTGGACATAGACCCGAGTGGAGTGTTTAAATATATTTTGGTCAAAGTACACGACAATAATTCTGAAGCTTCAACGCTAATCGTTAGAGGGTACAAGAGGTGTGAATATCATAGCGATATCTTTGAGGAGGTACCTATATGTATATAAATAATATACCTCGCGTCGCCTTTGTTCTCCACTTTCCAGTGTGTTATTTTGTGCAATTATGTAGGTATTTTGAATGGTACCTATGTACCTGGATGGACCTGGATGTGATTGGCACAAAAGGGAGGAGGCTCATACCCAGCATTTTCATTTCATTTAAGTATACTTTATTGCACAAAAACATAAAAAACACATAAAATTTACAAAAAGGTATATACAAAGGCGAGCTTATCTCTAAAAAGAGATTTCTTCCAGCAGTGCGCGGAAACAAGTTGCCGATGATCATAAGTACTATATTTTGTTCAGCAATGGACTTAATATCAAGCAAACCTGAAGACTGAAATCAAAAGTAATAAATAAATAGTGGACGGACATGAACATCTCTTTGAATTCCAGGTCCAAGCAAAGCTGACTCCTCTAGACTGTGAGCCCCTTGGTGGAGGCAGAATATCTCATGACCCCAGCAACAAGAAGATTCACATATATGGCTACTCTCAGGGCTACGGCAAGGCTGACCATGAAGAATCCGCTAAATTAGTGAAAGCTGCGTTACCCGGTTATACTGTTTCTATCAGTGATGAGGGATATTGAAACAGCTCTGAATTTATTGTATTGTTAGGAGTTCATATTTATCTAATGTTTTTATAGAAATGTAGGAATTCCGTTCTTGTGTTGTTTTATCTATGTAATTGATTATAATCAAATCATACATAATGCGTAGCATAGATAGATAATTATCTATGCTACGCATTATGTATGCTAGCTACCCTATTTTTTTGTCTAGCCAGATTTGAGTTACTGGGGGGTTATTATCACCGCTTATAGCAGGACCTAGGCCGGGCAGTTCTGCTTTTTTCATACAAATTCTACACATTTAGTATTGAAAAGTGGCCAAGTGCGAGTCGGACTCGCCCATGAAGGGATCTGTAGTAGCAAGTAACTATAAGATTGGATGTTTTGTGTTGCAACTTTGTGTTTGTATGATTGAAAAAGTTATCTTTGCGGTTTTTATTAAATGTTTTGTATCTTAAAAACTGCTTATTATATTTTGTTGAAAACTTGAAACCAATTTTCGTTGAAAGTTTGTATTGAGATGAGATGCACAGTAAGTATATTTTTTTTTACATTTTTCACTCTTACTTTGAAAGTTAAAGGGGGGGTGGGGGACACAATTTTTTCCACTTTGGCAGGGTCTGTCTCTTTAAAGTTTGACTTTGAGCATAAAATATGGTTGTAGGAACATCAACATCATTTTTAGGGTTCCGTACCCGAAGGGTGCCAAACGGGACCCTATTACTGAGACTTCGCTGTCTGTCCGTCCGTCCGTCTGTCTGTCACCATTAGTCACCAGGCTGTATCTCATGAACCGTGGTAGCTAGACAGTTGAAATTTTTACAGTTGATGTATTTCTGTTGCCGCTATAACAAATACTAAAAATCAAAAGAAATTTTATATTAAGGGGGGCTCCCATACAACAAACGTGTTTTTTTTGCTCAGTTTTGCTCGATATTGATAATGGTAGCAGGTAGACGCTTAAAATTTTCACAATATATTGAGTATATTATTTACTTAAAAAATAAATAAATTAAATATTAATTAAATTAAGGCTCAACTTTAGTTCCTGACCTATTGACTAGGCTGTCAAAACTTTTTTAGCGTATAGTTGGGGTCATTTAATCATCTTCCTGAAAGTTTCAGGTAACGGAAATTAGTAGTTTTTAAGATATGATTTTTTGAAAATCTGAAAATATTGTAAAATTATGTAACAAAACGCAAAAAATATGTCAAAATCTATGGTCTGTGGTCAAAATACATTAGTTACGTTTCGTTGTATGCATATTTGAAAAGATGAATCTATTTTAAAACGTAAAATATCACTTTTGATAAATTAAAAGTTGTAATTTTTCTGAAACGGAGTGCATTTGGGGTGTTGTCTGTCCGAGTTTTTGTTGGTTGGGTGGCCATTTTGAATCCGATTGGATCAATTATAGGTTACTTCCTGTTTGAAAACTAAAGATAGGTTTGTTAGGTACACACTTATAAGCAGAACCGGGAGCCGGAGCGAAGCGGAGCGGAGCGAGGCGACCCCCTACTTCTGGCAACCCCCCCTCCAACCCCTCATCCCCTCCAACTCCCACGCCCAACAATGCAAAAAAACTTCAAAACTCAAAACTTTAAAAAATCATATCTCAGCAATTAGGCATTTCCGCGGGGGGGGAGAAGTAGGGGAGGTATCTACCCCCCTTCCCCTTCCCCCCTCTCCCCCTCAAGGTCAAGGTCAGTAGGTCAGGAACTAAAGTCCTTATATTATGTAACCTCCAAAAATTAAAAAAATCATATCTCAGAAACTATGCAGTTCCGAGCGGGGGGAGTAGTAGGGGGTGCATCCCCCCACCTCCCCCCTCCCCACCTCCCAAGGTCAATTTCAGTAGGTCAGGAACTAAAGTCCTTCCTAAATTAATATTTAGGGGGGGGCTTCCGTACAATTTTTTTTTCGCGGTTTTTTATAGGTAATAGTGTTGGCAACATCCGACAAATGGTGTAAAACGAACGCAGCGCTACGATTTGAACACACCACGAACGTCAAACTATTCGTCGGTTGGCAGCCCTGCATTCGTAAGCGCTGATTGGACGAGTGGCAACGGCGGATGTTGGCCAACCTGTGTGACAGCTGTCAAGAAGAACGCAGCGCGCGTGGTTTTTGGTATTGGCGCGAACCCAAGTCGAACTAATGGCGAAGCACTTTGGCGGGGACTCACTTGCTGTTGAACCGCGTCTCGATCAACATTGATTTTACCAGTCTGTAACCTTTTACGGAATAAATACACATTCAGGGGAGTCTACTCTTTTGTTCTCAATATCAGAAGTGTTAAAATTATTCGCGTCCACAATAACTATTATGGGGAGGTCACGTAAAAGCAGAAAACGGTCACGGCGCTCACCGTCTACCTCCAGTTCCAGTTCCAGTAGCCGTTTGAGGTCAAGCAGCCGGACCAGGACACCCTCTCCACCACCAAAGAAAAGATCACGTAAGGCAAGAACAGAAACTGTGAGTAACAACACACTTACGTTGAATTCTATGATTCCCGAGTTTGACCCTTTGAAGGATAACGTGAATGCATGGCTCAGTATCATCAAATCCTATGCTGCTACTTTTTCATGGTCAGACAGCATGATACGTTATCAAGCTTTGAATAAACTCAAAGGCTCAGCTAAAACATGGTACGACTCCTTGTTACGAACTAGTAGTACTTGGACAACCTGGGTTTGGGCAGAATGGGAAAGGAAAATTGCGAGCACTTTTCAAATCAAGCGAAACATGTTTGAATTGCTAAAAGAAATTGTCGACAAAAAACCGATTGATAAGCAGTCTTTATACGAGTTTTTCTTTGAGCAGAAGGGTAAGATAGATCGCCTTTGTCTAAATTTCTCGGAACAAGATATTGTTTCAATTATTTTGGGCAATATCGGTGACAGTAATTTGACCGCATCAGTTGAAGCAAGTAATTCAATTACTACTGACAGTTTAGCAGGATTCTTACACAGTCGTAGCTATAAAACGGGTAGCATTAAAACAGGACTAGATTCGAATAACGTAAGACGAGAAACTACGAGGTTGTCAATTTCGTTCTACCCTCAACAAGTCAATCAACGAGTACCGTTACCTTGCGAGCAAACGAAGTTCAACAAAGACCAAAAGGATGTTATGTGTGTGGTGGTGATCATAGAAAGGCACAGTGCGATGCTAAATGTGAGTTTTGTGGCAAGAAGGGGCATTTAGAATCGGTTTGTTTTGCGAAAAAGAAACAAGAATCGTTAAAACAAGAGACTAAATGTATTGGGTTATCGAATGCTAAAGATAAGTTCGTTAAGACTATCTCGTTAGACAATTTAGAACATGAGGCTTTCATTGATACCGGAAGTAGTTGCTCACTTATCCTGAAATCGATAGCAGAAAAACTAGCTTTGGTAAGTTATCCTTTACCGTTTCCAGTGTCATTGCAAGGATTTAGTAAAGATACGATAAAATCGGTATCTCACGCGGTAAAAGTAAATTTAAAAATCGATTCAGTGGAGGTGAATAATGTCGAGCTATTTGTTATTGACGAATTAGCGGGCTGCGACATTTTGATTGGACGGAATGTGACCGAACGTCCTGATTTGATGTATGTGCGGATAGGTAGCACTCTTACTTTTGATTGTGTAAATCAATTGGAGACATGTCAGACGATTAGTCAACACGAAATTGATTCGGATTCTCATATGAATGAATTGCTACAACTGTTACAGAAATATAATGACTGTATAGCACATAGTTTGGATAAGATAGGAAAAGTAAATAACTATGAAGTCCCTATCAATTTGCTTGACACAAAACCAATACAGTTCCGACCCTACAGAGCATCGCATGCTGATAGAACGATAATTCGAGAAATGGTGAATGAGTTATTAAACAATGGTATAGTACAAGATAGTAATTCCTCATATGCTAGTCCGGCTTTGCTAGTAAGTAAGAAAACAGGAGAAAAGAGACTGTGCATCGACTATAGGGCATTAAATAAAGTCACAGCGAAAGATAAATATCCAATGCCCCGTATCGAGGACCTCATTGATAGATTGCATGGTTGTAAATATTTTACAAATTTAGATCTCAAAAGCGGTTATTATCAGCTTAAGATGGCTGCAGAGGCAATAGATAAAACTGCATTCATTACTGAAGATGGCCACTTCGAATTTTTGAGGTTGCCCTTCGGACTAGTAAATGGACCATCCTGGTTCCAACAAGTGATGGATAAAATACTAGGGAACCTCCGATTTGACAAAGTAATAACTTATTTAGACGATACACTGCTAGCTAGCAAAACGATCGAGGAAAATTTCGAACTATTAGAAACAGTATTGTCAAAATTTCGCGAAAATGGACTGACATTAAATTTAAAAAAATGTCATTTCTTAAAGTCTGAAATAGAATTTCTTGGATATAAAATCAATCAGGATGGTATCATGCCCAGTGAAGCAAAGGTCGCGGCCGTAAAAGATTTTCCAGTGCCAAAGTCTATTCATCAACTTCGACAATTTTTAGGACTAATAAGTTATTTTAGAAAATTCATAAAGGATTGCGCTATTCTGTCTAGTCCACTTACGAGGCTTCTGCGAAAAGATAGTGTTTGGACATGGGGCGACACACAAAAAAAAGCTTTCCAGATTCTAAAGGATTCCCTCATGACAAACAATATTCTGACAATTTTTGATCACGCAAAGGAATCCGTCTTGTACACGGATGCAAGTAGAGATGGAGTAGCTGGTATACTCATGCAGGTCACTAATGAAGGGGAAAAACCCGTGCACTATTATAGTCGACAAACTACAGACGATGAAAAAAGATATCATTCTTTCGAACTAGAACTATTGGCTATCATTTGTTCATTACAAAAATTCAGACTGTATTTACTAGGAACACCATTTAAAATAGTAACCGACTGCAGTGCGGTTAGGTACGCCTTGACTAAAAAAGAGATTATTCCTCGGATTGCACGTTGGGTTCTAGCGACACAAGAGTTTTCATTCACTATTAGTCACAGAGAAGGCGTCCGTATGCAACATGTCGACGCATTAAGCCGCAACCCTGTGCAGTCCGGAGAAAAATCTGAGTTGGAATTGGTCATGTCAATAACAGAAGCTGATTGGCTGTTGGCCGTACAGTTACAAGACCCATCCGTGGTTAAAATAAGAGAAATTTTAGAATCAGGCGACATTGACAATAATAAACAAGTGTATAATGAGTATGAACTCCTGGGGAATAAAGTCTACAATAAAGATTTTTTCCATCACCGTCAGTTTTTACAGTTTCCCAGTTTCTGACAAAGTGGTTAACCAGTTTCTGACAAGTGGTTCTAACAGGCGATTAATCGATGATTAATTCAAAATAGTGGCACACGATTGGCTGAATAGTACCTAAACAATTTTCAAGCTAATTTTCGTTCCCGCGGTCTTAGCGCTAGCGCATACATACAACTGTTGCATCGACTAAACTGCGATTATGAGATGGCTATCATGAACGCTGTACAGTCGCGCCAGCGGCAGCGCAGCGTGCTGCGCTCGACCACAGGGCAAGCGTGCTTCGCGCCTACGTACGGGACCCAGGAAAGGAGGTATTTAGAATTAATAGGGAGAGGGATTTCGGGATTGGAATTCATTATTTCATAAATTCTTTTCTATAATGCACACAAAAAAGAAGTAATTTAATAAATAATAACAGTATGATATAAATTAAAATGGCGAGCTTATCTCTAAAAAGAGATCCCTGGAAATGTACCTTATTGCGTTGTAGCAAGAGTCGCTTTTTAGTCGAATGGTTTTGTACAGTGTGTCCCATCTGCGGGCTTATTCGGTAACTCAGTGATGATCACTCAATGATGACAATGATGATCCGTAAACATTAAGAAGTTATTGGCATTGAACTACCATTATGGTAGCTCAATGGTTATTGGTGTTGTTCAATTATCGTGTAACCAAGGATATCAAAAGAAGTCGGCTAATAATATTAGCGTTGAGTGAGATGATCATCACAGCACAGCGAATAAGCCCTCTCTTCGTAAATAAAAAGCACAGGTTAGGTATAAAGTCACGTTCACATTTAGGTTATTTCCAAGACGGTTTCCTCAATTCAATCAATGGCGTCCACAGGCCAAACGAATCCGCCGATGGCGCTAGTAGCGGTCCGGCCATGTCAATGTCAAACTTTTTTTTATGTTTTCGCTAAGAACAGATTTGTAGTTAATTTTAGTTGTATAGGGGTTTAATTTTAGTTTTATTGGTCTCTGCATATCCTCGAGTGCATTGTTGCAACGAAGTTTTTTCTCCGGATAGCTTTTTCCCATCGCTTTTTCAGGTCGGGATTTTTGGGAAATAAATGAACCCCATTTTTATCACATCCTGGTACGGCAGAAAGAGGCATATTAGTGAAATCTATTGAAAATTTATCAAAAAACACAGAAAAACGGATCAATTGTACGGGAATGACAATTGACAGTTGATGACAGTTCAGCCTGGCCGTACCGGTGATGCGCCCTCTATAGGGATAAAGTGGCAGTGTGGAGCCCCAACTTATTTATTTAGTGTTCCTACTCAAAGCTAGATGGCGGCACAAAACAATTAAGTTTACGAAATTTGTTAAAAAAATATGTTGAACATTGTTCTGAGGTTCTGAGTGTTGAACGTGTTGAACAGTCATATATAGGTTGGCAAGAAAGTCTAGAAAATAAATAATGGCAACATAAGTGACATATTAGAGCACTATTGCGTGTTTTGATAGACAATCCAAATATGACATTAAAGAAAACACGCAGTAGTCTGTGAATGTTGCCATCATTTAATTTCTAGACTTTCTTGCCAACCTGTACAATACAAAACAATATTTAGAGCTGCATGCAACAAACTTCGCAAACACTTTTGTTTTGACATGTGGGTGCGATCGTTTGCGTTTGGACCAGGCTTTTTTTAACTTTTTCATTTCATTCATCAAATTCATCATCATCAATGATCATCAACATCATCTGATGAATTTTGAAATAAATGTATAAGTTCCTGCCTCATGGCCGCAATTTTTATAGCTTCGCAATAAAAGAGCTGAAGTTATCTTTCCAAACGTTCAGTAAGTACATAGGTATACCTACAGTTTTTCCTGTTACGCTATATATAGCGAATAAAGTCGAATAACCTAAAACTTCCAACTCACTTCTAATATCTTTAATATTTGCTACTTTACAGGTCCTCCAAAAAACTTCATTAGAATGGCCTGTAGCTACCCGTCTCTAGAAACAGTTCCTAAAGTGGACATAGACCCGAGTGGAGTGTTTAAATATATTTTGGTCAAAGTACACGACAATAATTCTGAAGCTTCAACGCTAATCGTTAGAGGGTACAAGAGGTGTGAATATCATAGCGATATCTTTGAGGAGGTACCTATATGTATATAAATAATATACCTCGCGTCGCCTTTGTTCTCCACTTTCCAGTGTGTTATTTTGTGCAATTATGTAGGTATTTTGAATGGTACCTATGTACCTGGATGGACCTGGATGTGATTGGCACAAAAGGGAGGAGGCTCATACCCAGCATTTTCATTTCATTTAAGTATACTTTATTGCACAAAAACATAAAAAACACATAAAATTTACAAAAAGGTATATACAAAGGCGAGCTTATCTCTAAAAAGAGATTTCTTCCAGCAGTGCGCGGAAACAAGTTGCCGATGATCATAAGTACTATATTTTGTTCAGCAATGGACTTAATATCAAGCAAACCTGAAGACTGAAATCAAAAGTAATAAATAAATAGTGGACGGACATGAACATCTCTTTGAATTCCAGGTCCAAGCAAAGCTGACTCCTCTAGACTGTGAGCCCCTTGGTGGAGGCAGAATATCTCATGACCCCAGCAACAAGAAGATTCACATATATGGCTACTCTCAGGGCTACGGCAAGGCTGACCATGAAGAATCCGCTAAATTAGTGAAAGCTGCGTTACCCGGTTATACTGTTTCTATCAGTGATGAGGGATATTGAAACAGCTCTGAATTTATTGTATTGTTAGGAGTTCATATTTATCTAATGTTTTTATAGAAATGTAGGAATTCCGTTCTTGTGTTGTTTTATCTATGTAATTGATTATAATCAAATCATACATAATGCGTAGCATAGATAGATAATTATCTATGCTACGCATTATGTATGCTAGCTACCCTATTTTTTTGTCTAGCCAGATTTGAGTTACTGGGGGGTTATTATCACCGCTTATAGCAGGACCTAGGCCGGGCAGTTCTGCTTTTTTCATACAAATTCTACACATTTAGTATTGAAAAGTGGCCAAGTGCGAGTCGGACTCGCCCATGAAGGGATCTGTAGTAGCAAGTAACTATAAGATTGGATGTTTTGTGTTGCAACTTTGTGTTTGTATGATTGAAAAAGTTATCTTTGCGGTTTTTATTAAATGTTTTGTATCTTAAAAACTGCTTATTATATTTTGTTGAAAACTTGAAACCAATTTTCGTTGAAAGTTTGTATTGAGATGAGATGCACAGTAAGTATATTTTTTTTTACATTTTTCACTCTTACTTTGAAAGTTAAAGGGGGGGTGGGGGACACAATTTTTTCCACTTTGGCAGGGTCTGTCTCTTTAAAGTTTGACTTTGAGCATAAAATATGGTTGTAGGAACATCAACATCATTTTTAGGGTTCCGTACCCGAAGGGTGCCAAACGGGACCCTATTACTGAGACTTCGCTGTCTGTCCGTCCGTCCGTCTGTCTGTCACCATTAGTCACCAGGCTGTATCTCATGAACCGTGGTAGCTAGACAGTTGAAATTTTTACAGTTGATGTATTTCTGTTGCCGCTATAACAAATACTAAAAATCAAAAGAAATTTTATATTAAGGGGGGCTCCCATACAACAAACGTGTTTTTTTTGCTCAGTTTTGCTCGATATTGATAATGGTAGCAGGTAGACGCTTAAAATTTTCACAATATATTGAGTATATTATTTACTTAAAAAATAAATAAATTAAATATTAATTAAATTAAGGCTCAACTTTAGTTCCTGACCTATTGACTAGGCTGTCAAAACTTTTTTAGCGTATAGTTGGGGTCATTTAATCATCTTCCTGAAAGTTTCAGGTAACGGAAATTAGTAGTTTTTAAGATATGATTTTTTGAAAATCTGAAAATATTGTAAAATTATGTAACAAAACGCAAAAAATATGTCAAAATCTATGGTCTGTGGTCAAAATACATTAGTTACGTTTCGTTGTATGCATATTTGAAAAGATGAATCTATTTTAAAACGTAAAATATCACTTTTGATAAATTAAAAGTTGTAATTTTTCTGAAACGGAGTGCATTTGGGGTGTTGTCTGTCCGAGTTTTTGTTGGTTGGGTGGCCATTTTGAATCCGATTGGATCAATTATAGGTTACTTCCTGTTTGAAAACTAAAGATAGGTTTGTTAGGTACACACTTATAAGCAGAACCGGGAGCCGGAGCGAAGCGGAGCGGAGCGAGGCGACCCCCTACTTCTGGCAACCCCCCCTCCAACCCCTCATCCCCTCCAACTCCCACGCCCAACAATGCAAAAAAACTTCAAAACTCAAAACTTTAAAAAATCATATCTCAGCAATTAGGCATTTCCGCGGGGGGGGAGAAGTAGGGGAGGTATCTACCCCCCTTCCCCTTCCCCCCTCTCCCCCTCAAGGTCAAGGTCAGTAGGTCAGGAACTAAAGTCCTTATATTATGTAACCTCCAAAAATTAAAAAAATCATATCTCAGAAACTATGCAGTTCCGAGCGGGGGGAGTAGTAGGGGGTGCATCCCCCCACCTCCCCCCTCCCCACCTCCCAAGGTCAATTTCAGTAGGTCAGGAACTAAAGTCCTTCCTAAATTAATATTTAGGGGGGGGCTTCCGTACAATTTTTTTTTCGCGGTTTTTTATAGGTAATAGTGTTGGCAACATCCGACAAATGGTGTAAAACGAACGCAGCGCTACGATTTGAACACACCACGAACGTCAAACTATTCGTCGGTTGGCAGCCCTGCATTCGTAAGCGCTGATTGGACGAGTGGCAACGGCGGATGTTGGCCAACCTGTGTGACAGCTGTCAAGAAGAACGCAGCGCGCGTGGTTTTTGGTATTGGCGCGAACCCAAGTCGAACTAATGGCGAAGCACTTTGGCGGGGACTCACTTGCTGTTGAACCGCGTCTCGATCAACATTGATTTTACCAGTCTGTAACCTTTTACGGAATAAATACACATTCAGGGGAGTCTACTCTTTTGTTCTCAATATCAGAAGTGTTAAAATTATTCGCGTCCACAATAACTATTATGGGGAGGTCACGTAAAAGCAGAAAACGGTCACGGCGCTCACCGTCTACCTCCAGTTCCAGTTCCAGTAGCCGTTTGAGGTCAAGCAGCCGGACCAGGACACCCTCTCCACCACCAAAGAAAAGATCACGTAAGGCAAGAACAGAAACTGTGAGTAACAACACACTTACGTTGAATTCTATGATTCCCGAGTTTGACCCTTTGAAGGATAACGTGAATGCATGGCTCAGTATCATCAAATCCTATGCTGCTACTTTTTCATGGTCAGACAGCATGATACGTTATCAAGCTTTGAATAAACTCAAAGGCTCAGCTAAAACATGGTACGACTCCTTGTTACGAACTAGTAGTACTTGGACAACCTGGGTTTGGGCAGAATGGGAAAGGAAAATTGCGAGCACTTTTCAAATCAAGCGAAACATGTTTGAATTGCTAAAAGAAATTGTCGACAAAAAACCGATTGATAAGCAGTCTTTATACGAGTTTTTCTTTGAGCAGAAGGGTAAGATAGATCGCCTTTGTCTAAATTTCTCGGAACAAGATATTGTTTCAATTATTTTGGGCAATATCGGTGACAGTAATTTGACCGCATCAGTTGAAGCAAGTAATTCAATTACTACTGACAGTTTAGCAGGATTCTTACACAGTCGTAGCTATAAAACGGGTAGCATTAAAACAGGACTAGATTCGAATAACGTAAGACGAGAAACTACGAGGTTGTCAATTTCGTTCTACCCTCAACAAGTCAATCAACGAGTACCGTTACCTTGCGAGCAAACGAAGTTCAACAAAGACCAAAAGGATGTTATGTGTGTGGTGGTGATCATAGAAAGGCACAGTGCGATGCTAAATGTGAGTTTTGTGGCAAGAAGGGGCATTTAGAATCGGTTTGTTTTGCGAAAAAGAAACAAGAATCGTTAAAACAAGAGACTAAATGTATTGGGTTATCGAATGCTAAAGATAAGTTCGTTAAGACTATCTCGTTAGACAATTTAGAACATGAGGCTTTCATTGATACCGGAAGTAGTTGCTCACTTATCCTGAAATCGATAGCAGAAAAACTAGCTTTGGTAAGTTATCCTTTACCGTTTCCAGTGTCATTGCAAGGATTTAGTAAAGATACGATAAAATCGGTATCTCACGCGGTAAAAGTAAATTTAAAAATCGATTCAGTGGAGGTGAATAATGTCGAGCTATTTGTTATTGACGAATTAGCGGGCTGCGACATTTTGATTGGACGGAATGTGACCGAACGTCCTGATTTGATGTATGTGCGGATAGGTAGCACTCTTACTTTTGATTGTGTAAATCAATTGGAGACATGTCAGACGATTAGTCAACACGAAATTGATTCGGATTCTCATATGAATGAATTGCTACAACTGTTACAGAAATATAATGACTGTATAGCACATAGTTTGGATAAGATAGGAAAAGTAAATAACTATGAAGTCCCTATCAATTTGCTTGACACAAAACCAATACAGTTCCGACCCTACAGAGCATCGCATGCTGATAGAACGATAATTCGAGAAATGGTGAATGAGTTATTAAACAATGGTATAGTACAAGATAGTAATTCCTCATATGCTAGTCCGGCTTTGCTAGTAAGTAAGAAAACAGGAGAAAAGAGACTGTGCATCGACTATAGGGCATTAAATAAAGTCACAGCGAAAGATAAATATCCAATGCCCCGTATCGAGGACCTCATTGATAGATTGCATGGTTGTAAATATTTTACAAATTTAGATCTCAAAAGCGGTTATTATCAGCTTAAGATGGCTGCAGAGGCAATAGATAAAACTGCATTCATTACTGAAGATGGCCACTTCGAATTTTTGAGGTTGCCCTTCGGACTAGTAAATGGACCATCCTGGTTCCAACAAGTGATGGATAAAATACTAGGGAACCTCCGATTTGACAAAGTAATAACTTATTTAGACGATACACTGCTAGCTAGCAAAACGATCGAGGAAAATTTCGAACTATTAGAAACAGTATTGTCAAAATTTCGCGAAAATGGACTGACATTAAATTTAAAAAAATGTCATTTCTTAAAGTCTGAAATAGAATTTCTTGGATATAAAATCAATCAGGATGGTATCATGCCCAGTGAAGCAAAGGTCGCGGCCGTAAAAGATTTTCCAGTGCCAAAGTCTATTCATCAACTTCGACAATTTTTAGGACTAATAAGTTATTTTAGAAAATTCATAAAGGATTGCGCTATTCTGTCTAGTCCACTTACGAGGCTTCTGCGAAAAGATAGTGTTTGGACATGGGGCGACACACAAAAAAAAGCTTTCCAGATTCTAAAGGATTCCCTCATGACAAACAATATTCTGACAATTTTTGATCACGCAAAGGAATCCGTCTTGTACACGGATGCAAGTAGAGATGGAGTAGCTGGTATACTCATGCAGGTCACTAATGAAGGGGAAAAACCCGTGCACTATTATAGTCGACAAACTACAGACGATGAAAAAAGATATCATTCTTTCGAACTAGAACTATTGGCTATCATTTGTTCATTACAAAAATTCAGACTGTATTTACTAGGAACACCATTTAAAATAGTAACCGACTGCAGTGCGGTTAGGTACGCCTTGACTAAAAAAGAGATTATTCCTCGGATTGCACGTTGGGTTCTAGCGACACAAGAGTTTTCATTCACTATTAGTCACAGAGAAGGCGTCCGTATGCAACATGTCGACGCATTAAGCCGCAACCCTGTGCAGTCCGGAGAAAAATCTGAGTTGGAATTGGTCATGTCAATAACAGAAGCTGATTGGCTGTTGGCCGTACAGTTACAAGACCCATCCGTGGTTAAAATAAGAGAAATTTTAGAATCAGGCGACATTGACAATAATAAACAAGTGTATAATGAGTATGAACTCCTGGGGAATAAAGTCTACAGGCGTACGCAGAAAGGTCGTCGTTGGGTAGTCCCTAAAAAGTGCATATGGCAGGTGATTCGGAATAATCATGATGATCTAGGTCATTTTGCGCTTGATAAAACTTTGGAGAGACTAGAGTACCGTTATTGGTTCCCTCGAATGCGACACGTAGTTAAAAAGTACATCAAAAATTGCCTCAGTTGCATATATAACAAGAACAAGGATGGTCGCAAAGAGGGAGAACTTAATCCGATACCTAAGTATGCTCAACCATTCCATACGTTACATATGGATCACCTAGGTCCCTTCGTCAAAACCACACAGAAAAATAAATATCTATTAGTAATCGTCGATGCTTTTACAAAATTTATTTTTATAACACCGGTCCGTAATACAGATACTGCTAATGTAATTCGTGAGTTGGATAATATAACAAAAATCTTTGGAAACCCTCGTAGAATTATTACCGACGCAGGTTCTTGTTATACTTCGAACGAGTTTAATGAATATTGCGCGGATAAAAATATTCGTTTACATACAATCGCGACGGGCATGCCACGTTCCAACGGACAGGTTGAACGGTTCAACAAAACCGTTCTAGAGGCTATGAGGACGATGGGCGCAAGTGTGACTGATGATAGGTGGGACGAATGTGTAAAAATCCTGCAACAGGCAATAAACAGTACTTTTCATAAGACTATTAAAGCAGTACCTTCCGAGGTATTCTTTGGCTATAGATTGAGATCCGATAATGACATATTAGCTGCAGAACTTGATAACGATAGCACCGTCGATGTTACGGCATTGCGAAGATGGGTAGATGAGAATATACAATTGAGCGCAGTACAACAAAAGCAAAGATTTGACAGTACCAGAATGAAGGCAAGGTGCTACAAAGTGGGAGATTTAGTACTACTAAAAGTTCAGAGCCAATCCAATGATGGACGAAGTAGAAAATTGTTACCAGTTTTTAAAGGGCCGTTTCAAATAAAGACTGTTCTGGGAAACGATAGATATGAGGTGGTGGATATGAGAGGTAGTGAAAGGAGCAACAAACAATATGTTGGTACCGCAGCAGCCGAGAATATTAAACCTTGGATTCATATTGATGATTGGAGTGATGAAAATTAAGATGACAGTGTTGGCAAGGTATTTCTTATTCAATTTGCTTGAGAAGCTAACTTGATGTTTTTACAAATGGCAGCTTGAAATATTTCAGCTAGACCTTGGTCATCGTGAGTTGATAATCTTGTGTTGTGAACTAGAGGACAATGAACCAGGTTAAATCATTGAGGGATACTTTGGTCTGGGCAGGTAGGCCGAGCGTGGAACAAGCCTGTGACTCAGTTGTGCTGGGCTGGTAGTTCAAGTGGACAAGCCAGTGACTCAGTAGCTCTGGGCAGGTAGTTATGGTCAAGCCTGTGACTCAGACAGGTTGAACAACATATGTGTGGCGATTGTAGCTCGACGTTCACAACTAAGCATTATCTATCAGTTGCGTTGACAAGGTAAACCATTGATTAGAAATAAATGGATTGTCTTATTCTCATTGCAGATTGAGCTGGGTGCCTGAGGGCAGGCACATTGCAGCATGGCCGTGTTGGCAACATCCGACAAATGGTGTAAAACGAACGCAGCGCTACGATTTGAACACACCACGAACGTCAAACTATTCGTCGGTTGGCAGCCCTGCATTCGTAAGCGCTGATTGGACGAGTGGCAACGGCGGATGTTGGCCAACCTGTGTGACAGCTGTCAAGAAGAACGCAGCGCGCGTGGTTTTTGGTATTGGCGCGAACCCAAGTCGAACTAATGGCGAAGCACTTTGGCGGGGACTCACTTGCTGTTGAACCGCGTCTCGATCAACATTGATTTTACCAGTCTGTAACCTTTTACGGAATAAATACACATTCAGGGGAGTCTACTCTTTTGTTCTCAATAATAGTACGGAACCCTTCGTTCGCGAGTCCGACTCGCACTTGGCCGGTTTTAAAGACCTATCCATAGACACCCCCACCCACACATACAGGTTTGATAAAAATATATTTTTTGGTGTCAGTTCCATTGTTGGAGCCTCCCCTTAATTGACCGAGCGAGCGAAGCGAGCGAAGCGTCTCCGTTTCAGGTTTGGGCAAAAATGCTTTCGTATGTCCGGTTGTTCTCCTCTACAGGTCGCATTTATGAACCGATTCTCGTGAAATTTTGTGAGCAGGTTGGAAAAATAAATAGAATTTTTTACTCGAGCCAGTTTTTTGATTTTTTTCAAAATGGCGGAGATAAAATCGCTACAACCCAAACGGCTCGATGGATATTAACAAATGAGGTGTCGTTGGATTCGTAAAGACCACGAGAGTGAAACAGATGAGCGAGCGAAGCGAGCGAAGCGTCTCCGTTTCAGGTTTGGGCAAAAATGCTTTTGTATGTCCGGTTGTTCTCCTCTACAGGTCGCATTTATGAACCGATTCTCGTGAAATTTTGTGAGCAGGTTGAAAAAATAAATAGAATTTTTTACTCGAGCCAGTTTTTTGATTTTTTTCAAAATGGCGGAGATATGGGGTTTTAAAATGTAAAAAAATCGCTACAACCCAAACGGCTCGATGGATATTAACAAATGAGGTGTCGTTGGATTTGTAAAGACTATGAGAGTGAAACAGATTATATAATTTTAGTAAAAAGTCAATAGTTTGTATAAAAGATCGCGAAATGTAGTTTACAAAGTTATTGGTGCGGCTACTTTCATACTGCATGTACGTAACCAGGTACATTCATAAGTTTGTATGTGTTATTGAAAGAAAATTATTTGGGTTATTTTTTTTTATGTGTTTTAGCAGTTCAGCTTTCCCACCGACATACTCGCGAGGTCTACAGCTCACAGAGCCACTAGTATTTAATTGACCGAGCGAGCGAAGCGTCTCCGTTTCAGGTTTGGGCAAAAATGCTTTCGTATGTCCGGTTGTTCTCCTCTACAGGTCGCATTTATGAACCGATTCTCGTGAAATTTTGTGAGCAGGTTGGAAAAATAAATAGAATTTTTTACTCGAGCCAGTTTTTAGATTTTTTTCAAAATGGCGGAGAAATGGGGTTTTAAAATGTAAAAAAATCGCTACAACCCAAACGGCTCGATGGATATTAACAAATGAGGTGTCGTTGGATTCGTAAAGACCATGAGAGTGAAACAGACTATATAATTTTAGTAAAAAGTCAATAGGTTGCATTAAAGATCGCGAAATGTAGTTTACAAAGTTATTGGTGCGGCTACTTTCATACTGCATGTACGTAACCAGGTACATTCATAAGTTTGTATGTGTTATTGAAAGAAAATTATTTGGGTTATTTTTTTTATGTGTGTTAGCAGTTCAGCTTTCCCACCGACATACTCGCGAGGTCTACAGCTCACAGAGCCACTAGTATTTTTTTTTTCAATTTTTATATAAAAATCGTAATGCGGTCACATCACAATATTCACAATCACAATTATTATAGATGTATTATACATCTATAATACATAACTTATACATAACAAGGTTCAACTTATAGATACTATGTTATAGGTATAGATAGTGTTGCTTGCTACTCAACGATAGATGGGCGGCACAAAACATTATTAAGCGGCTTCTAGACGATCGGCACCGCCCGCCGACCACACCGTGACCTTGGTTGAGTGAGTCGTGCGTGGAAATCGACAGTGTAGAGTCGGTCGGCGCAGACCGACAGATATTTTGGTCGATGCCGACGGCCTTGGTCGGGAGCGCATCCCTCACGCGACAAGCCGCTAAGTTTACAAAAATGAGTTCTCTCTCTAAAAAAATATGTTGAACCAGTGATATAAAACTATCGACAGTTTCGTTATCGATAGTTGACCTTGAAAAACAGGTCGATAGGACTATCGAAATTCTGTAATAGTATCGAATGAAAATTAGGCGATACTATTGACACAGAAGAGATAATAGTACTCCGTACAGAATGGCCACTCCCTTCCCCGCGCTGATTCAGATACCGCACCCCACCCCTGGCGTCAAAGGATTGAAGATCAATAGACTGAGCTGCACGCCTGACGAGTGACGAACTGACGACGCGTATACTTAATATCGCTGCATTTGCCGCGCCACCAGCCCTAGCAAAGTTTACGCACACATTTGCACGTATACAAACATCATTTGATTATGTAGTAGTAATTGGTGATTATTTTACGAGCGTTGCTATTGAACCGCGTCGACACTATCGATACTATCGCGTTTCGATAGTATCGAAGTTAGATACTATCGATAGTATTGCGTCAAGAAAGACGATACTATCAATACTATATAGTGAAACTATTGATTGATAGTTGAACAGGTTGAACTGAGGGTTGTGAGGGTTGAACATCACTGTTACCAATATGGTGCCAATATGACATTGACAGGAGAAGAACCAAGCTGCACAAGCGCCACCTAACACCTATAATTAGCTTTCGCCGGCCAACCCTATGGGAATTTGCTTTGCAGTTTGCTGCGTCTGAATTAGTATCCCTATATAGTCCTCCCTAGAGTAAAAATTGTTCTGTGATATAGTCTGTGGTCTGAATTTTCGAAGTTATCCCGGTCCCGGAATTTACAGCATTTCATATCAATGACCAGTTTTACAACCAACGCAAAGATATGCCTGGAAAGGGAAGTAGAGATATCAAATTCCTACGACGAATCCAAAGATTTGAAGGCACAATTTGATGTGAATGAGACGTGCAGATGGATATCGGACAATAACTTTCAAAGGGTGTGTACATCTTTGGTCTGCATAGGAGGCCTTGAACCATCAGTCTAAGACAATTAAACCTTGCTGATCAGTGAACTCTTGGGCCAGACTTCTTAATTGACCTGCATGTTTTTCCAGGTTTGTCTCCAGTTCCCTGATGAACTACTGGGAGTCAGTGCGAGGATCTACCAGGAAATTAAGAACAATGTTGAAGTGGACCTCTACATACTTGGAGATACTTCATATGCAAGGTAAGATTCGTGCAAGAGTCAAGAGTGCTTGCATGGTCACTTATTTGGTGAGACATGAGATACCCTAATAGGTATTTTCTATAATGCATTCAAATAATAACCTGATACCATAATGTTTTAGGGCGCAAGGGTGTTTACAGAGGCAAATTTACTGGTACT
Source organism: Argyresthia albistria (assembly GCA_963457715.1). Lineage (NCBI taxonomy): Eukaryota > Metazoa > Arthropoda > Insecta > Lepidoptera > Argyresthiidae > Argyresthia > Argyresthia albistria. The sequence goes on from CAUOQF010000061.1 coordinate 29,765, forward strand.
GATCAGTACGGGCAATCTTAAGTGTATGGAAATAAGGTTGTCCGTATTGGTTGGTACATCGGTAAATCTACCTCTTTATGTAAGCACCCTCACCCCATTCACAGGTTCCCTGTGGTTCCATTTGATAGTTTTCAAATGTTTCTTTCAATACCAGTGGAATGATGACTGGTTATCCAAATTGTAATTTGTGTCCTACAGTTGCTGTGTAGACTCTGTCGCGGCCATGCACGTGCAGGCTGACGCTGTGATACACTACGGCCATAGCTGCTTCTCCAGGACAGACATCCCCACTTTCACAGTTCTGCCAAAACGGGAACTAGATGTGATAGGTGTGATGCACAATTTGAGGAAAACATTTGATTCTGATGATAATCTTAAACTTTGTCTGTTTTATGATCCAGAGTTTGAGCACTGCAAAGGTTAGTGTAAATTTCTTCTTGTTTTGTAGTTTTATTCCAAGTAGCTAACTAGCTAGGTTCATGGGTAAATGAAATCTCAAATAAAGTTGTCTGTCTGTTTATCTAGCGATTGAAAATTCACCCCTAAAGTATTTTTTTTCCCATTATCAATTATAAGTTTCATTGGAATTAGAAGTGTTAACATGTATGCTCTCTTCGCAGACAATCTTTCTTCTCAGTGGTTCCTCAGCTACCCACACAGCTACATAGCCTTTGTGGAAATAGAAGACAAGCCAAACAGATTTATGGGAAGAGTTCTGAGAGATCAGAGAGATCAGGATGTTCCATTGGAAAAGCTAAACGACTCCATCTGTGTATATCTGGGATCTAGAGGACAGACATTGTTCAATTACACCATTTCTATAGCAGGTATTTTGTCTTACTTAACGTAAACTTAGATGCAAGAGAAACATAAGGGCAGTAAACGGCAGTAAGAGTAAGGTACGGCTTGGCAAGAGTAAGGTACGGCTTGGCAAGAGTAAGGTACGGCTTGGCAAGAGTAAGGTACGGCTTGGCAATAGTAAGGTACGGCTTGGCAAGAGTAAGGTACGGCTTGGCAATAGTAAGGTACGGCTTGGCAAGAGTAAGGTAGGCTTGGCAAGAGTAAGGTACGGCTTGGCAAGAGTAAGGTATGACTTGGCAATAGTAAGGTATGGCTTGGCAAGAGTAAGGTACGGCTTGGCAAGAGTAAGGTATGGCTTGGCAAGAGTAAGGTACGGCTTGGCAAGAGTAAGGTACGGCTTGGCAATAGTAAAGTACGGCTTGGCAAGAGTAAGGTAGGCTTGGCAAGAGTAAGGTACGGCTTGGCAAGAGTAAGGCTTGGCAAGAGTAAGGTACAGCTTGGCAAGAGTAAGATACGGCTTGGCAAGAGTAAGGTACGGCTTGGCAAGAGTAAGGTACGGCTTGGCAAGAGTAAGATACGGCTTGGCAAGAGTAAGGTACGGCTTTGCAAGAGTAAGGTACGGCTTGGCAAGAGTAAGGTACGGCTTGGCAAGAGTAAGATACGACTTGGCAAGAGTAAGGTACGGCTTTGCAAGAGTAAGGTACGGCTTGGCAAGAGTAAGGTACGGCTTGGCAAGAGTAAGGTACGGCTTGGCAAGAGATGGCAACGTAAGTGGCATATTAGTGCACTAGGTACTGCGTGTTTCGATTGACATATTAGTGCACTAGGTACTGCGTGTTTCGATTGACATATTAGTGCACTAGGTACTGCGTGTTTCGATTGACATATTAGTGCACTAGGTACTGCGTGTTTCGATTGTCAAACCATCAGTTAATTTGTAGCATTTCTTGCCAAGTTATACAACAGCACTTGCCAATCCACCGCATAGAGTCAATTGTGTGAGATGTGACTAGAAGACTTGTAGATCAGAAAGCAGAATAAAGGTGCGAACGCACTAGGCGGAACTGCACTGCAGCGGAACTGAGCGACACGGCGCGTCGTTTTTTGATAAACCGCACTTGAACTACAGCGGCGCGTCAGTTTCGCCCGTTATTCAAACAAAGAACGAAAGAGATAGAGAGAAGAGAGCCCTAGGGGCGGAGGGGCGTGAGGTAGCGACACTTTTGCCTAGTTGCCCAACTTTGCCGCGCAGTTCCGCTGCAGTGCAGTTCCGTTGCCGCGTAGTGCGGTTTGCTCCATATGTTTGCCTTGAAAGAATATTTTGTCGCGTCGTGTCGCTCAGTTCCGCTGCGGTGCAGTTCCGCCTAGTGCGTTCGCACCTTAATGAATAAATTACATGCTATGACTTTAAATTCAATTTGTATCATTAGTTCCATATTCATATTCTTTATGGCATGGTTTCATTTTCAGCTGCTGACTGGTTCCTGCTGGACCCACAGCTCGGCTCCTTAGAACGCATGGATGAGACAGTCTGGTTTAAGAGACGTCGCTTCCTCGTGGAGAAATGCAAGGACGCTGGCACTGTGGGCATCCTGGTGTGCAAGCTATCCGGAGACCAGACCAAGGACATCATCAGCCGGCTGAAACACCTGTGCAAGGCTAACGGGAAGAAAAGCTACATTGTGTCTGTTGGGAAACCTAATGTAGCTAAGTTGGCCAATTTTCCTGAGGTAACTATCACCACTTTATCTCTGTCTAGTCTATTTATCGAAATTAGTCACAAAATGGGTGATACCGCATCCAAAAATCGAAAATACTTCAGTGTTCTCGGTTCATGTTTCTAATGAAACTATGAGTAATTAAATTAATGTTAAAACTTTTTCATTTACAGATTGACATCTATGTGATGGTCGCGTGTCCAGAGAACGACTTGTACAGCAGCCGAGACTTCTACAAACCCATCGCATACCCGTTCGAGCTGGAAGTGGCGCTCAATGCCAACCGGGCCGCCTACTCCACCACGCACGTCACAGACTTCGACGAGCTGCTGCCCGGCCGGAGGCATCACTGCGACATCGGAGTCGAGGAGGGAACAGACGTCAGCCTCATCACGGGGAAGATCAGGGAAACTAAACTAGAAAACAGCAGCGGACACAGCACAGATCTAGTAGAAAAGCAAAATTGGGCTTTAGAAAACATCGGCAGGAACCTTCAAGACAGATCGTGGGCCGGGTTGGAACAGAAGCTGGGGGAGACGGGAGTGAAGCTAGCGGAGCGAGGCCGGCAGGGGATACCGCTGCAGTACAACAACGAACCAGATAAAGAATAATTTGTATCTTTATTTTAATATTTCCATATTTTTTTGGGTAAAAAGTTTTATATGACGTCCTACTTATGCGTGTAACTGACTACAGTGGTGATATTATTTTATAATACAATCATATGATATATCAAACTCATTTTCTTCTGAATCTGGTTACGCAAAACTAACCTAAAGTTTATAGTGCCAAAGTTTAAGCAGTTATTTCTACGATACGATTATGGCAGTTACATCCACGATAAAAGAAATTCGCACCAAATATTAGATCATCGAGCTACCATCGCACTTTTACATACCATTACTAGACTAGAGCTTCAATGGATCAGTTATTTAGAGCTGGCACGTTCACTAATGCAATTTCACTATACAGTATGTTTAAAAATCGAAATAGGTAAATAATCAGAATCACAATAATGCCTTCGATTTAAACGTCATACGAATGTAAAAAAGATCACTATTTATAAGCAGCAGTAAAAGCATAACAAACTGTCTCCTTCATATCATAAGTTTGAACGCGTGAGAGACAGACATATTCTGGATGCCCATGCAGTGCAACTGCAACGTCACGCCTCGCGCATATTCACAGACACCACACAAGCGCAATGTGTTGAACTGCCAGCTTTTGATAACTGACTATGGGCCCGTCCGCACAGCGACTTTTTTCTCGCAATTTTGTAACACGTTCAATACTATACGAGTAGCCGGACTGACGAAATTCCGCAGTTTTCCGCCTACAGTTCATGGAATAAAAAACGCGAGAATAAAAATCGCTGTACGGACGGGCCCTATATCAAATCAAATCCTGCGGGATGAAAAGAAAACAAACACAAGTCCACTCCAGGCTCTTCACAAGTTCTGGTTGAGTGGGTTCTGCGGCGACTTCAGCCACTCCTTCCGCAGCATCTGCTTGAGCTGCGACAGCCGCAGCGAGGGGTTGTCAGCCTTCAGCTGCGCGAGGCGGATCTCCTCGAAGGCGGAGTAGGCGGCCTTCATGCGCTTCTCAGGGTGCTTGTCTAGGTCGTCTTTGGACTCGCTGGGGAAAACGTATGGAAAGATTATTTGAGGTATTTCTATAGTTGATAGTTTGATCCACTCAATTTAAGATAGGAAGGGCGGGAACTGCGTCTGCTCTACCATCTCGTATGGGAATATACGTGACGCTATGTGTTTTTAACCGACTTCACAAAAGGAGGAGGTTTACAATTCGTCGGGTTTTTTTTGTATGTTTCCCGATTGAGCCTAGATGGATGGACCGATTTGGAAAATTATTTTTTGTTTGAACGGGTTTAACTTCCCATTGGTCCCGTAGACAGGTCAGGATCTGATGATGAGATCCTGTAGAAATCGAGGGAACTCTTCAAATATTATAGGCAGACCTATAGTGATTTTTGTGTTTTTCATAATAACACGTGCATATAGTCATGGTAATCATAATATTGTGATGCGGAACTGATGATGAAGACCACACATGCCCACCAGAACTGCTCAATACTAGCACAAACCCGATATTAATAATACTATACTAGATACTAGTTACAAATACAATCTACTATGCATGGCTGACGGGCAACGCATAGCTTAAACCGATGGACCTAGAGCCATTAAACTTTGTATAGGTGTTCCTTATGTAGCGTAGGATACCACAGAGAAATTAATTCCCCAGGGGCAGGGGGGGGGGGATAGGGGGGTTACAGTTAGTATTAAAGTCAAAAAGCACTTGACATTGGTTTCTACTCAAATAGGGTTTGTGGAAGTCGGTTTTTTTAAGTTTTACTTTTTGTTTCAATTATAATAATGGGCGTAAGGAAATAAATCATCAGAGAAGACCCAGAACCATTTGCTAGAGGCATGGGCCGACCTATAAAGCAGCAATGTGTCTTGAGATAATATACCTATAAGGCTAGAGGCCGCTGTCCGCGCCCCGGCGGCATCGACGGCGCGCAGACGACATATAAGCTATTAAAACTTCGTCACTCACGTATAGAAAAACACGTTACACCTTTCACAAAATAAAAGGCCCGTGTTGACAGTTCACGCCCATGAAGTTTTAACCCCTAACGCGTAGGTTAGGTGCAACTTGTACGCTTTGCTTGTACGCAACAGTTGGCTTTTAATACCTACGCATTAGGGGTTAAAACTTCATGGGCGTGAACTGTCAAAACGGGCCTTTTATTTTGTGAAGACTGTAGTTACCTGAGTAGAGAAATTGCTTCGTCCACGGACTGAGCGACCTCTCCTTCCAACTGTATCCTGTTGAGATTCTCTTCCAGAGGTGGCTCCTCGATGGTGACTCTGGACGGCTGGAAGATGTACAAAATACTGTTACAACCTCTTTATAAAAACATTATGAAGGAAATACTCCAGAGCTACGGGGATGGGCTAGCCCCCTGTCACGCAAAATGGAGTGTTGCATATCAGGCTAAAAGTAGGCCCCGTTGTTCCTTTGCCACCCCATATGGGAAAAAGCGTGACGCTATGTTATGTCGTTATGAAGGAAGATTTGTTGTATGAATGAAGGAAGATCTTGATGCAACTAAATGAAATGTGTAAGTAACATGAGTTGTTTCAGTGTCTTCAGAAGCTTGAAATTCTTGGAATGAGGGAGTTTATATGTAGGGGTTTAATTTATAGTTGTTTCATGTTGTAATAGAATATCATACACAATTTCTTTATTTTTAAGTCATAATATAAAACTAAGAAGATTATGGCAATCCTCTCGAAGCCAGTCGGATAAGGCAGCATTCAATAAAGCCTCTGCGGATCTGAAAGTCTACTTAGCGGAAATTGAAAACGACACAGTTCAACAGCAACTGGAGTCACTGAGCCCCAAAGCGAACAACGAGTACTCCCTATGGAAGACAATCAAATCCACCCAGAAACCTCAGAAAGCGCAATACCCATTAAAACGGGACGATGAGACTTGGGCAAAAACAGACGAAGATAGAGCTGAGGCGTACAGAAAGTTCCTGAGTGATGTATTTACACCAAACGCAACTACGGAACCTAACAGCCTAGATAAAGAAGTCCGATCTTACCTCGAATGTGATCTGCAACTCAGTCCACCACTACGCTCCTGTTCTCCAAAGGAAGTGCGTCAAACAATCCTAAACCTAGAATTAAAAAAGGCGCCGGGATTTGATCTGATCACCGCTGAAGTCTTGCGACAAATACCGAAAAAGGCTTTAATGTTCCTAAACCAACTTTTTAACGGCATCCTACGAACGGCATACTATCCCGCAATTTGGAAAGTCTCCCAGATAACTATGGTTCCAAAACCTGGTAAACCACATCATTTAGTTGCATCCTATAGACCAATAAGCCTCTTACCAGTGATATCTAAGGTTTTTGAGAAAATAATATCGCGCCGCTTGAACGACTGCATGAGAGAAAATAAAATAATTCCTGAACACCAGTTTGGCTTCAGAAGTGAGCACTCCACAGTGGAACAAGTGCACAGGGTGTGCGAAAAAATACGTAAAGCACTGGAGGAAAAAGAATACTGTTCTGGAGTATTTTTGGACGTACAGCAAGCGTTTGATAAGGTCTGGCATGAAGGATTGCTATTCAAACTGAAGAATTTACTGCCGCATAACATGTACTTACTGCTGAAGTCTTACATTGAGAATCGGATATTTTATGTGAAGATTAACGACTCTTGTTCTACATTCTCTGAAATTAAAGCTGGCGTGCCACAAGGATCAGTTCTGGGCCCGACTCTGTATTTGATTTATACCTCAGATGTACCTGATTCAGGAACTGTAATGACAGCTACATTTGCAGACGACACAGCTGTGCTGGCCTCTAGCCATGATGCAGCAACAGCCTCAGCCACACTACAAAAACATCTGGACAAAGTGCACACCTGGATGAATGAATGGAAAATTAAAGCCAGCGCCAGCAAATCGAACCATATTACATTCACACTTAGAAAGGGAGATTGCCCAGCTGTAAAACTTGGACAAGAAGTCTTGCCACATAAAACGGTCGTGAAATATCTTGGATTCCACCTTGACAGGAAACAGACTTGGAGAGAGCATATACAAAAAAAGCGCGATGAACTGAACCTCAGATTCCGGTCCCTACAGTGGCTCATGAATCGTCAGTCTCGGCTCTCAGTCAACAACAAACTACTCATATACAAGATGGTACTGAAGCCAGTCTGGACATATGGCATACAGCTGTGGGGAAAAGCCAGTAATTCAAACGTCGAAATATTACAAAGGCATCAAAACAGTGTCCTAAAGACCATTGTCAACGCTCCATGGTTTACCAAAAATGAGGAAGTGCATAGGTACCTAGAGATGCCAACCGTCAAAGAGGAAGTGAATAATATGACAAGAACCTATAAGGGCAGGATCGACAGACACAAAAACCAATTGGCATCAGCACTGGGCACTCTCCCTTTCAAAAGAAGGTTGAAGCGGAAACATGTTTGGGATAACATATTATGATCAAACTAAAACCATATTAGGCTACCCATCAATGGAAGGGACTGCCTAACACGCCATATAATCACTTAAAGAAACTGCTTATGGTGTTGCCACCGATCGCATGTTGGACATATAAACATTGGAAAAAAAAAAAAAAAAAAAAGTCATAATATTCTCATTTATCTGTTTCTATATGTACATTCACCAGTACAGCACTCCTGCATCATTACATCTGCCAAGAGTAGAGTATCCACTATCCAGGCCTTCTATTCAGCTGTTGCAGAAGTTAGCCTCGCTGATTTAGAAGGGTGCTTGCAGGGCAAATGCAGAAAGGCACAAGCCTCACACAGCTCTAGGCCGTGTTTCCAGAATACTTAAGTTACCTTACTCGATACTTTAGTGCACAATAAACTGAATTTTACTGAATATGTATGTAGAGTAGACACATGAAAATAGTACAAAAGGCGAGCTTATCTCTAGTAAGAGATCTCTTCCAACAAACCTAGGACAGGATACTTACGACAGGCTTAACTGGTTCCGCCTTGATGCCTTTCTCCTTCATGTGGGTGATCTGTGCGCGGGTGATCCTCGGCGCCGGAGCCACCTTCGGGGCCACCTTCAGGGACTCCATCTCCTTCTCTAGGAGAGCCTTTGCCTCTGCTTTCTTCTGCAGCTGTTCGAGCCGCTTTTTCTCTTGGTCTTCCTGTAAAACACAATGTTTTAGTTTGAGTTGTTTGACATCTTCTGGTACTACGAAGATTCTACTTCATATACTTTCCTGGAAAAGATCATGGGCACCTGGAAAAGGGCACATGAATAAAATACCTGTAAGTACTTTGCCTTTAAGCTTTTAACCCTTTACAGCTATGCTTTATAGTACAGAAGACGTGGGCAAAGGTCAGATAATTCGAGGGTATTCTGGCAGAACCACATAAGTGCAAGTTTCTTTGCAGTTGTATGGTTTTGCTTGCTTGGTAAGAAAGCAGAAGATACTGAGTAAAGTCTTCACAAAATAAAAGGCTTGTTTTGACAGTTCACACCCATGAAGTTTTAATCCCTAATAAAAGCCAACTGTTGTGTAAAAGCAAAGCACACCATTATTTGGTTCTGCCAGAATACCCTGAATTATTATTATCTGTATACTATCGAAATGATATTTAATGTTGCCTGAGTTTATACCTTCTTCTGTTGCTTCTTGATGACCCTATCATCATCCTCCTGCCAAGCCGCATCCTCTGCTTGCTTCTTCTTCTTCAAGTCTGTCTCCTTCTTGGCATCTTCTTTGCGCGCGCGAGAGGCCACCGCCTTGCTGTTCTCACCGACAAACTTCTTGGGCATTGTGCTGTCAAGATGCATGGAAGAAGGCTGATGGTTATTGTTACTGTCCGTGTATTACACATTCCGTGAGACTATTCACGCAGTCATAGGACACGACAAATTTTAACATACACAAGCCTGTCTACGTCTAATAACTGAACGGAAAAGAGAGGTGTGTTGTTAGGTATATGATAGCCCAAGCAGACTGATTGAAATGTAAGCAGATTTTATTGGAAGCAAAAAATACAAAAACATAACCGAGATATTTCGATGAGATGATTTGTAGACATCCTATTTTACTTACCAATTCGGCTGAAGACTGGTGAGAAGTTTCGAGAAGGATCTAGGTGGGTAGGTAGGTCGGTCTATTAGTTATAATAAATAAAAACTGCAATTTTCCATTTCCATTCCACCCAGCACCCACCGTCCAAACTGTGAACTCAACTCACTTGAACTGACTTCTGTCAGTTTGACGTTTGTGGGGATGCCAGTCTTACAATTAAAGAACTTACAGAAGATATCCCGGAAATATTATGTAGTGTTATATAAAATATTGTAATATATTAATAAAATTTATTTTAAAACTAGGTAGGTACTTACTTCCAAAATATGGCCAATAGAATTGAGGGAGATTTAACTTTTTTGTGCATTATTTGAATCCGGATCCGGAATTCCGAGCTGCGCTCCCGGACAAAGATTATAGATGTAGCTCAGAAGGCTGCCCAATTAAAGTGGGACTGGGCCGGTCACGTTGCTCGAATGCTGCCAAATCGTTGGGCTAAGAGAACCACAGACTGGCTCCCAGTAAATGCAAAGAGAAAGCGTGGCCGACCCAGGAAGAGATGGAGTGATGAGTTGGGTCTATGGGATAAAGAGTGGAAGGAGACCGCTCAGGATCGAATGGAGTGGAAGAGGGGGAGAGAGGCCTTTGCCCAGCAGTGGGATATTACAGGCTCATAATAATAAATAATAATAATAAATTTGAATACGAATATGAGATTACGATAATATCTATTATTTATAAAGAAGTGTGTGAGGGTGTGAGGGGGTGTGTGTGTGTGTGTGTGTGTGTGAGGGTGTGTGCGTGTGTGTGACTACCTTGTAATCTGTCCTCAAAATACTGTGTAATAAAATAAATTAGAGTACCTAATTGCTTTTCCTTGCTTCACCTTCACTTCACTTCCCTGCTCAGCCTGAGTCCGAGAGCAAACAAGTGTGGTGCGTGTGTGTGACTGTGTGGATGTAGACATTTCGGAGCAACTCAGAGCAAGCAAGCTAGAGTGTCGTGCGTGCGTGCATCAACATGAGTGTCGTGTCGGACGGATAAATGACGAAAAATGAAAAATTTACAAAAAAAGTGTAGGTACATAAGTATTCTACCATTTTAGGATTTTGTTTTTTTAATGGCATCCCCTCTCTGATCTCTCAAACCGTTCGCAAACGCAAACGAAACGTCAAAAATTGTGTTTTCGTCGCTCCGTTTTATTTTATGTTGATTTTACTTTACATTTCTCTAGTTTATCAACTATTTCGTGAATAAAAATATATCTCAGTAGTGTAGCTCCAGCAAGATGGCTCTCGTCGCTTATGCTAACAGTGATTCAAGTGACTTCGATGAAGATGACGATTGTTCACCAGCTACTACAACATTAGACAAAGTGGAAGGTAAACAACCTTCCTGGTCTTAAAGTCCTCCTCCTGATCAAATTCGGTTACTTATTACGCTATTTCCCTCCGAATTTTTCGGCTCTTTATACATTCAATTCTATAAGATAAACCTGACAAATATAAAAATATTAGGTTTTACTATTTAGTTGCAGAGCCATCCGTCTCCAAACCTATAAATGATAGCCAGCCAATCAGTGATCAGAACCAAAGTTTGTTCAACCTATTGCCGCAGCCGTCAAGTAAAAAGCCGGTTGTGATTGAGGAGGATGATGAGATTTTGCACAAAAAGGCCGCGCCGCCGAACATAGCCAAGCCTAAGGCGAAAATCACTGTACCATCTCTCAGTGATGTAAGTTTTTTATTTGTATGGTATTTAGAATCTGTCCAAATTGTTTATAATAATAGCCTTTTATTTCAGAAAAAGGGTCATAGATTTATCAATGTGTTTATACATATAAGTTTTTAATTATTTACCCTCATGATTATTATCTGCCTTATTTACAGTTATAATTATAACTACATATTATAATTATCTTTGTAGAATTTCATCAATAGTGTTTTGTTACAAGAATATACATCTTGACGACCTCTGTGGCGCAGCGGTTGTGGCTCTGACTACCATGCGAGTTGCCAGCTGGGGATAAGAAAAATAAATATCCCCAGGTCTTGGATGTTGACATAATGTATATGTGATGTTGCTGTTTCTGGTTCCCATGACACAGGGTATCCTAGTGTGGGGCCAGAAACAATGTATGTGCCTGTATGTAAATATTTGTTTTATCTATTCAATAACTTTACTTATTTTTCAGTTCAAGGATATAGAGGAAAGTGTGTCCAACAAGCCAAAAACCATTGCCCCTGTAAGTATTCAGCAGCAAATATTATTCTGATCACATTCCATACCACGAACCTGCCACAGGGGTATCTATTTACAGAGCAATAAAAAAAGTGATAAAGCCATACAAATTCTATAATTATTAGGGTTCCAATCCTTAAGACGAATAAAAGCTGCCAAGTGCGAGTCGGACTCTCACACGGAGGGTTCCGCACCATTCATTCATATGCTTTATTGCACAGAAACATAAAGCCACTGAACTCCCTCAGTCTCCAATGTTAATTAATTTACGAATCTAACAATGCAGTTGCGGTATCTTTTGATTGCGTTGACCTATAAGTTTAATTTTTTTACAACTTAAAGAGATTACAGACTTGTGTAATCGATATTAATTTCAATACCTCCATGCGTTTCTGAGAAAAAGTCTTAACAGACGGTGAGACAGACAGACAGACAGAAATTTACAGTTTTCGGATTTCTTCCTTAACTTGTGCTATAAGACCTTCCTACATTCCAAATTTCATGACCCTAGGCCAACCGGAAGTACCCTATAGGTTTTGATTCCCTTGCGAGTTCCACGCGAGTTCATACAAATCCAGCAAAATTATGACATAATATCGCGGTATGTTTTGATTGCGTGGACCTAGAAGTTTAATTTTTTCACAGCTCCAAGGGACCATAGACCTGAGTAATCGATATTAATTTCAACATTATACCTCCACGCGTTCCTGAGAAAAGGGGTCGTGACAGACGGACAGACAGACAGACAGACAGACGGACAACAAAGTGATCCTATAAGGGGTTCCTTTTTTCCTTTTAAGGTACGGAACCCTAAAAAAGGAACCCTTATAGGATCACTTAGTTGTTCCAAGCATCCGTCTGTCTGTCCGTGTGTCACGACCTTTATATCGAGAACGCGTGGACATAATCAAGCTGAAATCTGTGGTTGCATCTGAAAACTGCTTTCTATCTTTCTGCAAAACTATGTAATTGTGTTTACATGGGTGACATCATACTTTATTTTTTTATGTAGTAACCTAATTACACCAGTTTCGCTCTCCAAGTGTGATCGGAACCCTTGGTTCGCGAGTCCTACTTGCACTTGACCTTTTTTTATGATTATTATTATGATTCTGGCAAATTAATTTATTTGTGTATAACAACATGGTCAAACTTGCCACTGTTACAGAAAGGCTCCGGGTTACTCAGCCTCCTGCCCCAACCGAGGAACCGAGTGTTCACAACAACAACGTCGAAATCTCTGATACCTCAAGTGTTAACCCAGAAACCAAGCACAAGTACCGTTAAGAAGAAAACAACACTGCCCTCCCCGATGAAACCTAAACCTGCCAAACGGTCAATACTCGACTATTCTGATGACAGTGACAATGAGGATGAAGTACAGAATGATTTCTTCTCAATACACAAACCAGTTGAAATACCCATTGTTGATTTACCACTAGAACTTGATTCTCAAGCGACAGGAAGTGAGAAGTTGAATAATGCAAAGAAACACATCAGTCGGAGAGAAACACAGAGTTATCAATCATATTACAAAGATAATGGAGCTGAGAATCAAGTGGATTTGCAGCCTGATTTGAGTACAGCAGAGATTGGTGGTGAAAGCATTAGTAGTGTGGATAATGTTGCTAACGGAAGTGGTTTCGTTGCTGTGGGTGCGAGCAACGAGCTGGCGTTGGATGATGAAGCTGTAAGTCATCATTGACCACCTCGGTTTGTTCTGAAAAATAAGACTGCCTTTGTCATCAATCTTAGGCCCATATAAAAATACGACTCTCAGCTCTCGGAGTTGTTTCAGTGCTTGTAGACAATGTTAAACGCTAAGGATAGCGAAACTAAATGATAATTTTTTATGTAATGTGATTTGACATTTGGCATAGCTAAGGTGACGTCACCTAGCGAATCCAAATGTCAAATTGCATACATAAAAAGTTATCGTTTCGTTTCGCTAGCGTTAGCGTTTAACTTTGTCTAGGAGGCACGTCTCAGTCATGTCACGATGACGGTTCCGCACATAAATCTGACTTCATTCGCTTGAGTGAGATAACTCTCTGAGCTGAGAGTGGTTTATGATTCTATGTCTATGCATTTACATTATTCCAACTTCAACGATCTTTGGGCGGGTGAGTGACGTTCTATCGCGCAGGGAAAGCGCGAGTGAGTGAGATGCCGCCATACGATACGCTATTCCTCTTTCCTTATCGAGGGGAAAGAGGAATAGCGTATCGTATGGCGGCATCTCACTCACACGCGCTTTCCCTGCGCGATAGAACGTAGGTGTAAGGCACCTATTGACTAGAGACGTGGGACACTAAACTCCATGACCCCGATTCTCGCGCCATCGAGATAATCTCCCTAGTCGAGATATCGGTTTTGATACCGCCTATTTGAAATTGAATCCGTCGAAAACGATTTCAATTCAATTAATTCGATCAAAACGGGTCGAGATATCTCGGTTGTTCGTAAGGCTGGTGGTGATAATAGCTTTTTCTTGTTTTTGATGGAGATTTCTGTATCTCAAATTGATATTTCGACCATGGACATGATCTTGCCAGCGCGAGAATTGCCCCCCATATCTTGTAGTGGCACTTAGAGGCCCATCCCTCTTCCCCGTAGACTACTGTAGAGTAAGCCACGACAATATGTTCCCACATGCCAGATCCGGCAGCTCTGCGGTTCGCGCGGCAAGCGGCGTCGCGAAGAGATGCACCTGGTGGACGTGAACCAGCGGGAGGTGCTGGGGGACTCCCGCGAGTGGCTGCTCAAGGGGCTCATGGACGACACCACCAAGCGCGTGTCCGCCAAGAGGGGGGGGCACGAGCCCACCAGCCAGCAGAAGAGGAAGCACCAGATCACCTATCTGGCGCACCAGGTCAGCTCGGTTCTAGCACATACTATAATATACAGATAGACCACCTAGAACAAAATATGACACCGGCGTAAACTGAGATGCTACGGAATCTCCTTTAGTTCGAGGCCATTATCGCTTGGTGCAGCACCATCGAAAAATTGCAAATACCACGAGATGGCGCTAAGATATATAGGATTTATTCTAAGACTAGTGGCTCTGTGAGCTGTAGACCTCGCGAGTATGTCGGTGGGAAAGCTGAACTGCTAACACACATAAAAAAAATAACCCAAATAATTTTCTTTCAATAACACATACAAACTTATGAATGTACCTGGTTACGTACATGCAGTATGAAAGTAGCCGCACCAATAACTTTGTAAACTACATTTCGCGATCTTTAATACAACCTATTGACTTTTTACTAAAATTATATAGTCTGTTTCACTCTCATGGTCTTTACAAATCCAACGACACCCCATTTGTTAATATCCATCGAGCCGTTTGGGTTGTAGCGATTTTTTTACATTTTAAAACCCCATATCTCCGCCATTTTGAAAAAAAATCTAAAAACTGGCTCGAGTAAAAAATTCTATTTATTTTTCCAACCTGCTCACAAAATTTCACGAGAATCGGTTCATAAATGCGACCTGTAGAGGAGAACAACCGGACATACGAAAGCATTTTTGCCCAAACCTGAAACAGAGACGCTTCGCTCGCTTCGCTCGCTCGGTCAATTAGCGCCACCTAGAAGTATGTTAACTGAAACCACAGTGTTTAAAGTACAAATCTTACTCCTCACGCCATCTCTTTTTCACCAAGGGTTACTAGTTCTAATTTGTATGGGGTGAGCACTCTGTGGTTCTACTTACTACCTTACCTTCTGAGTATGGCTTAATACTCGTATCCGGGTAAAGAAATCCCTCGGTGAGGACATTAAATGGGCTACATTTACTTTACCTTCATCATCAATTCATCAGCCTGTCATGGAACCCACTGACTATTAGCACAGGGTGCTCATCCCATACAAATTAGAATTAGTAACCCTTGATTTGTACTTTAAACGCCATGGTTTCAGTTAACATACTTCTAGGTGGCGCTAATCGTAGAATAAATCCTATATATCTTAGCGCCATCTCGTGGTATTTGCAATTTTTCGATGGTGCTGCACCAAGCAATAATGGCTTCCAACTAAAGAAGCTTCCGTAGCATCTCAGTTTACACCGGTGTCATATTTTGTTCTAGGTGGTCTATCTGTATTAGTATAATATTGTAGTATCTGTGCTCCAACAAAGCAGTGTGAGAAAGTTCGATAACATTTGATATTGGTTGGAAGTTAACTTCATTTTGTAATTTTCAGGCTAAAGCGAATGAAGCTGAACTGCAGAACCAGTGGGCCAACAGCCGACAATCTAAACGACAAACGCAGTCCAAATATGGATTCTAGTTTTACATTTATGGCTATTTACAAAAGTCCGAATAAGCTCTGCTGCGTGACAGATCAGATATATCCTATGCCCATAGGTCTTATCGGGACTTCTTGAAAGTGGCCCTTAGACTAATAAATTAAAATTAGTGTAAATAAATAAGTTATAAATAAATCAAAATACTTGTCACTAACGTCCGGTTTCTGAGACGCTGATCAAAGGTTATGATTAGCTAACAGAGCGATTAACTAATTTTAGTCAATCACGTGCCGCTGTCAGCCAATCACGTACCGCTATTTTGAATTAACCATCGATTAGTTCATCGTAACCTTTGATCAGCGTCTCGGAAACCAGTGCAGGGGTAAAGCTCCAGGAGTAACTGCTACGGGACAGAGCTAGACAGACCATTACATATTCTATCCCACCTATGTGATAGAAGCACAGAAGCCCAATCACGAATAAAGATTCGATAGAAAACAATCGAAACGTCAAATTTCAGTGATTCTTATTCTTTATGACATAAAATACAATTTCCTGCGTTCTCGAAAACGTTAACGCTCACGAAAACATTCGTGATCGAGGCAGTACACATATATACGATAATAGACTAGATAGATTACGACTACTAAAAGTACGGAACGAGAACGAGTTCTGTACGAGAACGACTAGTTCTAGTACGATAAGAACGAGCACGATGTGTTCTAGTACGAGACCGACTAGTTCCAGTACGAGAACGACTAGTTCTAGTATGATAAGTAAGAGCATGATGTGTTCTAGTACGAGAACGACGAGTTCTAGTAAGAAAACGATGAGTTCTAGTACGAGAACGACTAGTTCTAGTATGATAAGAAAGAGCATGATGAGTTCTAGTACGTGAATGACGAGTTCTAGTACGAAAACGACCAGTTATAGTACAAGTAAGACTGGCACGAGTACGACCTGTACCTACAAGTTTTGGTTAATCTAGTATTTGTAAAGCTGATTAAAAAAGATGTTTTGACAAAAGTACAATTTATTCTATAACTATGTAACATATTAATATGAGGTACTGCTTCTACAATCTCCTGGCTTTTCTGGGCCGCGGCGGGTTCCACGAGACGCGCGTCGTGTCGGTTATAGACACAATGTCGAGCCCAGACATCTGCAGCCCTTTCACTGCGGCCTGCAAATAGAAGACAACACTTCAAATATTGTGATAAGACTGTACTGTATGGGGCCATTGTTTTGGCACGTCGGGTCTCGTCTCGTTCTCTCTTTCTCTCCCGCCAAGTTAAACGCCGAGTATCATACTCGGGGCAAAAACAATGGCCCCATACTGTATCTCAATATTCTCAATGCTGATGAGACAGTGGTAAGCACACTGAGCACACACAGGCTGTTATTGCGACTATAATGTTTGATAATGTTAACCCATAAATAGATTATTATATAGGTTATTTAACCCATAAATAGATTATGAAGTAAGTCAATGAAATTATGAATATTATATATCATATTGATGAAATTAAACATACTGACTGTCTGATAACTTACCAGTCTTCCAGGTCCAAGTCCCCGCAACTTGACCCTCACTGTTCTGAAGCCTTTGTCAACAGCTTTCTGAAAACCACCATAACTTTGAATTATTATCCAATGCAGTATGTATATGGGGATTTAATGCTGACTGTCCAGGGGATTTGAACATTAATTGGTATCCTCGCATAAGGATACAGGCCGAAAAAACTAACAATAGCAAACAATAGACGTGGGGGTGAGAGGGGTAAGAAGATATAGCCTAGACATAAAAGATGGAGGCCTTTACCCAGCACCTGTACACCTGGCTGTTTGTCCGCCGCCACTGTCACTGTCACCATCACTTCAATGAGAAAAATCATAGTAAATGTGGTAAAAAATATAATTTCTCTTGGTATATTGTAAAACTTACTTGTAGTTTCTTTAGTGTACCTACTCAAATGACATAGGAAACAGATAACATAACTTACTGTGCCTAATGCAAGCGCAGTAGTCTGTGCAGCAATGTTTGTCCCCTTTTTCGTGTTCTTGAAGCCGTCCATTCCACAGGACCGGATGATCTTGATGGTGCCAATGTGGTCCGCCAGGCTGACGATGGTATTGTTGCTGCTCACGCGTACATTGCAGATGGGGAGCTGCTTGTACGGAACTCCATCAAAGAGCATGTCGTCAGATTCTAGAGTAGGAAACAGGTTTTGCTTCCTGGAAAAGTAATATAAAGGTAGAGATAGATAGATAGATAGATAATTCATTTATTCATTTGACATGGTACACACACATAATTAATAACAACAAAAAACAGTAAGTACCTACAGCTGTGTGGTTATGTGACTGTACCACGGCAGTGAAATGGCCCTGACTCAGCAATGTCACAGACGAATCTGTGACGCTGGTATTCTGCCAGGGCCAAAGCGGACGCACAACAGGGTTTGTTCAAAAGAAATGAGTGTATTAGGGACAGAATGACTGCCAAAGGAGCCTGGCCAGGGCATGACGATCTCGGCACCCTGGTAGTCTTGACTTGGACCGATTAAGCTTGAAATAACAGACTTGACTCAGACGACGACTAACTTCCAAAAATCCCTGTAGTGTTTCTGTATGCAATAGGTCAAGTTGGGGGCGGAAATTATATTGAGCAGTAGGTACTTACTGTTTGATCTGAGAGTCGAGGTCAATGATTTTCTCTCCCTGGACGCCCTCATCGTCAGCGGGGATGCGTTTCACATTCCACTTCTTGTCGTCGCTGGACTGAGGCGCCGACGTTTGGAATAAGCGGAGGGCATTGCACACGGGAGCTCGAATAGTGTTCCTAATGGCACTCAGCATTATTACTCACTCACTTGTGCTCTTTTGCTATATTACATCATCCATCAGCACAGCAAAAGAATAACACAACAAAAAATCTGAAAAACAACCTAAATTTATAAATGACATTTAATTTGGGTCTGTGATCGCTATTCGAGCAGTGACATCTAGCGTCGAGTAGCATTACTAAGTTCCAACAAGCAAGCCGCTATTTACCGTACAACACTATAGCCAGTTATTTAATACTCCATTTTTGCTTGACATGGGGATAGCCCATCGCCGCAGCTATGGAGTAATGAAAGTTTCCTCATGATGTTTTCCATCACCGCTAGAGCGTCCGTATTCATACTTAAGATAATTGATTTATCTCATTGTACATGGTCAGCACCGGGATTCGAACCTGGATTCCCTGAGTGAGAAGCAAGCGTGAAACCCACTAAACCACGGAGCGTGACGCCTCTCAAGTTTACAAGCATTTAGAAAATAAAAGATGCGTTCATAAATTAAGAAATATTGTATTTACTTTAATATTGATTCATAAATTAATACACCTTTATTTTTATACATTGTCATTACTTCTTACCCAACATATTCTTACAATACAAGAGAGACTGCGAGAAGGTCCGCAGCGGCGCCGGAACGCCCATGCGCATGAGTTGCAGGCCGCCCGCCTCCGCTATGAAGTTAGCTCTCAGCAGTTCGCCTGTCGCCCACTTCACTGTATACAAGTTCCCCTCGTCCCCGCTACCGCCCGCCTCTTGAAGTACGATGTAGTCAATAAGGTGCGTGTACACGGGGGTTGACACAAGTTTTGTGAACAGACCGCAGTCTAATAATTCCTTGACTAGTTCACTGTCGAGTTCGGTGGGGAGGGGAGCCTGAAACATAATGTGTGGTTTGTGATAGCGAGCGGCTTACCCTTTGCTTCGGAGAAATATTTGGTTATTTATAACCCTATCCATTATAACAGGAAACTTGACAGCTAACCTAAAACTTTAGAAAATCCAAATATCTTTAAGTGCTGATAGCAGCGATGGCGATGACAACTCTTCTGTTAGTTCAACTGAATAAACAATTTCGATTCTTTCCGATTGTGTTGGTAAAATCCTTTAGTCTTTAAAAGGTGGATTTTATGAAGATTTAGGTTAGCTGTCAAGTTGCCTGTTATATTGGATAGGGATAGCAGCATTTAATGTGCAACAGAAACCTGCGAGTCACTAACCTTAAGCTGCTGTAACAGTTTAGGTATACTGTTTCTGGAATGTTGACATTTGCTCAATAGTATGACCCATACTAAATTAAGTATGGATTCAATTTGCACATCTTCTAACAGCCACTGTATTTCCTGTAACGAACAAAACAAGGTAACTATTAAATATTAGGGTATGATCAACTTAAACAAATTAGGGTATGATCAACTTAAACAATTTAAAAAAAATAGACAAAGTACCATGACAGGAAAAGATTTATAAAAAACCGTATTAGAATCCGTCCACCCCTTTGACCACTAGGGTGCTACAGAGACACACACACAGACAGATGGCTGAAACATGACACCTCTCTTTTTCGTTGTGGGTTATTATTGAGTTACCTACCTCTTCAGTAAGCGCCGGTTTTCGAAGGAGCAGTTTAATCAGCAGCGCCAAGCTTTCTTCCCGATCCGTCCCGTGCAAAAGGAACTTCAGATATTCGCATTGCAAACTCCGGGCTTCTCTGTAATGTAAATGTAAACGCTAATTATAACACGATCAATGACAATTAGCTGAGCAATCCTACTGTTTAGTTGACCAAGGGGTATGAGAAGTTCACGTATATCTTGGCATAAAAACTCGATGGAGTTGTAGTTATGATCATTCAAATCAAACTAATCACACTAAGCGCACTAACTGTCTAACCACACTATGCCGAAGGTACGCGACCGAAGTTCGGCGCGATTGCGCCTGCAATGCTATTTGAATTACTGACGACACATAATGCCGAAATTACGTTGCGTTATAGCGTGCAGCGTAACTCCGGTCGGGCGTAAGAACTTAGTAAGGTAACTACTAGGTAGGTCCGGCACTTATGGTGTGTCATATCAGCCGAGTACGTCGGAACGTAAAATTAGCCGCGGAACTTCATTCGCGTATCTTCGGCATAGTGTGTTTAGACACTTACGAGCAGGTCACTCCCCCCTTACACAAGGGCTCTACTCACGACGCAATCTGTGTCGCGATTTGTTGCTGCAACTTGTCTGTCTCTCTGTCTATCTTCCTGTTCTGTCCTTCTCCAGCGGTTGCAAGGCCCTGCCTTCTATGAGTTGCCGCGACAGACTGCAAGCCGGGTTGCATCGTGAGTAGAGCCCATTAGCCTTAGGATCAGAACCCAGGCAGGAGAAGCTCCATTCATTAATGTAGAATAGAATAGAATAGAATATCAATTTATTTACTGTTATTATACAAATTAATGGAATCATATCTTGGAGACAGAGTACTAAAAGTAGATATAAATAGAAATAAGTCTACCGGAACGCATATGAATATTGGTGTCCCCCAAGGCTCTATTCTGGGTCCGTTCCTTTTCTTAGTTTACGTGAATGACCTGCCGTATATGGTGGAGAAAATGACTCAGATTGTACTATTTGCTGATGACACATCCATTATCTTTAAGGTGAAAAGACAACAAGAAATTCTAGACGATGCAAATAGTACGCTCTCTCATGTGTTAAGTTGGTTTAATGTAAACAACCTTTTATTAAACTCGAAGAAGACAAAATGTATCAAATTCTGTTTACCGAATGTGCGGCAGGTGGACACGAGTATAAGCATAGGAACGGAAAGACTAGACCTCGTTGAAGAAACAATTTTCCTTGGAATCACTATAGACTCGAAACTTCAATGGGGTCCTCATGTAACTAGTCTCTCACGAAGACTTAGCTCAGCTGCTTATGCGGTCAGGCAAATCAGACACATCACAGATGTAGGAACTGCCAGATTGGTTTACTTTAGTTATTTCCATAGTATTATGTCTTACGGAATACTGCTTTGGGGGAGAGCGGCAGATATAAACACAATATTTGTCTTACAAAAAAGGGCCATTCGGGCTATCTATCAACTAGATGCTAGGCAATCACTAAGGGACAAATTCAAAAATATCAATATACTTACTGTTACCTGTCAATACATTTATGAAAATATCATGTATACCAGAAAAAACATAGGTTTATTTAAGACTTTAGGTCATAATCATAGTATTAGCACTAGAAATAGAAATAAGATTGCTATGCCCGCGTTCAGACTCAGTAAGGTTGCTCACTCTTTTATGGGAGTATGTGTTAGTTTTTATAATAAAATACCTAATGAAGCAACGGACCTACCAGAAAGGAGGTTCAAAAACTATGTCAAAAACGGCCTAT
Organism: Argyresthia albistria; assembly: GCA_963457715.1. NCBI lineage: Eukaryota > Metazoa > Arthropoda > Insecta > Lepidoptera > Argyresthiidae > Argyresthia > Argyresthia albistria. Next base: position 51,643 of record CAUOQF010000061.1, read on the forward strand.
TGAAGAAGTCATATTACAGTGTAAAAGAATATTTAGATGACAAAACTGCATGGTCTTTACCATCTCAGCGCACAGAAATCCAAAGAGGGGCGATGGACTGAGTCAGTACGTCTCTCCTCCTTAGACTTAAGTAGAAATACATAACATTGTATTTTTAAGGCTCTGATATTTTAAAAGAGGTATGGGGGAGGTTTCTTGCCCTTCTTTGCTCCATCCCTAAGCCCACAACTTCCGAACGGGCGGTAGTATACAAAAATAATAATATTATATTGACGTTGACTAAGTAATATGTATGATTTTATGGTCAATAAAAATTTTGAACTGAACTGAACTGAACACAACACAAGCCCAGGAGCCCTATTTTTGAAATCGCTCGTGTGATATAATCGCTCGTATGACTTGCGCAACGAGTGGTTCTGACCAATCGTTGCAGGCGAATTGAGTATAACGAACGAAAATCATTCGTTATGATGGCTCGTTTTAAAATTATATCACACGAGCGATTTCAAAAATAGGGCTCCTGGCCATATAGGTAAAGAGGTACACAGAGAGAATACATTACTAAAAATTAACAAATCATGGTTGTACACGGTTTTTTTTAATAGACAAATTAATATGACCAAATTCCCCATGTGGTGTGTACCGTAACAGCGAATGGGTTCCGACTCAGCATGTGCTACAGGACTTGCAGCAAGTCCTGCAACGCTGATTTCTGTCGGTACCACCTAATGTCGGTCGCTCGCTCACCCGTCGGCCCTGCACACGGGCCAGCAGTTGAGCACGTCCACTAGCGCCTTCTTGCGGCGCCACGAGTCGGCGCGCGGCAGGCACGCCGCCAGCAGCGCGCGCCGCGCCGCCGCCGACACCAGCCGCGACGCTGCAATGAGGGTGGGTTACGCTGGTGGCTGACCGAAGAGAAAGCCTGGCGCTAAGGGATTAGAGGATCGCACAAACGTAGAAGTGATTTGTTTGGCCACAACTGAATCAAAGGTGTACCCTATCCAATATAACATAGACATAGACGTACGTTTATTCACTGAAGAAAACATGGGTACATCGACAGGCAATTTAAAAGGCACGAAATCGACATTAAATTGTAGAAGTAAACTCGTAAGTATTTTTCGAGACAGAAGAGATTAGAAGATGATGTACGCATGCCTCGCCAGTGAAATGAATCCAACTCAGCATAAAGCTGCAACAAGGTTGCAGCGCTGATTTGCAGTCGAAACCATTTGATAACAGTTAACTTGACAGCTAACCTAAAACTTCATAAAATCCATCCATCTTCATATCTTTAAGTGCTGATAGCAGTGATGGCGATGACAACTCTTCTGTTTCCGATTGTTATGGTAACACCCCTTGTGATTAAAAAGTGGATTTTAGGTTAGCTGTCAAGTTGCCTGTTATAATGGATAGGGATAGTAAGCTTATAATAATATAATATAACCCAGTGTGATTCGCCTGATGATGATGGAGTTCTTTCCAGTTTCGAGTTTGAAGGTAATGATTAGAAACGAGCCGCTCATTAGCAGTATTGAATCACTCATTCGCAGTACTAAGCCGCTCATCCGCCGTACTAAGCAGCTTGTTCGCAGTACTAAGCGTCTCACCCGTAGTACTAAGCGCCTCATCCGCAGTACTACTTCTTATTGGTTTACAGGTAGATTATCTCTGAGCTTGGTTATCTCTTGTTAGAGATAACCTCGCCTTTGTGCGTGTTTTCTCTGTATATCTATCATGTGCAGTGCAATAGAGAAATGACGAATTACTAACCGTCCATGCCGAAGCTAAGATGGCTAACTGAGATGAGCAGACGAAGGGGATATGCACAAAGGCCCCGCTCATGTGGGCCAGGTGCTGGCGCTTCAACCCTCTTGAAGAAGAAGAATAGAATACTAACCGTCCAGCTGTTCTTCACTGAAGACATCCCCCCACTCGGAGCGCAGCAGGTCCACGGTGACGCTGACCACCTTCTGCAGGTCGTCCCCGTCCAGCGCGAGCGCATGGCGGGAGTCACTGAGCGACATCAGACCGATCTGGGGCAGACAGATAGTGGGGATTACTTCAGTGAATAAGGATTTCCTTCTTGAGATATGAAACCCTAAGATGACAATATTCAAAAACCCTATGGATTGCTGTCGGCCGAAAAGACAACATATTTGATATTAAAATTAGGGATTTTTTTTTTCATCCCCTTGCAATGGCTATCAACAGACGTCTTGGTGGCATCCAGTTTTAAGGCGAGAATAGGCAATGGGAGAAAGATTTTGTCTCTAAAGTGTGGGTAGGCAGAAAAAACGAAGGTTATCTATCTAGTCTAGAAGGTACCCATGTCTCGATATTGCTGTTATAAAGGTCAGTGCCCCTCGGTGGGAGTAGTCAAAGACTCCATCTAACAGCTCGTGCGGCAAGCTGCAGCCTTCCTTGTGGTGCC
>CAUOQF010000062.1:0-10281 GCA_963457715.1 Argyresthia albistria
GAGTAGTAGGGATATGAGAGTTCTGGCGCAAAACCGGTTGCGCCAAAATTCCCTCTATGAACTCGGTTTCTTGGCAAACCAAACCTAAAAAAAAAAAAAAATAAAAAAAAAAAAAAAAAAAGTGAAACCCCCCCATTTGAATCGTTTGCGCTGGGTCCCGACTCGATTGCTCTCACCGTTTTAGAGCTACAGATCTCGCGGATTCTGTCCTAGATGATTTACTAATCATCTCCTCGCCTCGCGTTAATCACCTCACTCGCGTTAATCACCTCACGGTACTAATGACTCCTGCTAACGACTCGTTCGTCGCGATATCGTCATCAACTCATTATTACTATAAGATAGCATCACGCCTTTTCCCGTATGCTGTGGTAGAGGCACAACGATACCCACTTTTAACCAGTGATACAATGCTCCGTTTTCCATGATAGGGGGCAAACCCATTATCGTTGTTGAGTGGAGCTAAAGGTTAAATGAAACACCATACACCATTGTCGAGCATACACTCACTTTTATTACTATAACATAGCATCACGCCTTTTCCCGTATGCTGTGGTAGAGGCACAACGATACCCACTTTTAACCAGTGATACAATGCTCCGTTTTGCATGATAGGGGGCAAACCCATTGTCGTTGTTGAGTGGAGCTAAAGGTTCAATGAAACACCATACACCATTGTCGAGCATACACTCACTTTTATTACTATAACATAGCATCACGCCTTTTCCCGTATGCTGTGGTAGAAGCACAACGATACCCACTTTTAACCAGTGATTCAATGCTCCGTTTTGCATGATAGGGGGCAAACCCATTGTCGCAATTACAGACTAGTGAAGGTATTTATTTTTAAAAAAAGACAAGCTGTGGAGAGATGGGGTGGCAGCGACACAGTGGTATAAACATAACATCACGCCTTTTACCATACGCTGTGGCAGAGGCACAAAGATACCCACTTTCAACCAGTGATTCAATGTTCTATTTTACATGACGGGATAAACCCATTGCTGCAACTATTAAACTAATGAAGTATTTCTTCTTAAAAAATACGAGCAGTGGAGAGATGGGGTGGCAGAGACACAGTGGTATAAACATAACGTAACGCTTTTTCCCATACGCTGTGGTAGAGGCACAACAATACCCACTTTTAGCCAGTGATTCAATGCTCTATTCTGCATGATAGAGGGCAAACCATTCATGTAGGTAGGTACTCCATTGTGTAGGATCCAGCTCATTATTGCAATTATGTTGATTACAACATTTCATCATTTAACCTAATCTATACCTAGTCATCTTGAATAACAACATTCTATTTCATAACATCCATGGACCTGTTCCTTGCGATGTTGATTTTCGATAATTTGATTACTAATTAATGGGATTAGCAATCAATAATACTTACTACTAATTGTTAAATTTAGTATAAAATCCACAGACCCATAACTTTACTTTACATTTTCGGTGCTGAGTTCTAGCAGCTATCTTACTTCGCTGAATCGTTGTTCTTGCTAACCAAGGATGTAAGTAACATTTTCAATACCTATTAACTTCTTCTGAGTTGTCTTTATTTATCACCTATATACCATGTACTATAGATTGTGTTTACTATTTGTAGGTGACATGCTGTATGAAGAAAACATTCTTCGAACTTTTAAGAAGAAGGCCATTCTAATTGTCATTGACTGTTCGAGACTGAATGCAATTCTAAAAACTGTTTCAGTTGATGTACTCGTAAGGCTAAAAATTTAAACTTCTAAGGAAATTACCAAGCAAAACAAGTGCTTATTGTTTAATCATCAACGATCGTCTTAGTGTATTAAACCATTGAGCAACATTGTGTGGAAATTATTATGAAAGTGTTTGTAGATGTTCAGGGATTTAAATCAGAAAAAAATAGTTTTATACTAAAAGAATTAGCTTTACTATATGATAACAATGTTCAAGTGTTTTTATTTAAGCCCCCGTATCCATTCTCTGATTTAACAGATATGGAAAAAAAACATGTTAGTTGGATAGAGAGGAATAGGAAAATTTCATGGTGTGAAGGAATCGTACCATACGAATATCATACATCTTATTTTTTATCTTTTTTCAAAAATAAAGAAATTTATTGTAAGGGTCTTGAAAAAGTGTTATGGTTAAAAACTATTTTAGATAATAATAATATTTATGATGTTGAGGAATATGGATGTCCTAATTTATTGAATTTGTATAAAGAGTATAATTTATGTTCTGATATTTATAGTTGTATTTATCATCCAACAATATGTGCATTAAAAAACGTTATGTGTATAAAAAAATGGTGTGTTTTAAATAATAAAGTATTTCAATGACTATTTTACATCAAGTACGTTATTTTTATTTTAATAACTTGATTTATAACCACCCTATTGTTTAGATACTCTTTAGCAGATGTGATATGTTACATACCTACATCACTTAATTAAACCTAAATTAGACATGATATGAATCCAGAAGAGAGGGAGGAGAACTTTGCAGATCTTCGAAGAATATAAATATATGAAGCTTCGTTTGGGGTTGGCCTGAGGGTGAACGTGTTCAAAACCAAAATGATGAATATTTTTATATAGGTCCTCAACCTAACATGCTGGTAGGAAACTATCTAGAGATAGTAGACGAATACTACTACCTTGGACACAGTTTATCCTTTGATCGAGATTCCCAGGTGAAAGAGATTTCTAGGTGCATATAGCTGGGTTAGGACACCTTTGGTAAATTAGAAGACGTCTTAAAGTCTAAAATCCCTCAATACCTCAAAACCGAGGTGTTTAACCAATGTGTGCTGCATATACTTACATAAAGGTTGGCTCAAGACCGCAACAAATGGTGTGATGATGAAGAGGTCTTTACTCAACAGTGGGTGCTGGAGGCTGGACAGAGAGATAGATAGATGAGTTTAGGCATACATAAATTACTATGACAAAAATATCCAACAAGATTGTCGATATGAGACACATAAGAATACTATGTAGCTAAGTTTAGAAACATCATTGGATCTGTTGTAGTAGCTAACTCTTACTTTAACTAAGCGTGATGATGAAAAGATCTTTACTGAACAGTGGATGCTGGAGGCCGGATAGATAGATAGAGAGATGAGTTCAGGTATACATAAATTACTATGACAAAAATATCCAATTAGATTGTCGATAAGAAACATCATTGGATCTGTTGTAGTAGCTAACTCTTACTTTAAATAATCGTTGAAGAATAGGCAACGCATGGATCATGCATGATGTTCGAGCAAAGCGACGTTAAAAATATAAAATCAAACATACTTTTGCTCGACTGTGTACTAGAAAAGCTACAAATGATGATATGGGTTAGAATTTTGTTTTGCAATATATTAATAAATATATTTTGCAAATAAGACTACTAAACATTGGAAAAAAATACTTTTGGATCACACCCTCGCAACGGTTCTATTTACATAGTAAATATGTTAGTGTTGATAACAAAATAATTACTTGAAATCCAATGCTATAAAAATAATGGGATCAATTTTGTTACCGAGGCCGATAAAGACGAAATCACCCATGAGTTCATTGAAAAATAAAAAATCTATACTTGCATTACAAATTTATTTATTTTTGTACACAAATCAATATCATCGTCAAATGCCACCGAAGATTTTCATTTATTTTTTATATCTACTATCATTATCTGTACAGATAACTTTACCCATTACACATTTGTGAGTGCTTTTTTGGTAAAAGACAATCATTCTTGTTTAAGAAACGTAGCTGATTTTGCATCTTGCTTCCATCGCAGTATATGAGAATGAATAATAAGAACAAAGAAATTTAAAGGACTCGAACTTATTCTTTCACGATACAACTGCATTTTGATTCAGAGTCTGAAATTGGAATCAAATGTTGATAAAATATGTTGTGTTCCCACATCACACGTGTGTCTTGAAAAAAGTTTTACTGCAAATCTGTTACCTATATAATTCAAAAGTATTTAAAAAATCCTGAAAAATGTAGTATATAGAATATTTATCAACATGTGTTTTTTATGATGTGTTAAGTAAAACATCTATTTCCTTGTATCATAGTGTTTAAAAACAACAATCTAATCATTTGAAATAGTTTTAATTACAAAAGCATAACAAACTTTCTATTCTAACTGACTTAAATTTCTTCATATAGGTATTTAAAATAATGAGAACAAAGAAATTTAAAGGAATACAACTGCATTTTGATTCAGAGTCTGAAATTGGAATCAAATGTTGATAAAATATGTTGTGTTCCCACATCAAACGTGTGTCTTGAAAAAAGTTTAATTGCAAATCTGTTATCTATATGTCGGATTGCGACTGGTAGCGCCACCTCTTGACGGTTAATCTTATCATCAGTAGCTTCAATCGACTATGAATCAGACGTTGTGTTATGTTTACATGACATATCAACAGATGGCACGAGCCGTCGGTAAAGCAGTTCTTTCGAAATGGCTGACTCTAGTCTAGTATGTTTGACTTGACATGTCATGTCGGTAAATCAGTGCTGTTTCTAAATAGTTTCTTTATGTTGTCACTAGACATTTTTAGTTTACGAATTTCTGATTGGTTGGATTTATATTGGTACATCTGAAATGTCACGCAAATGGCATAGACTCATGTAGACCGATGTTCGTTCAGAAATTGTGAGGTTCGTAACGAATGTTATAGTTCGATGTTCGTTTGTGTTCGCGTTCAAATTCATTGGGAAACGTCTAGTCTAGTCTAGGCTAGGGCGTGGTCTTTGCGGAGCTGGCATTATTATTGTGTGGTACGATTGGTACACGTGTGAGGCTTGACCAATCAGAGGCTTTGGTGAATAGAACCTCGTGTTTATGAAAGCGCGGGTTTTGGGTGAATGAACATGGCGGAACAAGATGCCCGGCAGCGCACTTTTCGTTGGGATCTCATTGAAGTGACAACTTGGGCCAGCTCTGCACTGAACTCGCCACGTTTCCTAATCGAGATAAGTAACATCCATTGTGTCGTGCTATGATAACCAGTGTTAAATCGGAGCTATACGTTACTGTAACCAAAGACTAGCAAAAGTGATTATAAACTGTGAATGGATCGAATATGTGTTCACTCATTGCTTGATCTCCCACTAGAAACGCCCACAAGTATCTGATTGTCATTAGGAGCCGTGCTCTATTTTACCCGTTCCCCGTCATCAGAAGTGGGATTCGATCAAGCATTGAGATGTTAAAAAGTGAAAATTACTGCAATAAATAATGGTCATAACTGTTTGAAATTGAAATTGTGATTACGCGCCCTCATACAAGCGCTAATGCAGCGGGTTCGCGTAACGATCGGAATTGTTACCCATACCTAAGTTCAATGACATCGAGTGAAGATAATTCATGTTATTCATGATGCGCGACTGCAAATTTGTGAACCATCAATAACCCTGTATAAGTCGGACAATGCAATGTGATCTTGAGTTAGGCGTTGTAAAGTGCATCTGGCTGTTGTACCCTGACATCACGTGTAAAGAATTCGAGGAATTTCTAATGAGGAAATAAGTGACTGATTGAAAACAATAATGCAACTACCCTCACAATGAAGGAGTATAATGCAAAAACCCCACGACGATGTAACCAAAATACTAGGCAACAGTTGAAACAAGATCGATTTCACCATCACGTCGAAAGCCGATGACATCATCAACTGTGAGTGAAAAATAGATGGAGATTCCAACTCAGTATGGATTTCCGATGAAACTTCAATTAAATCAAATGGATTTTGGAACAAACAATAACAGGCGAGTATATTGTTCCATTCTTACGCATTACTCGTTAGTTTAACACGTTTCTTGCACTGATTATGTTGCACATATCATACTAGTCCAGGACTCGCGCGCTATAATTACCTACCGCCCGCCCGAGCTCTCGGAGCGCCCGGCGATGGCCCGGCGCCCAACTTCAGTATGGTTGTCGCAAGCCAAGCGCACGCACGTTTTGAACTGTGTTCGTATCGTACGAGTATCTGCGATGTCTGCCAGCCCTGCGATTAGTGTGAGATCGCGCGGTGTGAGGCGATCACAACTGTACACTTGAGCATTTAGGCACATTTTGGCATGCAGCGGTTGCTGACGCGACGGAGTAGGCTATTATAGCAGTAGGTATTGGAAATTTCCTACTGAGTGAAGTATCTGTCACGTAGTAACTATTTAGTAATCTGTGCTATTACTTTACGTTTGTGTGACTTCTCCCTACGCGCAGAAACGCGTTTTGTTTGCCTCGATTGTTGTGAAATCGTTGTCCTTAGTTAAAACACCCTTTAACTGTGTGTAATTGTAAAAATCGCCCGCAAGTTTCAAACTCATGGCTTGGCAATAAAAATCAAAACCTGTGAAATTAAAACGTACCGGATCGGGAATCTCACACACAAGAGGATATGCCTCAGAGATACAAAGCAACGAATTACGCAGTCTACCTACCTTACTACTGAACACAATTGCTATCAACTATCTTATTACCAATTCATAGTGAGACAAAACAAGTGGATAGGTATTGCCCTTTTGCCTGTGTTTCAGACAGCTGCTTGCACCATCACAAAACTGGGAATGCAGTGACCAGATATCGTGAACCTACGATGAAGATCGGGAAGAAGCAGCCGGCCACCAGCCGCGACATGCAGCAGAATCTCGATTGTAGTGATCCTGTGAGACGTCGCCATGAGCTGTTCTGTTTCAGACGTGCCGTTTTGACCCGTAGTCGAACCCCATCGGAGGAGTTGAATGATTTGGTGAGCGGTATTGTTTTTCATGATAACTCGGGTTCAGAGTATTTGTTGATGAAGGAAATAATTGAAGGGTAATCGCATATCAATTGAATGACACTTGTAGGCATGGCTGAATAAGTTTTCCATCGGTGACTTTGTTTTGATTGATTGATTTTTGTTTTGCGGAACCAAACTAAGTTGGACCCCAAGTTCAAAGGTCCATTGAGAGTGATAATGGTTTTGGATGGTGACCGTGATGTCCTGAAATCATTGAGTTGTAAGCGTACATACAAATACGCACACGATAGGTTACGTAGAATGCCAGAGGATCAAATACCGTTTGAGGTTTCAGATAATGAAAATGATTCAAGCGAAGAGCATGTTGGTTGATGCTGTGACGATGACGATAGAGTAATGTGTGCACAGTTCGGTTGGTCGGCTATACCAGGGACCATGGCGTAGTCGTAGATCGTTGGAAGTCGGTATTTGCTCGCGGAGAGTAATCCGTGGGTACGCGATGGGCGCATGGTTCTGGCGAAGGCCGGGTCTTCTTGAAGACTAGAGAGTCATGGTGGACTCTGTGAAGTGATCCTAGGAGGGGATGCACTGTTGCGACTTGTGATTGCGATCCTTGGAGAGGATGCGTAATACAATGTTGGGGAGCTATTGCAGCTCATAGGCCACGAATGTGACACTTGCTTACTATCTGAATTACTGTTGTGTTGTTGTAACCATGTGATAGTTAGATCAATGGGAGAGCTAATTAGCTTTGGTTTGATGGTATTTGATACTCTGTGCAGTTGTGATTATGACTGTAAATATTTTAACTAAATGCACTATAAGTTTTGACTTTAATCGTGTCTCTGTGTTATAATGTGACGATAATGATAATGTGGTTCTCTTTTATTTACACTGTTGTGTGGCTGTACTTGGTAACGCCGGAGCTTGTAAATGGTACACGTTGGCTGCGTATTAAGTGTAGCAGTGCCCTTTGCGAGGGGTAGTACTTACGCGGCTGAGATGGTTACCGTTGGTACGTGGTTGCTTTGTGCAGGCCGCATGTGCAGTGATAAAAGCGATCCTGACCTGATTTAACTTTAGTATCATTAGAAACTTGTATTGTATAGCAACTTTATCGTGCTCATGATCGCTTGCGAAAAATACCTGAAGGTTGCGCGGTTATTTCTGATATAGAGTCTGATGATCCTACCTAGTAGCGCGACGATGACGTCTGAATGACAATGACAATGACAATGACAATGTGATAACCCGATGGACTGGGTATACCGATGGACTGGTAATGTTGTCAAAACCCGATGGACTGGGTATACCGATGGACTGGTAATGTTGTCAAAACCCGATGGACTGGGTATACCGATGGACTGGTAATGTTGTCAAAACCCGATGGACTGGGTATACCGATGGACTGGTAATGTTGTCAAAACCCGATGGACTGGGCATACCGATGGACTGGTATTATTGACACAGAGCTGATAGACTCACTATGTTGTCAAAACCCGATGGACTGGATGAGGCCGAGGGACTGGCTTTGTTGACACTAAAACGTTGAACTGATCACGCCGATGAGACTGGCAATGAGTGTAGTGATGAAAAATTATTTCATTATTAAGATCATATTGTAAAGATACAATAGCGTAAATTGTAATTGAACTGTATGTGTATGGTCGTTTTTATTTTTCATTGTTAATTATATTGTAGAGCATGTTTATCATGTTCTTGATTTGTGAGATCCGTTAAATTGTTCTTGTGCAAGATATGCAATCCCATTTATTTGGAGTATAAGGCAGGTTGGCCGAGCAGATTATGTTCCTGATAATTTTGTCCACAGATCAAGTACACGAGGACGTGTAAAGCTCAAGATGGCCGTGTCGGATTGCGACTGGTAGCGCCACCTCTTGACGGTTAATCTTATCATCAGTAGCTTCAATCGACTATGAATCAGACGTTGTGTTATGTTTACATGACATATCAACAGATGGCACGAGCCGTCGGTAAAGCAGTTCTTTCGAAATGGCTGACTCTAGTCTAGTATGTTTGACTTGACATGTCATGTCGGTAAATCAGTGCTGTTTCTAAATAGTTTCTTTATGTTGTCACTAGACATTTTTAGTTTACGAATTTCTGATTGGTTGGATTTATATTGGTACATCTGAAATGTCACGCAAATGGCATAGACTCATGTAGACCGATGTTCGTTCAGAAATTGTGAGGTTCGTAACGAATGTTATAGTTCGATGTTCGTTTGTGTTCGCGTTCAAATTCATTGGGAAACGTCTAGTCTAGTCTAGGCTAGGGCGTAGTCTTTGCGGAGCTGGCATTATTATTGTGTGGTACGATTGGTACACGTGTGAGGCTTGACCAATCAGAGGCTTTGGTGAATAGAACCTCGTGTTTATGAAAGCGCGGGTTTTGGGTGAATGAACATGGCGGAACAAGATGCCCGGCAGCGCACTTTTCGTTGGGATCTCATTGAAGTGACAACTTGGGCCAGCTCTGCACTGAACTCGCCACGTTTCCTAATCGAGATAAGTAACATCCATTGTGTCGTGCTATGATAACCAGTGTTAAATCGGAGCTATACGTTACTGTAACCAAAGACTAGCAAAAGTGATTATAAACTGTGAATGGATCGAATATGTGTTCACTCATTGCTTGATCTCCCACTAGAAACGCCCACAAGTATCTGATTGTCATTAGGAGCCGTGCTCTATTTTACCCGTTCCCCGTCATATATAATTCAAAAGTATTTAAAAAATCCTGAAAAATGTAGTAGGTATATAGAATATTTATCATCATGTGTTTTTTATGATGTGTTAAGTAAAACATCTATCTCCTTGTATCATAGTGTTTAAAAACAACATAATCTAATCATTTGAAATAGTTTTAATTACAAAAGCATAACAAACTTTCTATTCTAACTGACTTAAATTTCTTCATATAGGTATTTAAAATAATGAGGACAAAGAAATTTAAAGGAATCAAACTTATTCTTTCACGATACAACTGCATTTTGATTCAGAGTCTGAAATTGAATTAAAATGTTGGTAAAATAATTATGTGGTGTTTCCACATCACACAACACATGTATCTTAAAAAAGTTTTACTGTAAATCTGTTAGCTATATAACTCAAAAGTATTAACAATCTTTTTTACAAAATTTATGATTCAGAATATCTATCAACATATTATTGTGTTTTTTATTATGTGTTAAGTAAAACATCTATTTCCTTGTATCGTACGTAGTGTTTAAAAACATCATAATGTAATCATGTAATCGTTTGAAATAGTTTTAATTACAAAATCATGACAATCTCTTATTAGAGATAAGCTCGTCTTTGTACAATATTTTTTCTATCTTAAGCTATTTTTACTGTCATGTGAGTACTATAACCCTTTACACCCGAGATTGTACAATCGTGAGTCTTGACTTTGAAAAATTCTACACTGTACCCGAAACTATTTCTGCGATCGCAACCGGCGTCGATCGTTCGTGAGTCTATCTGAGAGCGCGCTAAAATAAACCG
>CAUOQF010000063.1:0-78748 GCA_963457715.1 Argyresthia albistria
ACGCGTGTAAACAGGGCCCGAATTCTACTGTGCACTGGCCTGGCACAAACTTGAAAACGACGCATTTGGTATTCTACTAAATCTCACAAGCGCCAGCAAGACGCCGTTCCGGCGCCGTCCCGGCTTCGTCCCGGCTTCGTCCCGGCTTCATCCCGGCGCCGTCCCGGCGCCGTTCCGGCGCCGTTCCAACGCCGGTCTGCCGCCAGGCAATTTTTTTTTTATTTTTATTTTTTTAATCTTTATTTTAGGAAAGGCCAAGGCAATCAAATCCGTTCAGCCTGAACCTCTTATTTTATCAGCCGTTTTGAACCGGAATCCCATTAAAGCCAGAGTAAGTTACGTCTAAAGATATCGGCGGAAAATCGTTTCGCAAGTATGATTTGTCAACACGCAGTGCTTTTTTTGACTGAAGATGTCCCGACGGCTGAGATTGGAACTGGAGGTATTACGCCTCGCAGCCGATGTAGACAGGAGATGGTTGCGACGGCGGCGTCGGCAAATGCGCGCCGAGCTGAGACAGATTGTGGACCCATTTGTCATAATGACTGACGTGGAATTTGTGAAGACTTTCCGTCTGACAAAGGTATTGGAGCTGGCTCAGGACCTGTCAGCCCTTATCCCTGAGGAGCAGAGAAGCGACGGCATATCCATCAGAATGAAGGTGAGTGTGTGTATACATGCCGTGAAAAGCCTTCGTTCGCAGTTGTTCCATTGCCTAGTTCCATGATGAAACTACTGCGAATATTTTTTCGCACTAGTTCCATCCATTCATGCGTAAAAACCCCAATGATGGAACTACTGCGAATCGCGTGGTGCTATGTTTTAGGTCATGTTCTAAAATATGCATTCATACTTATACTTTATTGCACAAAAACAAAATACAGACACTTAATAATGAAAAAAACATGTACAAAGGCGAGCTTATCTCTAATAAAAGATCTCTTCCAGCAAACCTAGGATGGACAGGATTAATTAACAAAAGATAGACCTACAATATGTGCACAACGATAAATATTAAATTAATAGACTACATACTTACTAATAAGTAGGTACATACATACATTCATTTTTATTTCTTTCTTTCTTTATTTCTCTATTGTACTCACATGACAGTAAAAATATCTTAACATAGAAAAAAAAATGTACAAAGGCGAGCGAGTACAAACGTACAAATTCATCCTTCGTTTTCAAAAAACTGTAGTATACTGACAAGAAAAATATCTTTACAGACTCTTATAGCACTGGCTTTCTACGCAACCGGCTCATACCAAACGTTGGTAGGACAGAGTGCCTTTCACCTTTTGCCATGCCAACGGTCTGCAGAGCGATCAAGTGCAAGCAAGTGACCGAGGCACTCAACAACCCTGCTACGTACCGCCGGCACATTAGATGGCCATTGGAGACTTCTCACAGGACTGCAGTTAAATCTTGGGTTATTATAATTATAAAGAATAAATGGAAGTTGTTTTAAAATAAAAAAAACCATACTCTAGCTATAATAATGTCGTATATATATACATTTACTAGGAAAAGCGATAGGCGAATCGCTATCCAAAATATGAGTACAGTGGTAGTAAAGATCAACGCTCTCTATAATTGCCAAGCTCCAACTTTAGACGCAGTAATTGATTATGGGAGGGGTTGTCTCTACTACTTACTTAACATAAATTAAATCGCATGGTTGGCAATGGGGTTTGGAATTTGCATCTCCTGAGTGAGAAGCCAGCATGATACCTGCTAGACCCCGGAGGTGAATAAAGAACTGAAGTTCATTAAAAGACTGCCAGCTCAGCCGCCAGCAGAGAGGAGACATTTTATTAAATAAATTTTAGGCTGGAAATAGTATAAAAAAGCTTTATTTCTTTATAATTCATATAACACTCTGAGCACTATCTAATCAATCACATATATAATAAAATTATTACAGATAGAATCAACTTAACATGATTTCATAATCAACAATGAGTTTCAGCCGTTACAAATATCAATATATTTCTTACTTAATATTATTACCTACTCTTTTCTTGAGTTTAGACTGCACTTATCTGGTTTAATTTGTACTACAGCCAATGCTACACCTGCCATGGATGGCTTGCAAAACCTCTACAGGGTAGAGAGGTTGGCTTGTCACTTTAGGGACCGAGGATTTGACAACTGCTGCGTCCTGCAAAAATATAATATTTGTGATTGATGTACAAGTTACATTCATACCTACTACATTTACATAGCATCACGCCTTTTCTCATGCGAGGTGGCAAAGATATAAGTAACTATGTATGCACATCATGTTAATATTACTTTAATTGAGACCACCAGCCAAATGTCCAACAATTTCACCAATTCAACTGAATTTCAGTGGATGCAGTTCAGTTAAATGATCCAGTTAAATAGCACCACGCCTTTTCTCATGCGAGGTGGCAAAGATATAACTGTGCACATGTTAATTTACTTTTCTTTAGACCACAGCCAAATGTCCAACAATTTCATCAAGTCGACTGAATTTCAATTAGCACAAAACCATGAGGATTGGCTTTAGAGAGGAGAGGCCTATGCCCAGCCATGGGTGAGGCCGCAGGTAATAGCTAATAGTTCTGATAAAGTGCTAGATTGATTGGTCAAGCAAGTGTCAATTGAATTTTTGGTTATAATGGCTTCCAGTGACTATTTGCTTACTTTTTGATGTCAAAGAAGCGGGTCAGGAAAAGCCTTACCTTTAAGCATTTATGTCTGATTACGGCCTACGATCCTGTGGGCTGATTAAGATGATGGCGTGGCGATAACGATGATATATGAGGGAGCACAACATGAAGATGCATCCTCATCATCTGGCTGCTCAGTTATCTTCTGCTGCTGCTGTCTGAAGTTCCCACAACATAGCTTATGGTTTTTCAAGCAATTCCATCCGATTGAGCTTTTCCAAAATCGCTTTTTGGCCCCCAAAATGTTTTAAAATACACGAAATACGCGAAATGCTTATTGACATTTTTGACAAACAAACAAACAAACGAACCCCATGTTCCGAGTCACGCCATAATCGATTACAGCGTCTACGGTGGTTGGTTTACTTTAGTTATTTCCATAGTATTATGTCTTACGGAATACTGCTTTGGGGGAGAGCGGCAGATATAAACACAATATTTGTCTTACAAAAAAGGGCCATTCGGGCTATCTATCAACTAGATGCTAGGCAATCACTAAGGGACAAATTCAAAAATATCAATATACTTACTGTTACCTGTCAATACGTTTATGAAAATATCATGTATACCAAAAAAAACATAGGTTTATTTAAGACTTTAGGTCATAATCATAGTATTAGCACTAGAAATAGAAATAAGATTGCTATGCCCGTGTTAGCATATAAATGCTTTTGTACTAGATATTATATTGAATTAATTAACCATGTTGTAATTAATTATGCATTTCCTCAGTGATTTCTGTTGTCGAGATTTCATTTGTTTCGATCAAGCACCTAATTCTCAGTTTCGGGAAATGACGTATCAAAAATACCACTGCTCAAGGTATTTTTGATACAGCCTTTATAAATTACAGAGACGTCCTAAAAATGAAACATCAATGAGAAATCATACCTGGTAATCATAGATTGTATTTATGGCCTTCAGCTGTTTTATTTCAGCTTGTGTCATTTGTCATGAGGAGGCGCGGTATCGCGCCGGGAAGTGACGTATGATTTTGACGTTGAAATAAATGAGCATAGTCTTAAAATTATAAGGATGTTCTTAAAAATAACATTTTAATGAGAAATTATGGTTTAAAATACTAGGCGTCATACTTATGGGCTTTAACTATTTTAATAATGGTGTTTGATCAGGCAAAATGTTTTGGCGCGAACTTTACGCGCCAAGACGGTTCCTCCTTGGGCTGTTTGAAGCATTGGAGGGACAGTCTGGTGGCAAGTGTGATTGAGAAAGGTTGTTGTGTTGGTGTTGAGAGATCGTCTTCGTGGTGGAGTGGACACGAATAAGATAAGTGTATTATATTCTAAATGTATCAATAACTATATTGTATTGTTGTATATTTCGGTGCAAACTGCACAAACTTTTTAGTGAGATGTAGTGTATCTATGAAATTAGTTCGGTTTAGAATAAGACAAAATGTATGAATATGTTTAAAAGAGATCAAAAGATTAATCTGTGTGAGTTTCTTTGCCCTTCTTCTCTCACAGTGGTCCAACGTAGTGAAGTGGCAAGGGGGGGTGAAGTGTTCTGCTCTGGGAATAAGTATTTTAAAATATCTACAGAAAATAAATACCTTTGATTTGAAATTCCTAACTGAGTTTGTTATTATCAAAAAGTTCCATATCGTACATACAATTGGTCTGTATAGCTTGACCAGAACTACCTACTTACTTAGATCAGGACTGATGAAATTAGGAGAAGACATCTTCCGATAACTCAACGATCAGAATGAATCATCATTATAATTGGATAACAATCTCATCATGAATTAGATTATTACCTATAGCTATAGTTAAACATATACCATACATAACATAGAATAGTCCTCCATTACCTCAGTTAAATTCTATTTCCTGACAGTTTAAATATTATTTTCTGACATCAGAAGTGGGATCGATCTTTCATTGCCCATTATAATTGTATTGTTTTTTCAGCTGAACCCTGTTGCTCCAGCATAGAGACACTTCGGAACGAGTTTAATTGGAGCGACATTCCAAGCAAAGCAAGCAAAGCCAAGCAGCCAAAGCCGGTAAGGCCCTACGGGGATCTCCCGTATCGTGGTTCAAACGTAACTGGGTGGCCTTCAGAAAAGACTTTGTAGATGACCCGATGAAGAAAATTTTTGTCTAGTTCAAACTTTGCTAGTACTTACTTACTGTGAATACGCTAGAGAAAAAAATAAGATTATTGCGAAATTGTAAGGTATCATTCACGGAGCTTCAAAAATCGAGCTGGCATGTTACTGTCACAAACACATACATGTTAAATAGCGATTGCGGTGCTAAGCTAATACGTCAGATTGGCCGAACCATCTATAAAAGGTTCAAGAAAGTTTTAACACAATAATTTTATACTTATCTTATCAACTGTGTAGCCATCCTTATTTGATGGTTTCCATTTCATAGGTTTTGATTTTTATTAAAAAGTAATAAGGTGACAAATCGCGGGCCATTTTTACAACTATCCACAGTAAAGTAAAAAGTAAATGTAGCCCATTAATGTCCCCACCGAGGGGCACAGGCCTTTACTCGGATCCGAGTAAGATTGAGCCATACTCCACCACGCTGGCTCAGTGCGGGTTGACTGGTTGATCAGTATATATATCACTATCCACAGATGACTAGTTATACTTTATTACATAAAATAACTGCATACAGACACATTTCTCTAATAAGAGATCTCTTCGAGCAAACCTAGGATGGGTTGATCCCGTTTGTCTCCATTCCATTGTTTCGAGAAGCTAAAAGTTTCTTATTTAGAAATTGTCCCGATTGCCTCCATGGCAGCAAAGTACAGTCACGGTCGTTATAATAATACATACATAGCGTCACACCTTTTTCTATACGGGGTGGCTGAGGCACCACTGTGCCCACTTTTTAATGAATATATACATAGATAAGTACTTAGGTATTTATAGTAGAGAAAGATAGTGTTTCAAGCGTTTTACATATATACAAGAATCTACTGAGTTCTCCCATAACCGATTGTTGATAGGACGGGATTCAAATAGACGTAGTGTTTCTTAGGCTCGATTGAGTGAAGTAAACCGTGAATGAAGATGCCATAGATAATATAGTTGATGCAGCTATATACATATAGTGAAGCCAATTGTTAGCTACAATTTAATCAATTTTGTTTGTTCGAATAGTTAGAATCAAGTTTTATTTATGTTAAATTTTAATGCAGTGGCTAATGATGTGATCTTGTCACAGAAGTCTGCTTTGGATAATCGTATGTTCTGTTACGACTAGAGATGGGCAAAAGACTCAGTATTTATCCAAGCTTGGATAAAAAGCCGTAAAATGCCGTTTATACTGAGTATTTATCCGAAATCGAGGCATTTTATTTTTTACTTTATGAAGTCTTGTTTTTATACAAGATCGTGGATTACTTGATAATTATGATGTAAAGGGTGTTATGGGAGCGATTTAACACGCTTTTATTAGCTTCACTTGTATGTCTGTATGTTTGTATGTTTGCATGTTTGTATGTAACGGAATCTTCGAACGCTCTTTTGATCCACTTCCCGTGATCCGATTGAGCTGAAATTTTGCTTACGTATGTAAGTTATATGACAATGCAATATTTTTTGACTGATAGCTGATCTGACGATGGAGACGGAAGGAGGCCAAGGGAACTCAGTTGCCAAAAGACGCAACCCTATCATGTGTAGGCTCATTTGATTCGTCTTGACGAGTACTTTGATCCCGCATGGGGTCCTGATGTTGGAACCCGAAGATGGAGCCGGAAGTTAGCCAAGGGAACTATGTTACTAAACGATGCAACCCTATCGAGTTTGGGCTCATATGATTCGTTTTGACGAGTACTTTGGTCCCGAATGAACTCCAGGGTCTGATGATGGAGCCGGAAGGTGGCCAAGGGAACTCAGTTAACAAACGACCCAACTTTATCGAGTTAAGGCTCATTTGATCCGTCTTGACGAGTACTTTGGTTCCGAATGAGATCCAGGGTCCGATGATGGAGCCGGAAGGAGGCCAAGGGAACTCCATTACTAAAAGACGCAACCCTATCATGTGTGGGCTCATTTGATTCGTCTTAACAAGTTCAGTTCAGTTCAAAAATTTTTATTGACCATAAAATCATACATATTACTTAGTCAACGTCAATATAATATTAATATTTTTGTATACTACCGCCCGTTCGGAAGTTGTGGGCTTAGGGATGGAGCAAAGAAGGGCAAGAAACCTCCCCCGTACCTCTTTTAAAATATCAGAGCCTTAAAAATACAATGTTATGTATTTCTACTTAAGTCTAAGGAAATACACCGAGGAGAGACGTACTGACTCAGTCCATCGCCCCTCTTTGGATTTCTGTGCGCTGAGATGGTAAAGACCATGCAGTTTTGTCATCTAAATATTCTTTTACACTGTAATATGACTTCTTCAATAGGCCGTTTTTGACATAGTTTTTGAACCTCCTTTCTGGTAGGTCCGTTGCTTCATTAGGTATTTTATTATAAAAACTAACACATACTCCCATAAAAGAGTGAGCAACCTTACTGAGTCTGAACGCGGGCATAGCAATCTTATTTCTATTTCTAGTGCTAATACTATGATTATGACCTAAAGTCTTAAATAAACCTATGTTTTTTCTGGTATACATGATATTTTCATAAATGTATTGACAGGTAACAGTAAGTATATTGATATTTTTGAATTTGTCCCTTAGTGATTGCCTAGCATCTAGTTGATAGATAGCCCGAATGGCCCTTTTTTGTAAGACAAATATTGTGTTTATATCTGCCGCTCTCCCCCAAAGCAGTATTCCGTAAGACATAATACTATGGAAATAACTAAAGTAAACCAATCTGGCAGTTCCTACATCTGTGATGTGTCTGATTTGCCTGACCGCATAAGCAGCTGAGCTAAGTCTTCGTGAGAGACTAGTTACATGAGGACCCCATTGAAGTTTCGAGTCTATAGTGATTCCAAGGAAAATTGTTTCTTCAACGAGGTCTAGTCTTTCCGTTCCTATGCTTACACTCGTGTCCACCTGCCGCACATTCGGTAAACAGAATTTGATACATTTTGTCTTCTTCGAGTTTAATAAAAGGTTGTTTACATTAAACCAACTTAACACATGAGAGAGCGTACTATTTGCATCGTCTAGAATTTCTTGTTGTCTTTTCACCTTAAAGATAATGGATGTGTCATCAGCAAATAGTACAATCTGAGTCATTTTCTCCACCATATACGGCAGGTCATTCACGTAAACTAAGAAAAGGAACGGACCCAGAATAGAGCCTTGGGGGACACCAATATTCATATGCGTTCCGGTAGACTTATTTCTATTTATATCTACTTTTAGTACTCTGTCTCCAAGATATGATTCCATTAATTTTAAAGCATTGTCTTTAATACCATAGTGTTGCAGTTTGAGCAGAAGGGTTTGATGATCCACACAGTCAAGTACTTTGGTCCCGAATGAGATCCTAGGTCTGATGATGGAGCTGGAAGGTGGCCAAGGGAACTCTCTCTCTATATCTCTCTCTATCTCTCTCTCTCTCTCTCTCTCTCTCTCTCTATCTCTCTCTCTATCTCTATCTCTATCTCTATCTCTCTTTTACTTTTTCTCTCTTAGTCTATCTCTATCTCAATCTCTAACGCTATCTCCATCTATATCGCTATCTCCATCTATATCTATATCTATATCTATATCTATATCTATATCTATATCTATATCTATATCTATATCTATATCTATATCTATATCTATATCTATATCTATATCTATATCTATATCTATATCTATATCTATATCTATATCTATATCTATATCTATATCTATATCTATATCTATATCTATATCTATATCTATATCTATATCTATATCTATATCTATATCTATATCTATATCTATATCTATATCTATATCTATATCTATATCTATATCTATATCTATATCTATATCTATATCTATATCTATATCTATATCTATATCTATATCTATATCTATATCTATATCTATATCTATATCTATATCTATATCTATATCTATATCTATATCTATATCTATATCTATATCTATATCTATATCTATATCTATATCTATATCTATATCTATATCTATATCTATATCTATATTTTATTTATTTATTTAAAGTAAATTCGTACAACATGACAGAAAAAATCCAATTCGTCGTACAAAGTATCCTAACTATAAAATAGATTGCATTAAACACCACATGAAATTATTAGACAGGTCAATTACATACATTAGATTATTCAATAACATTATGTCCATTAGTCATTTGGGATAATAATTACATGACAACACTATCATCCAATCTTCTCACAGAACCTTCCACATGCTCGCACAATATCACTCCATGCATCACCAAACAGATCATTCAATGGTGCTGCAGCCAAGAGTGCATTGAGGCTCTCCCGCGCCCGGATCAGCGGAGACTGCCGGCGCGCCACCGTGTGGAGCGAGCCGCCCGCTAGCAGCTGGTGCCTACGAGCGCGAAGGTAGTTGTCAGGCACGTATAGCGCGCATACGGCACTGACAAGCGCTGCGCAGTCACTGTCGCCTCGCAACAATCGACACACAGTCAGAAGCTGTTCGGTGTTACGTCTCACCTCTAGTGAGTTAAATCCAAGCATACCTAATATAAAAGCGGATGGATAAAGGTAGGGGTAGTATCCAAATTTCCTCTTATATAGATATCTAAGAAAAGCTTTGTGTACCTTCTCGAGCATAAGGACGTATGAGCTTTCGTGCGGATTCCAAACAACCGAGCTAGATTCAAGTTTGGTTCTCACTAGGGCCGTGTAAAGAAGCTGGACCACACCCAAGTTATGGAATCCCTTACTATTCCGTATCACGAACCCCAATCTTTTGAAGCATTCCTTGGCTAATGTGCTCATATGCTCATGGAATGTAAGTTTAGGGTCGAACGTAACACCGAGGTCCTTCATCGAATACACTCGAGTCAGAGACTCCGTGCCGAGTGTATACGTCACGCTAATAGGGCGTGGAGAGCGCGTGAAGGACATAATACAACACTTCTCAGTATTGAACAGGAGTTTGTTGTTCACGCTCCATCTATGCATGGCGTCTAGATCTTGCTGCAATAGCCTGCAGTCATCCTCTGACTTCACGGGAAGTATGAGTTTTAGATCGTCCGCATACAAAAGGCATTTGGCATGTTTTAGCTCTACTTCAAGCTCATTTATCATGATGATAAATAACAACGGACCAAGAATCGAACCTTGACTAACACCTGACCGTGTGTGATACGGCTGGGACTCAAAACAGCCGTGTCGTACATATTGTTGGCGGTTCTTTAGGTAGTCAGCGAAGAAAACCAACAGCCGAGGGGCAAATCCAATGGCACACAACTTCTTCATTAGGACATCGTTATCAACTCTATCGAACGCCTTCCGGAAGTCCAGATAGGCGACGTCCACCTGACATCCCCGATCCATGCTCTCTGAGACCATATCGACTAGCGTCAGTAAGTTGGTGGTTACTGAGCGACGGCTCCTGAATCCGTGTTGCGAGTCACACAGATACGGCGCAATCTGGGGGCAGATTTTACTGTTTATGATTGACTCGAACAATTTTGCCAATGAATTCAGGATCGCAATTGGTCGATATTGATTTACAGAGGCAGTATCACTAGTCTTGGGCATAGGACTGACTCGAGAGAGCTTCCAGCTGGTAGGGTACTTTCCTTGCTCGAGAGCTAAGTTGAAGATGTGACCCAAGGGTATAACCAGCTGATCACTATAGGCCTTTAAAAAGTAAGGAGGGATGTTGTCTGGTCCAATTGCGCTCCTTGGCCTAAGCTGCCTCAGTCCCTGCTCTACATCCCTACGGGAAACATGAGAAATTTGGACGTAGTTAGCCGTGCGCGAGGCATCGGAACTGTTTACCAGGTCCGGTGCAAGGGCCGGCACGTCACTGAGGAAAACATCGGAGAAGTAGTCTGCAAATGCGGCGGCTGCTTCCTCTCCGACACACTCTTGCCCCTGATGCGTGACCCGAGATTCGAAACCACCCTTCGATCTGAGGCCACTCACATGTTTCCAAAACGCGCGCGGGTTATAGCTAATATTATCTTCAATATTTTTCATGTGGTTCATGAATGCTGTTGCTACGCGGGACTTTATGTTGGCTCTCAGCTCACTGAATGCGGAGTAGTCAGCCGGTCTCTCCGACGATTTCCATTTACGATGGAGCTTTGCCTTAGTGGCGAGATCCCTTATGATATCGCCAGTAAACCACACTGGATACCGTCTGGTAGGTTGGTTAGGCCTGGACTTCTTGGGGATCGTTTCATTGAAGACTCCGTATATGGCGTCGTAGAAGCGACCAACTGCCGTCTCCACATCCCGAGCCTCGACAACGTCATCCCATAATACGCTGCACATGAGCTCATACAGGACTGTGTGGTTGCCTTTGGCAAAATTCCAATCATTGTGGCCGCGAATGTTGCTGGGACCCAGGCGGCCGGATCGCCTGTCCGCGCCCTGCGATTTAAACAGCGGCACAATGACGTCGAGAGGCGGGTGGTAGGCGTCAGTGCGTGGCACCAGGCTGCCTGACACGGAGGTGCGCACAGTTACGCCACGAATGCTCTCCGGCAGCAACACCACGTCAAGCACACCTCCATGGACATTCTTCACCTCATTCGTCTCATACAGGCTACATACACTAAGAAAATAACAATAGTAATTCAATATAGAGGCGGATGCACTATTCATATTTAAGTCTCCCATGATTAGGAAGACTCCCTTGAATCTAGCTAAATTTTCTTCAGTTTTTGTCAACCAGTTCATATAAATACCGTCCTATAAATATATCTATATCTATATCTATATCTATATCTATATCTATATCTATATCTATATCTATATCTATATCTATATCTATATCTATATCTATATCTATATCTATATCTATATCTATATCTATATCTATATCTATATCTATATCTATATCTATATCTATATCTATATCTATATCTATATCTATATCTATATCTATATCTATATCTATATCTATATCTATATCTATATCTATATCTATATCTATATCTATATCTATATCTATATCTATATCTATATCTATATCTATATCTATATCTATATCTCTATCTCTATCTCTATCTCTATCTCTATCTCTATCTCTATCTCTATCTCTATCTCTATCTCTATCTCTATCTCTATCTCTATCTCTATCTCTATCTCTATCTCTATCTCTATCTCTATCTCTATCTCTATCTCTATCTCTATCTCTATCTCTATCTCTATCGCTATCTCTATCTCTATCTCTATCTCTATCTCTATCTCTATCTCTATCTCTATCTCTATCTCTATCTCTATCTCTATCTCTATCTCTATCTCTATCTCTATCTCTATCTCTATCTCTATCTCTATCTCTATCTCTATCTCTATCTCTATCTCTATCTCTATCTCTATCTCTATCTCTATCTCTATCTCTATCTCTATCTCTATCTCTATCTCTATCTCTATCTCTATCTCTATCTCTATCTCTATCTCTATCTCTATCTCTATCTCTATCTCTATCTCTATCTCTATCTCTATCTCTATCTCTATCTCTATCTCTATCTCTATCTCTATCTCTATCTCTATCTCTATCTCTATCTCTATCTCTATCTCTATCTCTATCTCTATCTCTATCTCTATCTCTATCTCTATCTCTATCTCTATCTCTATCTCTATCTCTATCTCTATCTCTATCTCTATCTCTATCTCTATCTCTATCTCTATCTCTATCTCTATCTCTATCTCTATCTCTATCTCTATCTCTATCTCTATCTCTATCTCTATCTCTATCTCTATCTCTATCTCTATCTCTATCTCTATCTCTATCTCTATCTCTATCTCTATCTCTATCTCTATCTCTATCTCTATCTCTATCTCTATCTCTATCTCTATCTCTATCTCTATCTCTATCTCTATCTCTATCTCTATCTCTATCTCTATCTCTATCTCTATCTCTATCTCTATCTCTATCTCTATCTCTATCTCTATCTCTATCTCTATCTCTATCTCTATCTCTATCTCTATCTCTATCTCTATCTCTATCTCTATCTCTATCTCTATCTCTATCTCTATCTCTATCTCTATCTCTATCTCTATCTCTAATCTCTCTATCTCTATCTCTATCTCTATCTCTATCTCTATCTCTATCTCTATCTCTATCTCTATCTCTATCTCTATCTCATCTATCTCTATCTCTATCTCTATCTCTATCTCTATCTCTATCTCTAACTCTATCTCTATCTCTACTCTATCTCTATCTCTATCTCTATCTCTATCTCTATCTCTATCTCTATCTCTATCTCTATCTCTATCTCTATCTCTATCTCTATCTCTATCTCTATCTCTATCTCAATCTCTATCTCTATCTCTATCTCTATCTCTATCTCTATCTCTCTCTATATCTCAACTCTATATCTCTCTATATCTCTCTATATCTCTCTATATCTCTCTATATCTCTCTATATCTCTCTATATCTCTCTATATCTCTCTATATCTCTCATATCACTCTAAATCTCTCTATATCTCTCTATATCACTCTATATCTCTCTATATCTCTCTATAATCTCTCTATATCTCTCTATATCTCTCTTATCTCTCTATATCTCTCTATATCTCTCTATATCTCTCTATATCTCTCTATATCTCTCTATACTCTCTATATCTCTCTATATCTCTCTATATCTCTCTATCTCTCTATATCTCTCTATATCTCTCTATATATCTCTATATCTCTCTAATCTCTCTATATCTCTCTATATCTCTCTATATCTCTCTATATCTCTCTATAATCTCTCATATCTCTCTATAACTCTCTAAACTCTCTAAATCTCACTATAACTCTCTATATCTCTCTATATCTCTCTATATCTCTCTATATCTCTCTATATCTCTCTATATCTCTCTATATCTCTCTATATCTCTCTATATCTCTCTATATCTCTCTATATCTCACTATATCTCTCTATATCTCTCTAATCTCTCTATATCTCTCTATATCTCTCTATATCTCTCTATACTCTCTTATATCTCTCTATATCTCTCTATATCTCTCTATATCTCTCTATATCTCTCTATATCTCTCTATATCTCTCTATATCTCTCTATATCTCTCTATATCTCTCTATATCTCTCTATATCTCTCTATATCTCTCTATATCTCTCTATATCTCTCTATATCTCTCTATATCTCTCTATATCTCTCTATATCTCTCTATATCTCTCTATATCTCTCTATATCTCTCTATATCTCTCTATATCTCTCTATATCTCTCTATATCTCTCTATATCTCTCTATATCTCTCTATATCTCTCTATATCTCTCTATATCTCTCTATATCTCTCTATATCTCTCTATATCTCTCTATATCTCTCTATATCTCTCTATATCTCTCTATATCTCTCTATATCTCTCTATATCTCTCTATATCTCTCTATATCTCTCTATATCTCTCTATATCTCTCTATATCTCTCTATATCTCTCTATATCTCTCTATATCTCTCTATATCTCTCTATATCTCTCTATATCTCTCTATATCTCTCTATATCTCTCTATATCTCTCTATATCTCTCTATATCTCTCTATATCTCTCTATATCTCTCTATATCTCTCTATATCTCTCTATATCTCTATATCTCTATATCTCTATATCTCTATATCTCTATATCTCTATATCTCTCTCTATATCTATCTCTCTCTATCCTTCTATCGCTCTTTCTCTCTCTCTATCTCTCTCTCTATCTCTATCTCTCTCTTTCTCTTTTCATCTTTTTATCTCTTTCTTTCTCTCTCTCTCTCTCTATCTCTCTCTATATCTCTCTCTATCTCTATCTCTCTTTCTCTCTCTCTATCTCTCTATCTCTCTCTATATATCTCTCTCTATCTCTATGTCTATCTCTCTCTGTATATCTCTCTCTGTATATCTCTCTATCTCTCTCTCTATCTCTCTTTTTTCTTTTCTCTCTTTCTCTTTTTCTCTCTTTCTCTCTTTCTCACTCTCTCTATCTCTCTCTGTCTCTCTCTATCTCTGTCTCTATCTTTCTCTCTATATATCTCTCTCTATCTCTATCTCTATCGCTATCTCTATCTCTATCTCTCTCTCTCTCTCCCCCTCCCTCCCTCTCACTCTCCCCCTCCCTCCCTCCCTCCCTCCCTCCCTCCCTCCCTCCCTCACTCCCTCCCTCCCTCCCTCCCAATTGTAAATGAAAACAGGCCTAAAGTAGTTTATTACTCCGTGAATGTCTCAAGACTCGATTCACAGCGATGCACTCTTGAGTAAGGTTTCAGAATAAAGGAGATGCTTGAGAGTGAAACTTAAATTTGAGTTGGATTTACGTAATTTCAGCTTGAGACTGATCTTGAGATTCGTTCTGGAATACGACCCTTTATCAATCCAAGCTATTTTATGATATTAACTAGAGTAAAATGTTTATAGCCTCGATTTTGGCTAAAAACTCAGTGTAAATGATAAAAACTCAGTAAATACTCAATTTTGCTAAAAACTCAGTAAAATACCAAATGCTTTTTACCCAGACCGCCCATCTCTAGTTACGACGCGTCATATTGCAGCTGTGACAGGTTGCAACAATTCTGTAAACTTTTAAAGTGGGTATTTCCTTCGAGGTTGCGAACTTTGAAGTAGAGTTATAATAATTGTTACATTTTTGGTTTTATAATAACATACACAGATGGTGTGAAAGGATGAAAATAGATTTGTCCACGAAATACAAGCTGTGACAATTTACAATTTACAATTTACAATTGACAGTTTACAATTGACAACCGACTGACGGGCCTGAATGCCCAGACTTGTGCTATGGACTCTTTTTATAGAGTGACGCACTATGACTCGGCTTGGGTGCTAGGGACTCTATAGGAGTGACGCACCAAGTTTTGACTGGAAGGTGCTATGGACTCTTTTTTAAGAGTGACGCACTATGACTCGGCTTGGGTGCTAGGGACTCTATAGGAGTGACGCACCAAGTTTTGACTGGAAGGTGCTATGGACTCTTTTTCAAGAGTGACGCACTATGACTCGGCTTGGGTGCTAGGGACTCTATAGGAGTGACGCACCAAGTTTTGACTGGAAGGTGCTATGGACTCTTTTGGAGAGTGACGCACCATGACTCGGCTTGGGTGTCTTGGACAAATGTATTATTTATGTATATTAGTTTGTCACCCTAGTAATTAAGTTACTTAAGCTATTGTTCTTTTAGATCAGTTTAGTTTTGTTGTTTCCAACTCTCAGCAACATAAAATAAAATCTGTACCTAGGCCTCCACGACACAGGTCATACCTAGTGTGGAGACCATAAACATAATTTCATAATGTATCTGTTATTTTGGAAATAAACTTTATTTGATTTGATGTACATGGCTTGGGTGCTAGGGACTCGATGGGAGTGACGCACCATGATTTGGCTTGGGTGCTAGGGACTTGATGGGAGTGACGCACCATGACTTGGCTTGGGTGCTAGGGACTCGATGGGAGTGACGCACCAAGTCTTAGACAAATGTACAGGCAGGTGCTGCGGACTCTTTCTAAAGAGTGAGGTACAGAATAGTGGTAATTTTTTTATTTATGTAGTTGCATTATATGTGCCTCTATTGTGTAGATATTAGTTTCTTGATTCGGTCATTGTCTGATAATGTACCTAATCCCCAATAAGTGGCTGTTTGTATTTTTTTTTTCTTTCTCATGTACATCGAGAGCGATTGTACAGTCAGTCTGGCCGTGTTAGCATATAAATGCTTTTGTACTAGATATTATATTGAATTAATTAACCATGTTGTAATTAATTATGCATTTCCTCAGTGATTTCTGTTGTCGAGATTTCATTTGTTTCGATCAAAGTTCAAAGTTCAAAGTTCAAAGTTCTTTATTACTATAGATATTAAAAATATACTTAGTACACGTCATTTGTGCCTCTTCTTTACATTGGACCACTGTGGGGAAAGAAGGGCAAGAAACTCCCACAGATTGACTAACAGAGTTTACTAATAAAATAATATTAACATTGAGTTCAGTGTTAATTCCATGCGTTCTTATCGTTAATATATTGTTGGATATCATAGTATCCCTTTTTATACAAAGTTCTTTTAATACGGCTTTTGAATTGCTCAAAAGGCAAATTCAAAATCTCCAGGGGTATCTTGTTGTAGAAGATAATACATTGACCCATAAAGGAATTTCTAACCTTCGCGAGTCTAAACCGGGGTGTAACAAGTCGGTGATTATCTCTTAGGTTAATATCACAGCTATCGCTTATTTTGGGATATGTTCCAAGGTTCTTACGTACATACATTATATTTTCGAAAATATATTGACTTGATACAGTCAGTATGTCAATTTCTTTAAAAAGTTCTCTTAGGGAGTCTCTGGGCTTTAAATTATAAATAGCTCGAATAGCTCTTTTTTGTAAGACAAAAATAGTTTGAATATCTGCTGCCTTCCCCCACAACAAGATACCATAGGACATAACACTATGAAAATAACTAAAATAGACTAACCTAGCTGTAGCCACATCCGTGTGCTGTCTAATGCTCCTAACAGCGTATGCCGCCGAACTTAATCTGGCCGCCAATTTATCAATGTGCGGTCCCCACTGCAATTTGCAGTCAATAGTTATTCCAAGGAACTTTGTGTCATTTACTAATTCCAAAGACCTATCAAGCACCTAATTCTCAGTTTCGGGAAATGACGTATCAAAAATACCACTGCTCAAGGTATTTTTGATACAGCCTTTATAAATTACAGAGACGTCCTAAAAATGAAACATCAATGAGAAATCATACCTGGTAATCATAGATTGTATTTATGGCCTTCAGCTGTTTTATTTCAGCTTGTGTCATTTGTCATGAGGAGGCGCGGTATCGCGCCGGGAAGTGACGTATGATTTTGACGTTGAAATAAATGAGCATAGTCTTAAAATTATAAGGATGTTCTTAAAAATAACATTTTAATGAGAAATTATGGTTTAAAATACTAGGCGTCATACTTATGGGCTTTAACTATTTTAATAATGGTGTTTGATCAGGCAAAATGTTTTGGCGCGAACTTTACGCGCCAAGACGGTTCCTCCTTGGGCTGTTTGAAGCATTGGAGGGACAGTCTGGTGGCAAGTGTGATTGAGAAAGGTTGTTGTGTTGGTGTTGAGAGATCGTCTTCGTGGTGGAGTGGACACGAATAAGATAAGTGTATTATATTCTAAATGTATCAATAACTATATTGTATTGTTGTATATTTCGGTGCAAACTGCACAAACTTTTTAGTGAGATGTAGTGTATCTATGAAATTAGTTCGGTTTAGAATAAGACAAAATGTATGAATATGTTTAAAATAGATCAAAAGATTAATCTGTGTGAGTTTCTTTGCCCTTCTTCTCTCACAGTGGTCCAACGTAGTGAAGTGGCAAGGGGGGGTGAAGTGTTCTGCTCTGGGAATAAGTATTTTAAAATATCTACAGAAAATAAATACCTTTGATTTGAAATTCCTAACTGAGTTTGTTATTATCAAAACGTTCCATATCGTACATACAATTGGTCTGTATAGCTTGACCAGAACTACCTACTTACTTAGATCAGGACTGATGAAATTAGGAGAAGACATCTTCCGATAACTCAACGATCAGAATGAATCATCATTATGGTTGGATAACAATCTCATCATGAATTAGATTATTACCTATAGCTATAGTTAAACATATACCATACATAACATAGAATAGTCCTCCATTACCTCGGTTAAATTCTATTTCCTGACAGTTTAATTATATTTTCTGACACCCGCGTTCAGACTCAGTAAGGTTGCTCACTCTTTTATGGGAGTATGTGTTAATTTTTATAATAAAATACCTAATGAAGCAACGGACCTACCAGAAAGGAGGTTCAAAAACTATGTCAAAAACGGCCTATTGAAGAAGTCATTCAGTCAGTCAGTGTAAAAGAATATTTAGATGACAAAACTGCATGGTCTTTACCATCTCAGCGCACAGAAATCCAAAGAGGGGCGATGGACTGAGTCAGTACGTCTCTCCTCGGTGTATTTCCTTAGACTTAAGTAGAAATACATAACATTGTATTTTTAAGGCTCTGATATTTTAAAAAGAGGTACGGGGGAGGTTTCTTGCCCTTCTTTGCTCCATCCCTAAGCCCACAACTTCCGAACGGGCGGTAGTATACAAAAATATTAATATTATATTGACGCTGACTAAGTAATATGTATGATTTTATGGTCAATAAAAATTTTGAACTTGAACTTGAACTTGGTGCCATCGTTTTGTATCGCCGCCGAAGCCGACTCGGAACGTCTTCGTAGACGCTGTAATCGATTGTGGCGTGACTCGAAACAGGGGGAAAATGCACAATATGCGTTTCGGTTCTGTTCTGTTCTGAAAATATGAATGGCTAAAAAGGTACAAACGAGAAACTAAACGCATATTGTGCATTTTCCCCCTGTTCCGAGTCACGCCACAATCGATTACAGCGTCTACGAAGACGTTCCGAGTCGGCTTCGGCGATACAAAACGATGGCCATCGTAGACGCTGTAATCGATTATGGCGTGACTCGGAACATGGGGTTCGTTTGTTTGTTTGTTTGTCAAAAATGTCAATAAGCATTTCGCGTATTTCGTGTATTTTAAAACATTTTGGGGGCCAAAAAGCGATTTTGGAAAAGCTCAATCGGATGGAATTGCTTGAAAAACCATAAGCTATGTTGTGGGAACTTCAGACAGCAGCAGCAGAAGATAACTGAGCAGCCAGATGATGAGGATGCATCTTCATGTTGTGCTCCCTCATATATCATCGTTATCGCCACGCCATCATCTTAATCAGCCCACAGGATCGTAGGCCGTAATCAGACATAAATGCTTAAAGGTAAGGCTTTTCCTGACCCGCTTCTTTGACATCAAAAAGTAAGCCAATAGTCACTGGAAGCCATTATAACCAAAAATTCAATTGACACTTGCTTGACCAATCAATCTAGCACTTTATCAGAACTATTAGCTATTACCTGCGGCCTCACCCATGGCTGGGCATAGGCCTCTCCTCTCTAAAGCCAATCCTCATGGTTTTGTGCTAATTGAAATTCAGTCGACTTGATGAAATTGTTGGACATTTGGCTGTGGTCTAAAGAAAAGTAAATTAACATGTGCACAGTTATATCTTTGCCACCTCGCATGAGAAAAGGCGTGGTGCTATTTAACTGGATCATTTAACTGAACTGCATCCACTGAAATTCAGTTGAATTGGTGAAATTGTTGGACATTTGGCTGGTGGTCTCAATTAAAGTAATATTAACATGATGTGCATACATAGTTACTTATATCTTTGCCACCTCGCATGAGACAAGGCGTGATGCTATGTAAATGTAGTAGGTATGAATGTAACTTGTACATCAATCACAAATATTATATTTTTGCAGGACGCAGCAGTTGTCAAATCCTCTGTCCCTCAAGTGACAAGCCAACCTCTCTACCCTGTAGAGGTTTTGCAAGCCATCCATGGCAGGTGTAGCATTGGCTGTAGTACAAATTAAACCAGATAAGTGCAGTCTAACTCAAGAAAAGAGTAGGTAATAATATTAAGTAAGAAATATATTGATATTTGTAACGGCTGAAACTCATTGTTGATTATGAAATCATGTTAAGTTGATTCTATCTGTAATAATTTTATTATATATGTGATTGATTAGATAGTGCTCAGAGTGTTATATGAATTATAAAGAAATAAAGCTTTTTTATACTATTTCCAGCCTAAAATTTATTTAATAAAATGTCTCCTCTCTGCTGGCGGCTGAGCTGGCAGTCTTTTAATGAACTTCAGTTCTTTATTCACCTCCGGGGTCTAGCAGGTATCATGCTGGCTTCTCACTCAGGAGATGCAAATTCCAAACCCCATTGCCAACCATGCGATTTAATTTATGTTAAGTAAGTAGTAGAGACAACCCCTCCCATAATCAATTACTGCGTCTATAGTTGGAGCTTGGCAATTATAGAGAGCGTTGATCTTTACTACCACTGTACTCATATTTTGGATAGCGATTCGCCTATCGCTTTTCCTAGTAAATGTATATATATACGACATTATTATAGCTAGAGTATGGGTTTTTTTATTTTAAAACAACTTCCATTTATTCTTTATAATTATAATAACCCAAGATTTAACTGCAGTCCTGTGAGAAGTCTCCAATGGCCATCTAATGTGCCGGCGGTACGTAGCAGGGTTGTTGAGTGCCTCGGTCACTTGCTTGCACTTGATCGCTCTGCAGACCGTTGGCATGGCAAAAGGTGAAAGGCACTCTGTCCTACCAACGTTTGGTATGAGCCGGTTGCGTAGAAAGCCAGTGCTATAAGAGTCTGTAAAGATATTTTTCTTGTCAGTATACTACAGTTTTTTGAAAACGAAGGATGAATGTATGTATGTACCTACTTATTAGTAAGTATGTAGTCTATTAATTTAATATTTATCGTTGTGCACATATTGTAGGTCTATCTTTTGTTAATTAATCCTGTCCATCCTAGGTTTGCTGGTAGAGATCTTTTATTAGAGATAAGCTCGCCTTTGTACATGTTTTTTTCATTATTAAGTGTCTGTATTCTGTTTTTGTGCAATAAAGTATAAGTATGAATGCATATTTTAGAACATGACCTAAAACATAGCACCACGCGATTCGCAGTAGTTCCATCATTGGGGTTTTTACGCATGAATGGATGGAACTAGTGCGAAAAAATATTCGCAGTAGTTTCATCATGGAACTAGGCAATGGAACAACTGCGAACGAAGGCTTTTCACGGCATGTATACACACACTCACCTTCATTCTGATGGATATGCCGTCGCTTCTCTGCTCCTCAGGGATAAGGGCTGACAGGTCCTGAGCCAGCTCCAATACCTTTGTCAGACGGAAAGTCTTCACAAATTCCACGTCAGTCATTATGACAAATGGGTCCACAATCTGTCTCAGCTCGGCGCGCATTTGCCGACGCCGCCGTCGCGTCGCAACCATCTCCTGTCTACATCGGCTGCGAGGCGTAATACCTCCAGTTCCAATCTCAGCCGTCGGGACATCTTCAGTCAAAAAAAGCACTGCGTGTTTACAAATCAAACTTGCGAAACGATTTTCCGCCGATATCTTTAGACGTAACTTACTCTGGCTTTAATGGGATTCCGGTTCAAAACGGCTGATAAAATAAGAGGTTCAGGCTGAACGGATTTGATTGCCTTGGCCTTTCCTAAAATAAAGATTAAAAAAAAAAAAAATAGCCTGGCGGCAGACCGGCGTTGGAACGGCGCCGGAACGGCGCCGGGACGAAGCCGGGACGAAGCCGGGACGGCGCCGGAACGGCGTCTTGCTGGCGCTTGTGAGATTTAGTAGAATACCAAATGCGTCGTTTTCAAGTTTGTGCCAGGCCAGTGCACAGTAGAATTCGGGCCCTGGAGGTTTATTACCACATTATGCGATCATTTTACGTCGTCCTCGGTTTATTTTACCAAAATTGAATTGGGTATTTTTACGTAATCCCCGATATGGGGGATCGTAGGGATATTTGTAGGGCTCTTTTTGTCCCGAAAGGTAATGTAATTTTATCATGTATACCTACGGAGATCAAAAGATTATCCTATCTTTGTGTTGTGAATATTGTGGATTTCACGAAAATCCTATCGTTTACAGTACATAGAGATAGACTGTTAAGCATATACCGAGAATCTTATAACGACTGTGTGTACGTATGTATAATAGAACAAAATGCACTGGGGAATGGTGACATAGTCCCGAGTCCACGACCCGCTATCGCTTGAGTATCATTGATCTGAATTAGAGGCAATAACAAAGATCTTCCTTGTGTTAGCTCTTGTTAGTTACAATTACAACCTGTAATGTTTCACCATACTTACACCTAACGCCATCTAGTGTAGCTGGCTTGTTCTAACGTAAAACAGCTACCATTTCTGTTTAGATTATTCGAAGGATTATGATGATACTTTTAAATCCTTATTTATGTTTGATATTAATCATAATTTATTATCATTTCTTTTCACATTTGTCTTTAGTTTAAATCATGAATATGTCCTCGTTTCTAGAACTATGTCGAACCTGTGGCCGGATGTAGTAATATCCGTTATAGACATATACTGTTCGGGTTATCTGTTTTTTGAAAATTGAAGCTCTAAAATCATAATATATTCTATTCTGATTTTAGAGCTATTTATGAAGGTCATATCGTTATTTTGTTTAATTCGAATATAAATCTTTTGGACTAACAGGAAATGACATAATTAAAATGGTAACTGGCATTGCATTTAGACATTTCCGTTTGATGCTAATATAAACCTGAAGGTTTAATGAGATCTTTTATAATTTGTTAAATATTGATAATGTTAAAGCCAATTTTAGAACTATACAGAATATTTGTAGTAATTTAGAATTCATGTTCATTCATCCATATGCAATGGGCATTTCCGGTTTTGGATAGGCTAAAGAAGGATACGTGACTAACCGCGAAAACGAGCGCGGAAGATGGAGGGAAAAGATGTTATAAATAGGACTACTTTGATTTTGGAGGCATTCTTGTTACTGCCACGGAAAGAAATAGACTATTTAAAATTGGTTTACGTGTATTTATTATCAGAAGTGGTTCTACGAAAGAAGCAAATTCTTCAACTACTCTCACGATGGACCGCTCAAAATCCAGAAGATCACGTTCAAGATCCAGAAGCTATCGGCGTGGTAAACGTCGAGATCGTGATAGAAGCCGCAGGACACTTAGAACGAGCCGATCTCGGGAACGAAACATTAGTCCATCACGAAAGAGATTTCGCGAATCGGCCAGGGATACTTCGCCACAACGACATCGCAACCATAATAAGGATGTCAGGCGTTCAAAGGAAAATTCTATAAGATCTTCAAGCATTCAATCTATGAATATGATGTCAAGCAATTCTGCGACCGGACGAGATGGCCCAGTCGCCATGATGTCAAGCAATTCAGCGACCGGACGAGATGGCCCAGTCGCCATGATGTCAAGCAATTCTGCGACCGGACGAGATGGCCCAGTCACCATGATGTCAAGCAATTCGGCGACCGGACGAGATGGCCCAGTCGCCATGATGTCAAGCAATTCTGCAACCGGACGAGATGGCCCAGTCGCCATGACGTCAAGCAATGCTGCAACCGGACGAGATAGCCCAGTCGCCATGACGTCAAGCAACGCTGCGACCGGACGAGATGGCCCAGTCGCCATGACGTCAAGCAATGCTGCGACCGGACGAGACGAAGAGGACGTGAACCCGTGTGCTGCAGTGACGAGTTATGCGGTGCCGGATGTACAGGTTAGAAATAAAACTGACTCGTCTAATTCAACCATGTTAGTAACTTTCGATGAATTTTCTAAGCTCCTACAGTCACTGAAACCAGGTTTATCCACTAGAGGCAATGAAAACATGATCCCAGAGTTTGACCCATCTATCAAAAATAGCCGAATTGAAATATGGTTAGCAAAAGTTAACGAGTGTGCGGAAATCTATTCTTGGGATGAGAAACAAATCAGACACTATGCTTTGCCCAAACTGGTAGGTAATGCTAAAAAATGGTATCAAACCCAAACATCCGTGTTGCATAGCTGGGATGAATGGCAAACCCTCTTATGCAAAGCGTTTCCGTCTGAAGTCAACTATGGTACTCTCTTGTCAGATATGCTAGGAAAACGATTAAAATTTGGGGATAACTTAGACGAATACTACTTTGAGAAAACGGCACTATTAAATGCTTGCGAAATCTCGGGCAAACGAGCAACTGATTGTATCATACATGGCTTAGATGATCGTACTATACGAGCTGGTGCATCATCAGCTCGATTCTCTAAACCTGAGGATTTATTCAAATATTTGAAGGATGTTTGTAAAGATCAAAAAGATGCAGCGAAATCGTTCAACAGGAACAATAGGGGAAGTAACATTGTTTGTAATAAATGTAATGAAACGGGTCATAAATCATTTCAATGTCGTGCAAACGTTTCCCAGAACACTACATCTACAGTAACTAATGCTTGCTTCAATTGTTACGAAAAAGGTCACAGGGTTCAGCAATGTCCCAAAACTATTTTAAAATGTGATGAGTGTAAATTATACGGTCATAAAACCAATGATTGTCCGCGTAAAAAGAAAAATACTGAAAAACAGGTTCTTCTTGTAAACAGCATGGCCGATCACAGCCATAAATATTACAAAAGAGCTCTGATTAATAATATAAAAGAAACTCAGTGCTTTGTTGATCTGGGAAGCGATTGCACACTAATTACGCAGGGATTGGTCACCCAAATAGGTCTAGCAATTGTGACTGATAGTATACCGACAGTTCATGGATTGGCGAATGTACGTGTTCAGCCTTTAGGTAAAGTGCAATTAACTTTACTTATTGATACAGTAGAAGCTACGATAACAGCGCTAGTTGTAGGAGACGAACAATTGCACGTACCCTTACTGGTAGGACAGGATTTCACCGAATTACCAAATGTGGTTATCACAAAGACAGATAGCTCCCTCAATATCATGGCAAAAGATTTTAATCCTGAGTTACCGTCATTTGATATTGACCAAATTAATAAAAAACATATTTTATACGTACATTCCGACACTAAAATCGAAAATGTATGTTTAATTAAATGCTACTGTAAGGATGTACGCGATGCTAATATATACCTAAGGGGTAATTATCGAAACATAAATGGTGTTGAGTATTGTATTCAGGAAGGGTTGTATAAATTAAAAGACGGGAAGTGTGATATTTGTATAATGAATATCTTCAACAATCCAATTTACTTTACAAAAGACTTCGGTATTGCTCGGGGCATTACCTTGAGTGAAAGTGACGATCCTCTAGACAGTTCAGAAATGTACGGACAACAAAGATGCTTCTTTGCTCAACAACATTTAGAACCTTTCAGTAAGGAAGAAATTAATGTAAATCCTGATCTTACGACCGAGCAGAAAAGTAAAACCTACGAAGTAATCAATAAGAATCGTGACTGTTTTGCGCAAAACTTAGCCGAACTTGGTTGTACAGACATAACAGAACTAGAAATTAAACTACACGATGAGACCCCCGTTGTTTACAGACCTTACCGTTTGAGTCATACTGAAAAAGAGGTAGTTAGAAATATGGTCAATGAGCTGCTGGAAAATAATATTGTTGAAGAGTCAGAATCACAGTATGCTAGTCCTGTATTGTTAGTTTCAAAGAAGACTGGGGGATATAGATTGTGTGTAGACTATCGGGCACTGAACCGAAAGACAATAAGAGATAATTTTCCTCTCCCAAGAATAGATGATCAACTAGACTTATTGAGTGGAAATAAATACTTTCTCAGCTTAGATTTGGCCAGCGGTTACTATCAGATTCCGGTAAAAGAGGAGTGTAAGCACTTGACAGCTTTTATAACTCCTGATGGGTTGTATCAGTTTTGTAGAGCTCCTTTTGGATTAGTTAATTGTCCAGCTGTTTTTCAAAGAACTATAAATAAAATGTTGGGAAAATCTCGTGAGAAATGTGCTTTGGCCTACATGGATGATCTATTAATATGTGGAAAGACATTTGAGGAATGTTTAGCAAAATTAGAACAAACATTTGTTCTCAAAAGGGAAGCTGGACTTACTCTAAATATAAATAAATGTAACTTCTTTCAAACTGAAATAGAATACTTGGGGTTCGAAATATCTATAGAGGGTATTAGACCTGGTAAAGCCAAAATTTCCGCTGTAGAACAATTCCCTACTCCCAGATCAGTGCACGAGATTCGACAATTTATTGGCCTGGCTAGCTACTTTAGGAAGTTTATCAAGGGGTTTTCCATCATCGCTAAGCCTTTGACTGACCTAACGAAACAAGATATTACTTGGCAGTGGGAGAAAGAACAGCAAGAGTCCTTTACGACATTAAAAGATAAATTAATCATGAGACCTATTTTGAGTTTGTATAATCCTGAATACATCACGGAATTACATTGTGATGCATCTAAAATGGGCTTTGGAGGAATATTATTACAAAGGGAAAATATAAAATCTGACTTAAGACCTGTCGCTTTCTTTAGTAGAAAAACGACGCGAGATGAAGAGAAATTTCATGCGTATGAATTAGAGACTCTTGCCGTTATAACTTCTCTCAATAGGTTTAGAGTTTATTTGTTAGGTAAACCCTTTACAATACATACAGACTGTAACGCTCTGAGATCAACTTTCTCCAAGAGAGACTTAATACCAAGGATAGCTCGTTGGTGGATAGCTCTACAAGAATACGATTGTACTATTGAATATAGACCCGGTCGTACAATGAAACATGTCGATGCGCTCAGTCGTAATCCTCTTGAAGATGGACAGGATAATGACAAGTATGAACATTTGTCTCGGATAATGCATATATCTCAGGAAGATTGGGTACTAAGTCTTCAATTGACAGATCCAAAAATTCAACATATTCGATCCATTCTTGAAGACTCACAATACAATGAATTGACCGATATAAAACAAAACTTTGTCGTACAAAACAACCGCATATACCGGAAAATAGGAGATCAACTAAGATGGGTAGTCCCGAAGAGCGCTAGGTGGCAAATATGCCAACGAAATCATGACGATGTAGGACACTTTTCCGTGGAAAAAACTTTAGACAAGATCAGGAAAGATTTTTGGTTCCCCAAAATGAAGAAATTTATAACTAAATATGTCCGATCTTGCTTACATTGTGCATTCGGTAAGGAACCCTCAGGACCAAAAGAAGGATATTTACACAATATCCCTAAATATGATATTCCATTCCACACAGTTCATATAGACCATTTAGGGCCGTTTATCAAGAGCTCCAGGGGTAATCAATATCTATTAGTAATTGTGGATGGATTTACTAAATTTAGTATACTCAAACCACTACGCAATACTAAATCAAACCCTGCTATCAGATGTTTGATAGAGTTGTTTTCAACCTTTGGTCATCCAGTTAGGTTGATCTCAGATCGAGGTACGAGTTTTACTTCAAATGAATTCAAAAGATTCTGTACAGAATATGAAATTCATCATATTCTTAATGCTGTCTCTACTCCTAGGGCTAACGGACAAGTAGAGAGGTATAACCGCACTATTTTAGATGGACTTAGGACCTATACAGATCGTTTAGGCGAAAACAAATGGGATCAAGAACTAGGAAAAATACAATGGGGACTTAATAATACACTCAATAAAGGGATAGGCAAAACGCCCTCAGAAGCGTTATTTGGGAAAAGATTGTTAGGAAAAGGAGACGGTATATTAGGAGATACAGTGGTAGATACACGACAAAATGAGAAAACTAGTGAACAAATTATACAAGAGATTAATGAACACGTTCAGAAGAATCAGGCTCAACAAAAAGAGAGATTTGACAAAACTAGAAAAGACGCTTCTGTATACAAGATAGGTGACTTAGTGAAAATCCTAAAACCTACTCCTTCTAATGATGGGAAGAGTAAAAAACTTTTGCCCAAGTATACGGGCCCGTTCAAAATATCAAGGGTTTTAGAAAATGATACGAGGTATCAAGCATTCCTGGTTCCAACATAACTAAAGGAAAATATAGTAATGTTTGGTCAACAGATCGCATACGTCCTTGGATTACAGTGACTGTAGAGAGTGATACTGATAGTGACAGCACAGATGATGAACATAAAAAGGCATAAATGAAACGTTAAGTTATTAGATATGTTATATTTTAGATAATGTATCATACAGTGTGTAGATGATTTACGAGTTTAATTTAAATATAATGTGTAAATTACATGTGTGTAGACTGTTTGGATGATTTAAGAGCATAATTTAAATATAATGTGTAATTTACATAGAATAAGTATAAATAGATACTGAAGATTGTAATGAGTAATGAAAATTTTAATTTTATTTCGGAATGATTTCATGAAGATATTGTACGTGTATGAATAAAATTATATCTACATGACGACTTTTTTGCATACAAAGAATATTTAGAATGATGGTCACGGTTATGAGCTCCTGACGTTCTTATCTCAGTTTCACAGCGAGAGGTCCACTGCAGATAAGAACACTGAAGATCTGGAAGTCTGATACGATTCATGAATCTGTGGTCATTGTACTATAGATTCAGGAATGAGGGATCAGGTGCAGATATTAACACTGAAGATCTGGAAGTCTGATACGATTCATGAATCTGTGGTCATTGTACTATAGATTCAGGAATGAGGGATCAGGTGCAGATAGTAAAACTGAAGATCTGGAAGTCTGATACGATTCATGAATCTGTGGTCATTGTACTATAGATTCAGGAATGAGGGATCAGGTGCAGATATTAACACTGAAGATCTGGAAGTCTGATACGATTCATGAATCTGTGGTCATTGTACTATAGATTCAGGAATGAGGGATCAGGTGCAGATAGTAAAACTGAAGATCTGGAAGTCTGATACGATTCATGAATCTGTGGTCATTGTACTATAGATTCAGGAATGAGGGATCAGGTGCAGATATTAACACTGAAGATCTGGAAGTCTGATACGATTCATGAATCTGTGGTCATTGTACTATAGATTCAGGAATGAGGGATCAGGTGCAGATAGTAACACTGAAGATCTGGAAGTCTGATACGATTCATGAATCTGTGGTCATTGTACTATAGATTCAGGAATGAGGGATCAGGTGCAGATATTAACACTGAAGATCTGGAAGTCTGATACGATTCATGAATCTGTGGTCATTGTACTATAGATTCAGGAATGAGGGATCAGGTGCAGATATTAATACTGAAGATCTGGAAGTCTGATACGATTCATGAATCTGTGGTCATTGTACTATAGATTCAGGAATGAGGAATCGGGTGCAGATAACGAAGCCTTTCTAGAATAATGGACACATTTACAAAGTCTTGATATTTTATTTCTTGAAGAGATAGTATACCTACCTTGTTTTGTAGAAGTAATTGTATAAGTTTAGAGACAAACTTTAGTGTCAGGACGGTCGAATGTTAGCTCTTGTTAGTTACAATTACAACCTGTAATGTTTCACCATACTTACACCTAACGCCATCTAGTGTAGCTGGCTTGTTCTAAGTAAAACAGCTACCATTTCTGTTTAGATTATTCGAAGGATTATGATGATACTTTTAAATCCTTATTTATGTTTGATATTAATCATAATTAATTATCATTTCTTTTCACATTTGTCTTTAGTTTAAATCATGAATATGTCCTCGTTTCTAGAACTATGTCGAACCTGTGGCCGGATGTAGTAATATCCGTTATAGACATATACTGTTCGGGTTATCTGTTTTTTGAAAATTGAAGCTCTAAAATCATAATATATTCTATTCTGATTTTAGAGCTATTTATGAAGGTCATATCGTTATTTTGTTTAATTCGAATATAAATCTTTTGGACTAACAGGAAATGACATAATTAAAATGGTAACTGGCATTGCATTTAGACATTTCCGTTTGATGCTAATATAAACCTGAAGGTTTAATGAGATCTTTTATAATTTGTTAAATATTGATAATGTTAAAGCCAATTTTAGAACTATACAGAATATTTGTAGTAATTTAGAATTCATGTTAGAAATATTATATGCAATGGGCATTTCCGGTTTTGGATAGGCTAAAGAAGGATACGTGACTAACCGCGAAAACGAGCGCGGAAGATGGAGGGAAAAGATGTTATAAATAGGACTACTTTGATTTTGGAGGCATTCTTGTTACTGCCACGGAAAGAAATAGACTATTTAAAATTGGTTTACGTGTATTTATTACTTGTGACATGAAATGCCGTGCGTGAATGACACAGCAGCGGCAGGCATCATGCATCGCGGCAATACGGAACTGTCCGCCCCGACTCCCGCCCGACCGCCCCGCACAGCCGCCGCGCCCTATCCCGGGGATAATTTGTATGACTTATGTCAGTTCAAAATGAGGTCTACCAGTTATTGTTCTGAGGGTCTACCT
Organism: Argyresthia albistria; assembly: GCA_963457715.1. Lineage (NCBI taxonomy): Eukaryota > Metazoa > Arthropoda > Insecta > Lepidoptera > Argyresthiidae > Argyresthia > Argyresthia albistria. Next base: position 30,725 of record CAUOQF010000063.1, read on the forward strand.
GAGGGGTCTACCCTCAGAACAATAACTAAAGCAGGTCTACCAATCAACAAACATAGACACAAGTCAAAACTTCGGATCTCAGCTTCGGATGGTTCATCTTTGGTTCATCATATATGCCACAGATTACAATGTATATATCTGTTACTGTAAAAGCCCGAAATACGGTAAATCCTTAAGATTTACCAACTAGCTGTGGTAAAAGCCCGAATTTTTTTGTTATCTTCCTTCATTTCGGGCTTTTACCAACACTATATTAAAAATAAATTAATCCTAAGATTAACCAACTAAGGCTGGATTTTTTAATTATTTTATTTTATTTGGGACATCAACAGCATATACAACAGACGAGTTACAATGGTTTTATAAATACAAAAATAAAGCCGGTCACAGATATCCACAGAAGATACATTAAGCAAATATAAGAGATATAAAAACTTAGCGGTTATCTTATTGTTATGCTCATTATAAATAATTTTTAGTAAAGGGTACGTGATTAAAATTAAAATATGTATATAAGGAGAATGTGAGGAGTATATCTGTATTGTTTGAGTAAGGGTGAGTGTGTGTGTATGTATGTATATTAGGGTGTGTATTTGAGTGTTAATTCACTTGTTTCCCTCATCGTCTGTCAGAGCTTTTATTATTTCATGACGGAATTTGGCTTTGGAGGATGAGAATGGATCTAAATTACTAAATTGTTTATTGAATTCAGAGGCAATTTTTGGGCATAATTGGTATGAGCGAGAGGGACGGAGAATAGTCTATTGGATGTATGGCGAGTGCGGCGCTGAGGGACGCAAAAAGATAATTCGGATAGCAGCGAGGGAGCATTGAGGCGGCCAGATAGAAGGAGTACCATCATGTCTAGCAATACTATACGATCTATGAGAGTGATGAAGTGATGCCGGCGGCAGGACTCATCGTACGAGCGATCCTGGCTACAGGATCTATAGTTCAGGTGTTTCGGGAATTTCGACTGAATACGCTCAATATTTTACCAACAAAAAGTTATCCGGAGAATAACTATCCCGGGAATAACTTGTAACTTTTTCATAGACACCAGCCAGTGATACCTAGATAAGTTCAAAATGAGGTGATCTGATCTAGGTGTCACTGGTATTTATGAAAAAGTTACAAGTTATCCCCGGGATAGTTACAAGTTATCCCCGGGATAGTTACAAGTTATCCCCGGGATAGTTACAAGTTATCCCCGGGATAGTTACAAGTTATCCCCGGGATAGTTACAAGTTATCCCCGGGATAGTTACAAGTTATCCCCGGGATAGTTACAAGTTATCCCCGGGATAGTTACAAGTTATCCCCGGGATAGTTACAAGTTATCCCCGGGATAGTTACAAGTTATCCCCGGGATAGTTATTCTGCGTATAACTTTTTGATGGTCGAATCCAGCCTTACTGTGGTAAAAGCCCGAAAAGTTTTGATACCGTCGTTTATTTTGGGCATTTTTTTACCATCATTCGCTTGTTAAATCCTAACATTTACTTCAAATACACGGTAAAAGTGCCTTCGCCCAGGCTGTGTCGGTATTACACCCGCATGAAATTATCACTGCGGACCCGCCATACCCTTTTCCAATACACCTAGGGGTAAGATGGAACGGGATCATAGTGCTGTAGTACATAGTAGAAATAATATGTTTTATGGATTTTTAGTTTAGCTGGTGGTCCCACTTGCCATCCTTTCAACTTTCCATAAAGTACCAGGGCAACAGACTGTTGAAGGAGGTTAATTAGTCAAGTTCAAAAGTCATTATCTATAACGTGTACTTTTATTGAAATAAAAATGAAATGAAATGAAATATATTTTTATTGTGTTGTTTCTTATTTCCTTATTATAATTGTGGCTCTAACTCCTAAAATACTTACTCTTTTTTAAAACTTTTGAATTTCAAGAATATACTACTGCAACAGTCTGTTGCCCTGATACTTCAGGGTGTTCCGCGGGTCTACCGGTAATGAAGGTTATAATTGTGTACCTTACTAGAAGTTAATGGTTTAGTAAATATTTGTGTCTGCTACAATATTTTTTTTAATTAAAAAGTGGCGAAGTGCGGGTAGAACTCGCGCATGAAGGGTTCCGGTAGTATCACCATCTTAATACAGCAGATACATCCAGCCCAAATATAAATATCATTATTCACCAGCAAATATTTACTTTGTTTTTCATAGTGTTTGTATGATTGACAAAGTTATCTTTGCGGTTTTAAATAAATGTTTTATATCTTAAAAACTACTTATTTTATTTTATTCTAACCAATTTATGTTGAAACTGTGTATTGAGATGATACACAACAAATATATATATATATATTTATATTTTAGATCTTTCACTCTCTTACTTTAAAAGTTAGAGGGGGGGACACACATTTTTTTTCACTTTTTCTCTTTAACGATTTACTTTGAGGAAAAATGTGTGTGCCCTTCCTTAATTTTTTATTTATTAAATTGTATTGAAATCGTAAAGCAGTTTATAGAATACAACTACATACCAAGTTTCAACTGTGTAGCCCTAATAGTTTCGGCATAAAGTTGCTGTGACATACGGAACGGACAGACGGACAGACAGACTTGACGAAACTATAGGGGTTTCTTGTTTCTGTACGGAACCCCAAAAACACCCCCAACACTATGGGGGTTAGATTCAGTTCCATCCTACCCCTAGACGCCGCCGGTCGAGAAGCCAAATCCGGAATTTCGCGCCTTCGCAATAGATATTGCCATGCGATTGCCGTTCAAAATCACGACCCCGCTGATATTTATGGAGAAGTGAAAAATAAAATAGAAATAAATGAAGATCACTAAACGTTTTGGGCTTTTACCACAGCTATAAAGTTGGTTAATCTTATGATTTACCGGTAAATCCTAGGATTTACCGAGTTCGGGCTTTTACAGTAACATTTCTATTCTATAGCATGTGTCAGATTCAGACTGGTTTGGAGATTATATTTTGATATCATTTGTATTATTTTTGAAATCTTTATTAGGTACTCATACGTGGCTAATGTCACTGTTGTCGTATTTACAATGTGTGATGGGATTACAGACCGAAGAATTCGTCATGATTGCCGCCGACCAGACCACCTTCAATAGCATTTACGTTATGAAAACTGGTAGAGCCAGCATCCTTGATCATTAGATTATGACGAACTGTAGTAGGTAGTAACCGCAAATCGGTTAAAAATGCGACAGTAGGGTAGGTAGGCGAAAACAGACAGATACGCATTATTGGCTAATCCTGAAACTGGACGCGAAAGAGATACACTAGTACTATGCTGGACGCATCAATCTCGCTCGGTCAATAATACTGCCAAAATTGCTGTGCTAAAATGCTGAAATGATACATTTTACTGTGATATAGATCGACTGACTCGGTTGAGGCTTTAGAAATCGTAATTTAGTTGAGGCAATTACAGATAAGCCCGCCTTTGGACACTAACAAAAAATACTTTTGTTAGACCTAGGCCCTGTCTCAAAGGATCTTGATAAGCCCTATTGAATAGTTAAATTATAAATTTTGTTTGTAAAAGTACAGCTGATGTATCTGTCAAAATGTTTCGAGAACCTTTAAGACAGGGTCCTATTGTGGCTGACAGACGAGGACAAAATCCACGAGGTCTCGGACAAGATCCTGCTTGGCGTGATTGGCGAGGAAGGCGACATGGCACAGTTTGTGCAGTTCATAATGAAGAACCTGCAGCTGTACAAGACGAGGAACGGCTACGAGCTGGGCACGGCGGCCGCGGCGCACTTCACGAGGAACGTCATGAGTGAGGCTTTTTCGAATAATGTGAGTCCAAAAATAATCTATTCACCCACACACTGTTGAGTAAAGGCCTCCTCTTTCTCACGCCATTTGTTGCGAGCCGACCTGATCCAATGTTGAATAATTGGGTTGTGTCGTGCCCAAGTGGTAATCAAATACAACACATCTAAGTACTAACAAGTTTAGAAGTTAGAACATTATGTACAAAATGTCATGACAATCTCAAAATTGTATATTTCAAGTAGTTGTCTCTTATTAAGTCAATCTTGTACGTTACTTACTGTACGTTGTGCTATTTGATAGAACTCAGGAACTAAAGTACAATTATGACAGTTCCTACACTGAGAAAAATCGATTTCTGGCCTAAGGCAAATTCCGCCTTCGACGGCGCTACTGTAATGACGCGAGGCGATTTTGTAATGCTTACGGTGATTTTTGGTTAGTTAAGCGTTTTCGTTAAAGTGGTACGTCTTTTATGTTAAAAACGAACTGTCAAAAATGACTTACCGTAAGGTAGTCTTCGAATTTAACTTTATACTGTTAATATAGCAGTAATGGACTATTAAATTAGCCTTAAATTTACGACGTTGAATTTGTGATGAATATAACCGTAAATAAGGCGATATTTAACTTAAAATAAGACGAAATATACTTTAATAAAAACGAAACAAACGTAAACATAAGACGTATAGCAACTTTCGAAAGCGGCATAAATAATCGTTAGCAAGGCCGAATGAACCTTACAATAAGGCGTAATACACTCCAGTCACAACAAATTGAACGTAAACATACAGTCTTTCAGCGACGTATGAATTCGGCAAATATAAACGTATGATCTGGCCATTTTTGCCATATCATAAGACAAAATATGCTTATGTTACGACTAATCAAATGGTAACGTTAGGTTATATAACGGCGTACATATACGGCACTTATAACCGTACATATGGCAATATTCGTCTTATCATAAGGCGAAATAGGCTTAAGTTACGACTAATCAAATGGTACCATTAGGTTATATAACGTCGTACATATACGGCACTTATAACCGTACTTAAGGTTATATTCGTCTTATCATGAGGCAAAATATGCTTAAGTTACGACAAATCAAATAGTAACATTAGGTTATATAACGATGTACATATACGACACTTATAACCGTACATATGGTTATATTCGTCTTATCATAAGGCGTAATATGCTGACGATAAGACGAATCATATGGTAGGAGTACGTCTTATAACGACGTACATATACGTCACTTATAACCGTACATATGGCAATATTCGTCTTATCATAAGGCGAAATATGCTTAAGTTACGACTAATCAAATGATTATATTAAAAAAAAAAAACAAAAAAATACAAAATCATTTATTTCACCTAAAAGTGTATATAAAAGTGTTCATAAATGTAAATACATTAGAGTTGGGGAGATGCACTATTCAGGCCCGCACGGGTATCAAAGTAAGATTAGATTGTGGCTCCCGCACTAGGCACAGCCTGTATCGCGGGAACCTCTACTGTTTATAATGTTTGATGTACATACATGATGGTAGCAGGTTAAAAACAACATGAGTTTCAATTTAAAATAATAAGGTAAATATTTTAATAAGTAATAGGTGATGATATGTAATACCATGATAAAGCTAAAAGACGAAAATTATTATGGTAATGCAACACAAAAAATTTCCACTTACTTTTGTGTGTGTGAGGGAGAGGGTGTGTGTGTGTGTGTGTGTAGGGTGTGTGAGGGTGTGTTAGGGTGTGTGTGTCTGTGTGTGAGGGGGTGTGAGGGTGTGTGAGGGAGGGTGTGTTTGTGTATGCGGGGAGAGTGTTTTTGTATAAATAATAAATACAGGTAGAGTATTTCTATGATTGTGTTCCAATGAAGTTTTCAGTCTGGTTATAGTTCATGCCAAGAAGCCATTGTCGTATTTTGTGTTTAGCTTCAGATGGTGAGGCGTGTTTGATGTCACAGGCTTGAGCGACCTTATTGTAAAGATGCGGATGCAAAAATGGGCCGAATCTTTGTGCGAAAGATGTGTTTGTACCCATCACTGGGAGTTTAAATATCCGACGTTCAAGCATCTCATTGTAAGAGGCGGAGCAGAGAGCCTGTCGATGCATGTTAAGGGAGACCCTAAGAATAAAAAGTTGGCGGATCGACAATATTTTACATTCTTTGTAGAGACTTTCCGTGCAGTACATTTTAGGCTTCCTGTACATAACTTTTAATATGGACCTCTGAGCTCTTTCAATGGTGATCATGTTAGTTTTGTAAGACCCTCCCCAGATCGAGATGCAGTAGCCCAGTACCGACTGGCACAAGGACAGGTATACGAGTCGCAAAATCTCCGCGCTGGCTCCACTCCTCAAGAGCTTCATAATTATAATGAGTCTCCTAGCTCTGCCCGATAACGATGCTATGTGTTTGGCGAAGGAGAGTTTTTCGTCTACAACTATTCCTAGGTATTTTATGGATTCCGCTCTTTCAATAGTTTTACATGTACAGGTGTTGTTGAATCGGTTACATGTGTGTATCTTGATGTAGGAAGTCATTTCTAGGTTTGGTGCAGATGCCTTAGTTTTGTGGAAACACAGGAATTTTGTTTTAGCGACATTAAGGGTGAGTAGGTTATTGGTAAGCCATTCTGCAGTTTGAGCCATTCCGTTTTCAGCGTGGGCGAAGGTGGAGTTCCAGGTCTTGCCATGGAAAGTCATTGCTGTGTCATCTGCATAGCAGATAACATTGGCATTAGCAGAGGGCAGCAGTTCTCCTAGGTTGTTTATATAGACTAAGAACAAACTAGGGCCCAGAATGCTTCCCTGTGGCACGCCGTATCCTATATGCATAGGGTCGCTCAAAAGGTCACCGATTCTCGTCTGTTGGGTTCTGTTACTCAGGTAACTACGAAACCATTCTAAGGCTAGACCCCTTATCCCATAGTTTTCAAGCTTCTGTAGCAGTATTGGTACGGATACTGTGTCGAATGCCTTCGCTAAATCGAGGAAGACAGTCATGCAGCAATCGCCTTTGTCAAGGTGTGATGAGATGGAATCGACAAGTATTTTTGCAGCGTCTTCAGTCGACCTTCTTTGTCGGAATCCAAATTGGGCGGGCGAGAGGACACCAAATTTCTCCAAGTATGACATAAGACGGTGGTTTACGATCTTTTCTAGGATCTTAGAGAAGACAGCAAGCAAAGATATCGGCCTGTAGTTACTGGGGCTTTCCCTGTCTCCTGCTTTGTGGATCGGTGTAACTCCGGCCACTTTCCACGTCTCAGGGAAAACGCCATTTTGCAGACTAAGATTAAATATGTGTGTTAAAGGCGTGACGATATTTTTGCTTATACGTTTTATAAGTAAGTTGCCCATACCGTCAAGCCCGGGGGCTTTGTCAGTTTTCAGTTTGTTGATTTGTCGAAAAATTTCAACCTTGTCTGTGGGTTGCATGAGAAAAGAGTGAGGAAAAGGGGCAGCCCTAGCCAGTTGAGCCAGTTGAGTTTCTGACCTATTTGAGGATTTGAGGATTTCTTCTGCAAGTGTAGAGCCGACGGTGGTAAAGTAGCTATTACATTTGTTTATTGATTCTTGAGGCGTGTTACAACTTGAGAGTAGTTTGGCAGCGGACTGAGTTTTAGGTGAGATCTCACAGATATTCTTTATTACCTTCCACAGTGACTTTGCATCGTTTTTATTTTCAACCGACTTCAAAAAAAGGAGGAGGTTCTCAATTCGACCCGTATGTTTTTTTTTTTTTTTTCTATGTTTGTTACGCGATTGCTCCGCCAATTATGAACCGATTTGAACAAATCTTTTTTCGGCGTATAGGTAATACCTCAAGGGTGGTCCCATTGACACCAGGTCAGGATCTGATGATGGGATCCTGGAGAAATCGAGAGAACTCTTCAAATATTATAGGCAGACCTATAGTGATTTTTGTGTTTTTCATAATAACTCGTGCAAATGCACATGGTAAGCATAATATTGTGATGCGGAACTGCTGATGAAGACCACATATGGCCACCAGATCTGCTCAATACTAGGTACAAATACAATGCGTGGCTGACGGGCAGGCAACGCATAGCCTAAACCGGTGGACCTAGAGCCATGAAACTTTGTACAGGGGTTCCTTAGTCGCGTGGGGTAGCACTGATATAGCATTTGACAAAATTAATTCCCCAAGGGGGGGGGGGGGATAAGGGGTTACAGTTAGTATTAAACTCAATCTAATCAAATAGGGTTTGTGGAAGTCGGTTTTTTCTAAAGTTTACTTTTTGTTTAAATTATCTTCAAGAATCTTGTGCTCGTAGGCAGCTTTAACTCGATGTAGCAGGTCATTGCAGAAATTGCGGTATCGTTTGTAAACTATCTCTGCGTTCAGGTCTTTAGGATGTTGTTTACACTTTAGATGCAGCTGATCTCTGTTTCGAATACATCTGGCCAATCCTGGTGTAATCCATGGTTTAATAGTAAACCTGGTTCGGCTAATATTCACTAGTTTGGTATGTTTCGCTATGACGTCTTTAAGTTTTGTTGTGAATTTACAGGTCGCTTCCGAGACATCCTGTATTGAAATAATGTCCGTCCAGTCCTCAATACTCAGATCCGCGATAATGGCATCGTAGTCAATCTTAGTTTTTTGCCTTTTCGGTAGCGTTTTTTTTATAGGTTGTATTTATGGCAATCATGGGTAGGTCATGGTCAGTCACATCGGTTGTGCATACCAGGGCTTCAACTTTACATTTCGTCCTCACAAAGATGTGATCCAAGCATGACCTAATTCTGGTAGGTTTGGTGATGGCAGCAGTGAGACAGTGTTCGGCCATCAAGCAAAGATATTCCGTTTTACGGGAGTCTGTCGAGTTTGGTAGAATGTTGATGTTCATGTCACCAGCCACAATCATACTTTGTCTAGTTTTAAGCGATGCGAAGTGTTCGTCAAGCGAGTTTAAAAAAGCTTCAATATTGGAGACAGATGGTGATCGATATATTGCAACGATCGTGAAATTGTTTGCAAGTTCTATCGTGAGACAATCAGCATCCTGCAAATTAGGCTCCGTTACTGAAGCATTCAGGATGTCTTTGACGTAAACGATGACTCCTCCCGCCTTGTTTATGTATTTAGTCGTATAGTGGGAAGTGTAACCTTGTATGTTTTTTATTAAGGGTGTGTGTCCTAGTTGACATTCTGTGAGTATGATTACGTCGTATACTATGTCGAGTCGATGAAGTAAGATAAGAAAGTTATCAAAGTTACAGTTGTGACTTCTAATGTTATAGGTAAGTATTTTAAAGTTATAGCTTTTGCTGATATAGCTCTTGCATTGTTCAGCATTTTGGGAAGCGTGACATGTTATAGCTAGTGTGTTGTCCAGTTCTTGAGCTATATCAAGGCCTATGGTGGAAAATTATGAAGCAAAAGTTTTAGTGTGGGCGGGGGGGATTCAGAGCTGTCACGCTTTTGGTAGGGAAAGGAGAGGGGGAGCAAAAATATGTAGGCACTCGTGGTTAGTGTATACACGTTATATATAGTTTGTTTAGTTACATTAGGAAGAAGAGATATTCTGTGCTGCTTATTGGTAGATAGAGACTTAAAAATAAAAATAAAATTAAACATAATCGCTAAGAGCAAGGCAGGAAACGTCACAATGAGTTCGTCGTTCAGCACTTCAGTTAGTTGCGGTGTCTGTACCGCTCTCCTCTGCTGGCGCTGAGTGGTTTGATGCGGAGTTGGGGACTGAAGACGGTTGTGTTCGCGATGCGGAGACAGAGACGTGGAGGGGGACAGCTTGAGGCGGTAGTCCGGGTGCGCCAGTAACGATCGGTCCGATATGCCGGTCGATGTCGGACATACTCCGTATGACCTTTGCTGGTTTACGGTGCTCTTTCCGGACGTGTATAGTACCATTACGGACCCAGCAGTAGTCGTATTTGTAAGTCTTTGCTCTTTCTCTACATTCACGAAAAAGACTCCTGTTTGCTTTAGTGAGACGTTCGTTTAGAAAGATGTCTCTTTTCCCTCCAGGTAGGTCGATGTCATTAGTGTTGAGGTTTTTCCTGACTCTTGCTGCGTGGACCAGTTCGTTGCACTTCGTGTTGCGCAACAATCTAGCAACTACTGGGCGCGGAGTACCGTCCGATAGAGCAGGGCCCACTCTCGTTACAGTGTCTATGTCGTTTTCAGTCAGTGCTACTCCGATCTTGTGTGCTACGAGTAGGATCGAGTGAGTAAGACTTTCGTTTTTTTGTTCCGTCATTCCCGATATTTCGAGCTCATTGCGAAGGCTGTGTTGTTCATTTGAGGATAATTTCTCTTGGAGAGCTGTTATTGTGCTAGTTTGGGACATTAGGTCCAGCTCGCGCCTCTTGAGAGCGGTAATGCATTGTGACATTTCTTCCGCTTTGCTTTCCAGGTGTTTTATTCTTAGCTCCCACGTATTGACTGTGCTTGTGAGGGTATCAAGTTGGTCACTAACGGATTTCTTAAAGCTTGTGAAATGTTCGGTAAGTGCGTCGAATTTCTGGTCCATGTAGGCCATGAGTCCTGCAGCGTCAATGTTGATGATGGACGTTGGCGGATGACCGTCGCCAGATGTTTCTGCGCGGTGAATCGTGATTAGGGGGCTGCCAGCTTTCTTCGGTATCTTACATGAACTGCACTTCCACTTGGGTTTGTTCATAGGAAGCATCTTCTTAAAATCGTTGTCAGCCACACCCGCACATTGGTAGTGGGAGATCTGGTGGCACTGGGAGCATTTAAGGCTTTCTTCCGGTCTTACCGTTTTGCTGCACTTGCAGCATTTCAAATTGGCTTTAGTTTCCCTAATGTTCGTATTACCCGCGGCGGCGTCGTGGTCATTTTCGAACTCTGAGTTGGTCTCAGCCGCAGAAGTATTCGACGCAGGAGCACGGGGCGGGGGTGTGCGTTTCGTAGCCATTATCACGCGCAAAAGCGGAATCGAGACGAATCGAGAATCGGAATCGGAATCGGAATATTAGGTTATATAACGACGTACATATACGGCACTTATAACCGTACATATGGCAACATTCATCTTATCATAAGGCGAAATATGCTTAAGTTACGACTAATCAAATGCTAACATTAGGTTATATAACAACGTACATATACGGCACTTATAACCGTACATATGGTTATATTCGTCTTATCATAAGGCGTAATATGCTAACGATAAAATGAATCATATGGTAAGATTACGTCTTATAACGACGTACATATACGGCACTTATAACCGTACATATGGCAATATTCGTCTTATAATAAGGCGAAATATGCTTAAGTTACAACTAATCAAATGGTAACATTAGGTTATATAACAACGTACATATACGGCACTTATAACCGTACATATGGTTATATTCGTCTTATCATAAGGCGTAATATGCTAACGATAAGATGAATCATATGGTAAGATTACGTCTTATAACGACGTACATATACGGCACTTATAACCGTACATATGGCAATATTCGTCTTATCATAAGGCGAAATATGCTTAAGTTACGACTAATCAAATGGTAACATTAGGTTATATAACGACGTACATATACGGCACTTATAACCGTACATATGGCAATATTCGTCTTATCATAAGGCGAAATATGCTTAAGTTACAACTAATCAAATGGTAACATTATTTTATATAACGACGTACATATACGGCACTTATAACCGTACATATGGCAAATTTATAATAATGATAAACGACTTGCCGAAAGTTGTACAAAATGCTAGTTGTTTATTATTTGCGGATGACCTAAAACTCTCTTACCAAATAGGTAGTGCGTCAGACTGTAAGAGATTGCAGGAAGACATAGACCGGGTAGTTCAGTGGAGTACGGACAATAGACTGGAGTTCAACGTCTCCAAATGCGCTCTTATATCCTTCACAAAGAAAGTATATCCAATCATCTCAGACTACACATTGGGAGATAAGAAAATACAGAGAGTTGATGACGTCAGAGACCTAGGCGTTCAGTTGACTTCTGACCTCAACTATAGTAAGCATATTGAGAATATCTGCAAAAAGGCTTTTAGGAACCTAGGGTTCATCCTTCGAATGGGGCGTACCTTCACAAACATTACAGCTAGTGTGAGTCTCTATAATGCTTTGGTTAGGAGTCAGCTAGAGTCAAACGCAATAATATGGGCACCCCATGATACAAAATATCGGCTTATGGTCGAACGCATACAAAATAAATTTATTCGATATTTGTATATGCGGCAGTATGGAGTTTATCCATTTTATCTATTTATTTATTTTATTTATTTATTTATTTATTGGTACTAAGCCCACAGCACATACAATTAAAATATAAGTTAACAATTACACATTTCTGAGGCCAATTACGGGCTTTCATTATTTAAAACTATACTTATGGTAGGTATAAGTTGCATGCAGAAAATATTTAAGAGAACAAACTCATTTTAAAAATTAAATTAAATATATGATGATGATTTGGTATTGGTAGGATTGTGAATAGGTGTGGTGCGGGTGTTGTGTATGTGTATTTGTGTTGTGTGCATGTGTTATTTGAGGTGTGTAATGTTTGCATATGTATGTATAAGAGAGATTTTATTTATTTACTTTTGTTCTTCATTATTGACAGAATCTGTTTTTTGAAAATAGGCTTTGAGAGATGGAAAATGTCAACATCGGCAAAGCAATTATTGTACGTTCGTGGCAGTCTGCAGCTAATGGAGTTGGTTGCGTAATTTGTGCGCGCGAATGGTATGTGAAAGAGAGAGGAGACAGTTTGGCGGGTGCGAGAAGATGGTGTATTCAGTCTGAGTAACGAGTTCACCAGGTCGGAGCAGTCAACGATGCCGCGACAAGTGTTATACAGCATCATCATATCGAGCAGAGTACGACGGTTCTTGAGGCTTACGAAGCCATGATGTTCGCAAGAACTCACGTACTCCTCGCTCATGAATCTGTCACGAAAATTCAAATGTCGTAAGAACCTTTTTTGAACACGTTCTACTTTGCTTATGTATATGTCATACTGCGGGTTCCATATAGTGCTGCAATATTCTAGGACACTTCTGACGTAAGCATAATAGAGAGTTCGAACACAATTTAAATCAGTAAATGGTTTGCTAACCCTTAAAATAAAACCTAAATTTCTAAATGCTTTGTTTGTGATTGACTCTATATGCTCTTCAAAAGTTAATTTTGAGTCTAGAATTACTCCTAAGTCTCGAATAGAATAAACCCTGAGGATAGGCGTATTATTCAGGTTATAGGTGTACAGAACGGGTTTGATTTTTCTGGTGAAACTGATAATGTTGCACTTGGAAACATTGACATTGATTCTGTTTTCCTTATAGTAATGTGAAAGACGGTTCAAATCCTCCTGCAAACGAGCGCAGTCTTGTACAGAGTTAATTTTATAGTAAATTTTCTTGTCGTCAGCATACCTTTCATGTATCCTACACTCTTTATTTTAGGAATGGTGGGGTACAATGAGCTGAGGGTATAGCCCAGTCTGTCTGGATTTCGTTGTATGGAGAAATTCGAATAATTTCCCGGCGTTTGAAATTTGGTATGTGATGAAGTTAGGTAATAAATATTTATAGATGTAAAATAATCCAGGTATTTTTTTTACGAGAAGTTAGGTATTTTCACCTAAATAGGGAAATCCTGTATAACTCTCTGTGAATATGGCCTCGGCCTGAAATACTTTCTGTATACTTAGGTTTGTATCATTTAACATAGGTATATAAAAAAATCCAGCTTTTTTTTCCATTTTGAATATACCTAAAATTACCTTTTTAATATTTTTCACTCTAGTTTCCACAGATAATGAGCTCTTTAATTTATTTACTTTTAATATGTTTTGATATCCTAAAATACATAATTTCGTTTTGTAATCCAGGCGATTTTCCTTTTTAAACATCGTGAATAAGTTTTTCCTGAAATACTGAGTGTGAACTAAAGCTCTTTCAAATTTTATTCCTTTTTTAGTTATGACTCACTGTATTACAATAGATTTTCCAATAATCCAGTCACTTTTCCAACTTTTATTTACTTTTTGGGATATATTCGCAGATTAATGCTGAAACACACTCATAGCCATTCCGTTCCGCGTAAGCACATGCCACGCCCCGCCCCTGCCACACGCACACATCACTGAGACGGATACCTACTAGAACTGGTTTGCCAAAGCGCCCGGCCCGTCGCTGCTGCCGCCTTGCACGTCGCGCTGCCACGTATTTATACAATATGCAAAAGTCCATAAGTACTTTTATTAACGGTTTTCATTTATTAACTGGTTTGCCTACACATCTTACATAACAATAGTTCGCCATTGTTCGGTCGTTTGAGCGGTATGCTTCTGCGAGTGCGGTTAAATGATTAGATATAATTTCAATACAATATGTACAACTTAACCTAACTTACGACTACAAATAATTAAATTAAATAAAGTATACTTTTCTTAATTTGTATTAATACACACTACATATCGATTTAAAAAAACGGTCAAGAGAGTCCGATCAATTAATTGGTTAGGTACCTAGGTATTACCGATGTTTTGGGTTTTTTCAGCATTCTGCTTTTACCAATCAAAGGTACCTGACATGTCTAGACCACACGGCAACAAACATCGATATCGATACATAACAAGGCTCCCACACCACTACGCCCTATCACAAATGACGACGCACTCCACTGACCAGTCGACCGGCAGCGCAGCGGCAGCTCGCATTGCTCGCACCTGATTATGCAATACGCATGATTATTCCCTCGCGTCTCTTAATATGTTATCGCCATTATTCATCCTGTAAATGAACCCTATGTATCGTGTTATGATAGTAAGTTTCAATTAGTAACAACACATTACGTATTCTAACAAATTCCTTCTGTATGATTTGTGTATTCTACCCGCAGGTAGTCTCTTTTAAGTAATATTTTACTACCGATAGCAAAGATTGCAAGCTACAACGAAGTTTGCAAAATAACTCTGTTATACTCTCCTAATTCTTTTACAATACAATTATGTCTTGATTACACTTATGATATAAGTTTAAAGAGGTTATTCTAGCCTGCTAAACATCTGTTAATACTTATGAACTAGCTATAACCTAGGATTAAATCTACACTGGGTTGTATCATTTTATGTCTCAAGTAAATAAAGATCTTTAAAAACAAACAAACAAACAATCAAAGGTACCAATTTAACATTTTTTACCCACTACCTTTGCGACCATTATTTTTCTTACCATTAGAAAACTAATTAGTCAAATAAAATTATCATCAGATGAGTTTTCGTCTGATCCATTCGTCTAAATTTATTACAAAACTATCATACAAACAAACCATCTACCTATTTTAAGCAGAACCCTGCTGCAAAGCGGGTCCCGAGCGCGGATTTAAATTAATAATTGAATACCTACCTACCATGTATTTATCCTATTTTGCTTATTCACTGGCTACCTTGAGAAATATTCTCATACGTGTAAGCTTTAACTATAGTACTCCGAACCGTTACTTAAACTATTTATTAGGTGGACTTTGCCCACGTTAGAGTGGAGCTTAGGCGGTGAAAGCCTGAATTGCATATGTGAAGCCACAAATAACTACGTATCGAAAAAGTATTCGAATCTAATTTTAAGTGACTATTATGTTCAACGAGTTATGGTTGAAAATGACCTCGCTCGACTTTAGTGGCAAGTCGCGTACGGGTATGGCTTGGCAGTGTCTGTAGCGAGAGCGCAAAATTGTTTTGTTTAAGGCGCGCGCGGCGGCCGGCGCGTCTCTCGGCACACACCGTTGACAAGTAAAAACAGGTATTTTTGCGCCCCGCACGCAATTCCGTATGCAACTCCCGGCCCTGGTCTTATTATTTCTCATGAACGTCATCAAACTCTTTCTATAGGATACTGCAAATACGTACAAAAATCTATGCTTACTTAGTACTCGTAAATTTTACCTCTCTATCGGATAAACTCAGTTCCCAAATAAATACATGAACAAACAGATAAATGTGGCAGAATGAGGGCTATGGAATTCCCACTGATAGGTACTACCAATGCCTACACTAATCTCAACTCACTAACTATTTGTAAATAAAACAATTCCATATGTTAGACGTAGGTATACATCACGTGCATGTGCAAACAATCATTTTAGCAAATTCTACAGATAAACTAGCTGCAGTAGGTAACTAACATGAATGATGTACTAGATAGAGATATAACAACATTATTATTTCAGTCATCCCCTCTCACTCGCACGTCTATTGTTCGCTATTATTAGTTCCTCTGGAATATACTTCACGCAAGAACGCTAGAAGTGCTAAGCGGTGGTATGCAATTTACGACAGTGTGCCCATGCACGTAAGGACGCTATCGCCATGCATAAAACCACATCTCTTTAACGAGAATCACACCAGTGTGCACATAAGGACGCTATTGCCGCGCGCCGCTCCACCGCCTCTAGCGTTCTTTTTAGAGCTCGTCTATGCTAAAATGACGCGCCCCACTCCTTGGTTTTGTATGACAAGTAAATACAAAACCAAGGAGTGGGGCGCGTCATTTCAGCTTAGACGAGCTCTACGTGAAATCATATTTATAACTATAACTTAAGTTGAAATTCCATGAAATGTCGCATTTCCCGCGTACACCTACAAAAAATGATGTCCATCGATCGGGAATTTAATAACAAAAAAGAAATAAATTTTGATTAAATGTCGCAAACAGTAGGCTTTCTAAAATAATTCAGTGTAAATAAATTAATGAATTATTTATAGAACGTGTAAATGAATCAACGCTAAATAAGTAACTACTTTGTTAGGGACATCATTCTGAGAAATCTTAATTATGAAACCGATTTGATTATAGCAACTTTGTTTTTCACTTCTCCGTACAAATCAGTATTAACTATTATCCGTATTCAAACTGAATTATCTCAAAAAGCCTTCTTTGAATTGAGTTTTCAATATGGGATACGTTTTATTTTAGTATACACGAAAAAGCAAAATGTTTGCTTTCAGACTTAGATTATATACAAATAGTCTAAGCTTTCAGAGTATCAGTCCCGCAGAATAACAATGACCCCGACAGTTCCATACATTTGATAGATTTTGATAAAACGTAGCTCTTATATCTATAGACATACTGTTCATGACACTGTCAGATCTTTGACGTTTTACGCATTATCAATCCGCGGGGCTTATGACAACATATTTTACCCCCTATTGTAACCCCTAATGCATAGGTAATAAAAGCCAACTATTGCATACAGGCAAAGCATACAACGGCCCCGATGCGCTGTGCCACCCTCTCCCCGTCCCCTTGTCTCCCCGCGCCGCCACAACGCCGCCGCCACCCCGCTGCCTCACCCGCGTTGCGTCATCACATCACGATGCCTAGGTTAACTAAATACCTAAATATGTTGGTTACGTGGGGCGGGCGGCGGGCCAAACTAACAATATTCATAATTCATAATATATCAATAGATGTGCAAGCGAGAGGGTAAATTTATTGTTTAAGTTAGGGCATGATCAATCACGATTTGGCGATTATTGCTAAGTTTATTATAAAGAAATTAATTACACGCTGCCATTTTCTTGCTTGTTGCATACAACTAGAGTGGAGTAATGAATCATTGGCTGAAAGTGGGCACAGTTGTGCCTCTGCCATCCCGTATGGGAAATGGCGTGACGCTATGTTAAGTTTTGCATACAATTAAATTGACGCAACAAATGACTTGCATGGTCTAAACAAAACGTAAAATTATAAAGGTATATTAAACAAAGCGTCACGCTTTTTCCCATACGGGGTGGCAGTGGCATCACTGTACCCAATTTCAGCCAGTGATTCAATGATCTATTTTGCGTGACAGGAGGCTAGCCTATCGTCGCAGCTATGTAGTAATGAAGGTTTTCTCACAATGTTTTTTACCACCATTAGAGTGTGCGTATAACGTACTTAAGATAAGATGAAATGATTGATTTCATTGGTACATAGTCAGCACCAGGATTCGAACCTTCACCTCCTGCGTGAGAGGCAAGCATGAAACCCACTAGATGACGGAGCTCTTTTTTGCAGTAAAACCTTTTTAAGAAACATGTGTGTTGTGGGACCACCACATATATGTTCAACGTTTGATTCCAATTTCAAACTCTGAATCGAAATGCAGTTGTATCGTGAAAGATTAAGTTCAAGTCCGTGAAATTTATTTGCTTTCATTTTTTTTAAATAGTTAGAATATATTAAGTTTGTTATGATTTTGTAATAATAACTTTTCAAATGATAACAATATGATGTTTTTAAACACTACGATACAAGGAAAGAGATTTTTTACTTATCACATCTTAAAAACATAGTTTGATGAATATTCTGAATCAAACTTTTTGTGAGAAAGATTGTAAATACTTTTGAATTATTTAGGTAACAGATTTGCAATTAAACTTTTTTCACGACATATGTGTGATGTGGGAATACCACATATTTTATAACATTTGATTCCAATTTCAGACTCTGAACCAAAATGCAGTTGTATCGTGAAAGAATAAGTTCGAGTCCTTTAAATTACTTTGTTCTCTGTATTTTAAATGGTTAGAATATATAAAGTTTGTCATGATTTTGTAGTAACAACTATTTCAAATGATGACATTATGATGTATCTTTAAATGATAACGGCAGTTTAATATCTCATCTTACTAAATCATCTATGAAAACCATCTATACCAAAGAAAAACATTTATTTCAATAAAAAAAAGATACTATTACAGAAGACATAACACACCACATAAAATATATTTTAATAATTGCAAGTTCAAATGACTTTCTTCGTTATTATTCCGAGTAATTAATGCAAAGGCTATTGTCACAGAGTCCATTTATTTTATTTGATATTTGAGGTTTTTCCAACCAGTAATTATATTATCTTTGGTTGTTTCGTTTGATTGTTTTTGTCCATACGTTTTTCTTTAAAAATATTTCGCGATGTCTTTATAAAATATTATTAAAGAACAAATCTGAATCATACATTTTATCGGAAAGATTTTTAATACTTTCATATTATATAGGTAGCAGATTTACAGTAAAACCTTTTTTAAGATACATGTGTGATGGATGTGTGAACAGTAAACACCACATATTTCATCAACATTTGATTTCAATTTCAGAACCTGATCAAAATGCAGTTGTATCGTGAAATAATAAGTTCGAGTCCTTTAAATTTCTTTGTTCTCATTATTTTAAATATCTATATGAAGAAATTTTAGTGAGTGAGAATATAAAGTTTGTAATTTTCGTAATTTCTTTATCCCTTTACACCCGAGAGATAAAATTCTTGTAAATGCTATTAAAATGTGGTTACGTGGTTTATTTTGTGTCCAAAACATATGAGAAAAATAGTGAAAAAAATCCTGCTGGTGCTGGTCTCCAGCAATAAGACCCTCACTATCGTGAGTTTCAGGAAATAATTGTATGTCGCACGATCGTGAGTGTGTATTATCATCAGGTTTAAGAATGGAAATAAAACCATGTTTAACCAAATTATTTTTATTTTTATTATGAGAACATAAAAGTACAATATTTCTTCTTAATTTTTAATCAGTCTTTATCATAACACACTGAGTTAAACCAAGTTATCATAATTTTAAACACTTATTTTATAGAGATCAACAGTTACAGTTTTGGTAAGTATTATGATATGGTAGGAACTTTGTTTATTTAATAATAATCAGCCTTATATATACTGGATGCTTTCTATTTATTTTTACATAATTACAGGTTTATATACATTTCAATTAAAATAATAATGAATAATGAAAAAAATAATTTAAATAGAAAATTTGAGCCAGATCACTGCCGCCGTCGCTGGGCAAGGTGCCCAGAAGACTGGCGGCGTTGCCTCGCTGTATGGCAAGACTCAGCCGTTGCCCAAGGTAGGCTCCAGCCTTCCGGTCATTTGAGGCATCGACCAGGCGCGATGAGAGTTCTTTGAACAGTACTCGCGACTCTGGGCCCCATGGACCGAGTGTTTCAACTCCAAAAGGCACAAATATGTAGCCCTGGCCAAGGGTGGCATATTTGCGCCTTTTGTTGCCTTCTGCGGTGGCCGCTGCCGCACCAGCCTTGCGAGCGGCCGCTTGTATGTGAGACTGTGCCAGCGTATCGACACAAGTCGCGTCCCACACAAGCGACCGCCCGTTTTTCCACGGAATGAGTGTCATCCCGTCCGGCCTCTTGCCATCGTCCCGCGATATTCCTGATGGTTCTAGAATCGCGGGAACGCCTGCACTGGCAAGAGCCCGGTGGTTGACATAATTTAGTGCTGCATGGCGCGACAAGCGGCCCGAGCTGCGGCGACATGCCAGTCCATGGTGGCCCAGTTGGTCAACGCCTCCCCCACAGCGGCAGCGATGTGGCTCGTTTGTCTTAGCCCCCAGCCCAAGACTTACTGCCAAATTAAAAGTCGTCCTCTCCAGCAGAGTCCCTAAGCTCGCCGAGGGGAGTGCATTCAGCCAGTGACCCGACTCCGGCTCACAACAGGTGGCCAAGAGACGAGCCCGCTCTGTATGGATTAGGCTTGATTCCACAAGGTTCTTTTGAACCTTAATACAGAGCGGCTAATCCCATAGCCTCTGTGAACACGGATTTAACGGCGGGATTAGGCTCGGGCCAGCTATGTTGGACCAAGCATTCCTGGCCTCAGTCAAGCACGCGACCTCAACGTCACCAAGTGACGGGTTAATGATTTTACCGGTGAGGCCTAAGCTGCTGTGCACTGAGGACAGAAACGCTGGTAGAGCTACGTCTGCTGGCCTGCGGGTGCCCAGGCCTCCAAGCCGGATAGGTAAGGTGGCTTGGGTCCAGCTTTTATCACTCATCTAAGTTCACATACTACAACCGATATGCTACGATCGTGCGAGTTTAAATTTCGAAGAATATTGTCGACAAACTATTGAGAAAATGTACAAAAAAGACATGATAATTTCTTCAACAACTAATAAACAATCAAATCACAGGAAAAGTATTTAAAAAATCTCTTAATTTATTTAAATAGGAGTCATTTAATTGAGCGGTCGCTCTTGTCAAAAAACGCAGCCATCCTTACCGCATCTTTTTGGCGACTGACGAGTTCAAACTTGTTTCAATACCACTACTAGCCCAGTCTGTCTGGATTTCGTTGTATGGAGAAATTCGAATAATTTCCCGGCGTTTGAAATTTGGTATGTGATGAAGTTAGGTAATAAATATTTATAGATGTAAAATAATCCAGGTATTTTTTTTACGAGAAGTTAGGTATTTTCACCTAAATAGGGAAATCCTGTATAACTCTCTGTGAATATGGCCTCGGCCTGAAATACTTTCTGTATACTTAGGTTTGTATCATTTAACATAGGTATATAAAAAAATCCAGCTTTTTTTCCATTTTGAATATACCTAAAATTACCTTTTTAATATTTTTCACTCTAGTTTCCACAGATAATGAGCTCTTTAATTTATTTACTTTTAATATGTTTTGATATCCTAAAATACATAATTTCGTTTTGTAATCCAGGCGATTTTCCTTTTTAAACATCGTGAATAAGTTTTTCCTGAAATACTGAGTGTGAACTAAAGCTCTTTCAAATTTTATTCCTTTTTTAGTTATGACTCACTGTATTACAATAGATTTTCCAATAATCCAGTCACTTTTCCAACTTTTATTTACTTTTTGGGATATATTCGCAGATTAATGCTGAAACACACTCATAGCCATTCCGTTCCGCGTAAGCACATGCCACGCCCCGCCCCTGCCACACGCACACATCACTGAGACGGATACCTACTAGAACTGGTTTGCCAAAGCGCCCGGCCCGTCGCTGCTGCCGCCTTGCACGTCGCGCTGCCACGTATTTATACAATATGCAAAAGTCCATAAGTACTTTTATTAACGGTTTTCATTTATTAACTGGTTTGCCTACACATCTTACATAACAATAGTTCGCCATTGTTCGGTCGTTTGAGCGGTATGCTTCTGCGAGTGCGGTTAAATGATTAGATATAATTTCAATACAATATGTACAACTTAACCTAACTTACGACTACAAATAATTAAATTAAATAAAGTATACTTTTCTTAATTTGTATTAATACACACTACATATCGATTTAAAAAAACGGTCAAGAGAGTCCGATCAATTAATTGGTTAGGTACCTAGGTATTACCGATGTTTTGGGTTTTTTCAGCATTCTGCTTTTACCAATCAAAGGTACCTGACATGTCTAGACCACACGGCAACAAACATCGATATCGATACATAACAAGGCTCCCACACCACTACGCCCTATCACAAATGACGACGCACTCCACTGACCAGTCGACCGGCAGCGCAGCGGCAGCTCGCATTGCTCGCACCTGATTATGCAATACGCATGATTATTCCCTCGCGTCTCTTAATATGTTATCGCCATTATTCATCCTGTAAATGAACCCTATGTATCGTGTTATGATAGTAAGTTTCAATTAGTAACAACACATTACGTATTCTAACAAATTCCTTCTGTATGATTTGTGTATTCTACCCGCAGGTAGTCTCTTTTAAGTAATATTTTACTACCGATAGCAAAGATTGCAAGCTACAACGAAGTTTGCAAAATAACTCTGTTATACTCTCCTAATTCTTTTACAATACAATTATGTCTTGATTACACTTATGATATAAGTTTAAAGAGGTTATTCTAGCCTGCTAAACATCTGTTAATACTTATGAACTAGCTATAACCTAGGATTAAATCTACACTGGGTTGTATCATTTTATGTCTCAAGTAAATAAAGATCTTTAAAAACAAACAAACAAACAATCAAAGGTACCAATTTAACATTTTTTACCCACTACCTTTGCGACCATTATTTTTCTTACCATTAGAAAACTAATTAGTCAAATAAAATTATCATCAGATGAGTTTTCGTCTGATCCATTCGTCTAAATTTATTACAAAACTATCATACAAACAAACCATCTACCTATTTTAAGCAGAACCCTGCTGCAAAGCGGGTCCCGAGCGCGGATTTAAATTAATAATTGAATACCTACCTACCATGTATTTATCCTATTTTGCTTATTCACTGGCTACCTTGAGAAATATTCTCATACGTGTAAGCTTTAACTATAGTACTCCGAACCGTTACTTAAACTATTTATTAGGTGGACTTTGCCCACGTTAGAGTGGAGCTTAGGCGGTGAAAGCCTGAATTGCATATGTGAAGCCACAAATAACTACGTATCGAAAAAGTATTCGAATCTAATTTTAAGTGACTATTATGTTCAACGAGTTATGGTTGAAAATGACCTCGCTCGACTTTAGTGGCAAGTCGCGTACGGGTATGGCTTGGCAGTGTCTGTAGCGAGAGCGCAAAATTGTTTTGTTTAAGGCGCGCGCGGCGGCCGGCGCGTCTCTCGGCACACACCGTTGACAAGTAAAAACAGGTATTTTTGCGCCCCGCACGCAATTCCGTATGCAACTCCCGGCCCTGGTCTTATTATTTCTCATGAACGTCATCAAACTCTTTCTATAGGATACTGCAAATACGTACAAAAATCTATGCTTACTTAGTACTCGTAAATTTTACCTCTCTATCGGATAAACTCAGTTCCCAAATAAATACATGAACAAACAGATAAATGTGGCAGAATGAGGGCTATGGAATTCCCACTGATAGGTACTACCAATGCCTACACTAATCTCAACTCACTAACTATTTGTAAATAAAACAATTCCATATGTTAGACGTAGGTATACATCACGTGCATGTGCAAACAATCATTTTAGCAAATTCTACAGATAAACTAGCTGCAGTAGGTAACTAACATGAATGATGTACTAGATAGAGATATAACAACATTATTATTTCAGTCATCCCCTCTCACTCGCACGTCTATTGTTCGCTATTATTAGTTCCTCTGGAATATACTTCACGCAAGAACGCTAGAAGTGCTAAGCGGTGGTATGCAATTTACGACAGTGTGCCCATGCACGTAAGGACGCTATCGCCATGCATAAAACCACATCTCTTTAACGAGAATCACACCAGTGTGCACATAAGGACGCTATTGCCGCGCGCCGCTCCACCGCCTCTAGCGTTCTTTTTAGAGCTCGTCTATGCTAAAATGACGCGCCCCACTCCTTGGTTTTGTATGACAAGTAAATACAAAACCAAGGAGTGGGGCGCGTCATTTCAGCTTAGACGAGCTCTACGTGAAATCATATTTATAACTATAACTTAAGTTGAAATTCCATGAAATGTCGCATTTCCCGCGTACACCTACAAAAAATGATGTCCATCGATCGGGAATTTAATAACAAAAAAGAAATAAATTTTGATTAAATGTCGCAAACAGTAGGCTTTCTAAAATAATTCAGTGTAAATAAATTAATGAATTATTTATAGAACGTGTAAATGAATCAACGCTAAATAAGTAACTACTTTGTTAGGGACATCATTCTGAGAAATCTTAATTATGAAACCGATTTGATTATAGCAACTTTGTTTTTCACTTCTCCGTACAAATCAGTATTAACTATTATCCGTATTCAAACTGAATTATCTCAAAAAGCCTTCTTTGAATTGAGTTTTCAATATGGGATACGTTTTATTTTAGTATACACGAAAAAGCAAAATGTTTGCTTTCAGACTTAGATTATATACAAATAGTCTAAGCTTTCAGAGTATCAGTCCCGCAGAATAACAATGACCCCGACAGTTCCATACATTTGATAGATTTTGATAAAACGTAGCTCTTATATCTATAGACATACTGTTCATGACACTGTCAGATCTTTGACGTTTTACGCATTATCAATCCGCGGGGCTTATGACAACATATTTTACCCCCTATTGTAACCCCTAATGCATAGGTAATAAAAGCCAACTATTGCATACAGGCAAAGCATACAACGGCCCCGATGCGCTGTGCCACCCTCTCCCCGTCCCCTTGTCTCCCCGCGCCGCCACAACGCCGCCGCCACCCCGCTGCCTCACCCGCGTTGCGTCATCACATCACGATGCCTAGGTTAACTAAATACCTAAATATGTTGGTTACGTGGGGCGGGCGGCGGGCCAAACTAACAATATTCATAATTCATAATATATCAATAGATGTGCAAGCGAGAGGGTAAATTTATTGTTTAAGTTAGGGCATGATCAATCACGATTTGGCGATTATTGCTAAGTTTATTATAAAGAAATTAATTACACGCTGCCATTTTCTTGCTTGTTGCATACAACTAGAGTGGAGTAATGAATCATTGGCTGAAAGTGGGCACAGTTGTGCCTCTGCCATCCCGTATGGGAAATGGCGTGACGCTATGTTAAGTTTTGCATACAATTAAATTGACGCAACAAATGACTTGCATGGTCTAAACAAAACGTAAAATTATAAAGGTATATTAAACAAAGCGTCACAATTTTTCCCATACGGAGTGGCACAGGCACAACTGTACCCACTTTCAGCCAGTGATTCAATACTCCATTTTTCCTAACAGGGGGCTAGCCTATCACCGCAGCTATGAAGCAATGAAGGTTTCCTCACGATGTTTTCCATCACCATTAGAAAGTCCGTATAACTTACTTAAGATAAATGACTTATCTCATTATGGTCAGCACCGGGATTCGAACCTGCATCTTCTGCGTGAGGGGCAAGCATGAAACTTTCACACTACACCACGGAGTTCTTAGTTATTCTGTAATAATGATATTGATAATACTATAAACAGCATAATTGGTTTATAACTATAAACAGTTGCATACAAACTAAACTAAACACAAGCAAAACAAAATTTTTATGTTTTCATAAAACTGCAGCATCGGCTCCTCCACCCCAGACTGTCATCACTATACACTCATGTAACAGTGATGTTACTTGCAGCTGCGACACAATCACCAAAACACATGAGATAAAATACCTCGGCGTCATCGTTGATGAAAAATTAAATTTTAAAACCCACATCGAGAAACTATCAGGTCGAATCCGCAGAGTAGTGCACATCATGCGACAACTTCGTAACTCAGCAACTATGGACACAATGAAAACTGTATACTTTGCTCTCTGCCAATCACAACTTATATACTGCATCTCATGCTGGGGCAGTGCAGCTAAGACAGCGATAATAAAGGTGGAAAGAGCTCAACGGTCCGTTCTCAAAACTATGATGAGCAAGCCTTATAAATTCCCAACCGACACTCTATACAAAGAAGCTAAAGTGCCCAGCGTTCGTAAACTTTTTATCCTCAGAGTAACCCTAACAACGCATAAAATGACTGTAAACTCGGATAATTATTCGCAGTTGCTGAAAAACCGAGTGTTTAAAATTCCAACTCCTCGTGCTAGAACCGCTTTTGCCAGTCGATTTAGCCCATACATTAACGCACATGTTTACAATCAAATAGTAAAGTCTTGCGAAATAAAAAACATGTCTCTCTATGAAACCAAAAAAGCTTTACAGAGATGGCTGGAGACAATCTCATATGACAAAACTGAGCTACTACTTGCCAATATTACCTGATATTTGTGTGGTATAAATACAAATAATAAAATTACGATGTATAAATACATACCTATTTACTTTATATATAATGTAACTGCTAATATTAAAACTTAAATTTACTACCTATTTCATATTTTACCAAATTATTTGTTACTATTTTCTCTTTTATGACGTGCAAATGGCGCGTGACGTACCAATCAACTGTAAATCGTGTAATTTGATTCCCACGACACAGGCTTGCCTAGTGTGGGAGTCACCGGCAACTCATTGTATGTTTTTCGTATTGATAAATAAATATTTTTTCATTTTTCATTTTTCACAAGTTTTTGACGGAATCTGGGTAAAATTATGCAAAGCAGCACGCCTTTTTCTATACATACGTATATTATGTTATTGTATTATAAGTATGTATGGAAAAAGGCGTATTACTTTATTGCGCTTAATTTATTGCATTCATCTAAGGCTGCACTGACTGTGTTAATTCATTCTAAAATAATATATTATGTTAATATAATATGTTTCTACAATTCTAGGCTATAAGCTCTTAGTAATAAGCAGTATACTGGCATGTTACACAAAATTACATCCGCTTTTCAGGTACACTCCGTTCACAGTTATTTTACCTCCACATATATCTGTGCCTCTCTTTCTAGCTGTCAGGATCCCGTACAGCTAGAAAGAGAGGCAAAGGTGTACCTGAAGGTAAAATAACTGTCTACGGAGTGTAGAACCCGTTGAGCAAGAGTATTAGGAATACGGCCCTGTGTGTGTGTGTGTGTGGTAAAGATGAGAATAATGGTTGATTTTTTTTATTGGTTAATGGTTAGTTGATAAATAAAAATATCGATAATTATTTTGGTTGAAAATATTAGTTAACACAATAAAATGAATAAAACAAACAATCAACCATTCACCTGCCTGACCGATCAATAAAAATATCACTTTCGTAAGGAACATCGCCCCAACAGTAAATGTGTTTTATTATAAGAGAAATAGAGCATACATTGAACAATCATTTATTCACCGTTCGATCGAATATTATTAATATTATTATCAAATGGTTATTTGATATCAAATATCCCCAACAGTAAATAATGTGTGTTATCGTAAGAGAGATAGCGCCTACAATTGAATGCACGCGTAACGAACGAAATTGAACACCTGACACCTGTGCCTGTGACGTTGCCGCTCCGACGAAAGAAGCAGCGCGGCACGTGCGGGAAGTCGGGAATGCGCGACGTTGCCATTTGCCAATTTGATAATTATCGATATCGGAACGAGTTGATAAAAATATTAGATGATATTTTTATTCGATTGTGTTAAGTTTGTTTATTGAATATCATAGTTAAATAAAATTATTTGTTAATTTTAATGGTTGATGGTTATATTAATCATCTCTAGTGTGTGGGTGTGCTTCGACGTGTGACGTGCAGTACCCGGCGTTTGATTTGGCACGTCTCGGGGACGAGACCCGTGGAAGGAGGAAAACTTACGCGTCGAGAAAGTTTTCGAATTTAAATGTCAGTGACTCGTATGTACAATGCCATTGGGTTCAATTCATGTAAGCTCGAACACTTTTTCGCGCTGTCAAATATTCCTGCTAGAGCTACCGAAGTGCGACGAGTATTGATACTCGGCGTTTGAATTGGCGAGGGAGAGAGAGAGAGAGAGTGAGATGAGACCCGACGTCCCAAATCAAACGCCCCGTACTGTACTTCAGTGTGCTGTTTGTGTGAATGGACTTTAGCACTCGTTCAGACTAGCGGCGGCGGGAGCCGCGTGGTTTGAAAATTGTGCGGGCACCGTGCGGGTCTATTTCCTTAGGAATGTATCGTTCAGATACAACTGCGTGGCTCCCGCCAGACAACTGCCAAAAAACAATCGGTGAACTAACCGCGCGGTTGTGTTTGAACGATTACTTACATTCCTAAGAAAATAGACCCGCGTGGTGCCAGCACGATTTTCAAACCGCGTGGCTCCCGTCGTAGTCTGAACGGGGCCTTATAGCTGGCCTTGATTGGATTGGAAATTCTTTGGTATAAAGCCGATTTTCCCCTGGATTATTGGAAAATCTATTGTAATACAGCGAATCATAACTAAAAAAGGAATAAAATTCGGAAGAGCTTTAGTTCACACTCAGTATTTCAGAAAAAACAAATTCACGATGCTTAAAAAGGAAAATCGCCTGGATTACAAAATGAAATTATGTATTTTAGGATATCAAAACATATTAAAAGTAAATAAATTAAAGAGCTCATTATCTGTAGAAGCTAGAGTGAAAAATATTAAAAAGGTAATTTTAGGTATATTCAAAATGGAAAAAAAGCTGGATTTTTTTATATACCTATGTTAAATGGTACCAACGTAAGTATACAGAAAGTATTTCAGCCCGAGGCCATATTCACAGAGAGTTATACAGGATTTCCCTATTTAGGTGAAAATACCTAACTTCTCGTAAAAAAAATACCTGGATTATTTTACATCTATGCATGGTATTACCTAACTTCATCACATGCCAAATTTCAAACGCCGGGAAATTAGTCGGTAGTCAAATGCCTCCTCGATTGGGCTATAAGGAGGGACCTGGCTCTGGTAACATATGTGCACAGCGTCCTGGTAGGCAGGATCTGCAACCCCGTAGTGCTGGGGGAGTTGCGAGTGTGCGTGCCGGACGGGTACGTCGGCCGCCGGCGCCGGCCGCCGCTGCTGCTGGTGCCGCGCGCGCGCACGAACCTATTGGCGCAGGCGCCGCTCACACGCGCCGCACACGCTCTAAACCTTATCTCGGATCACGTCGACCTATTCCATGTTGCTCGGAGTGAATTCAGAAGAATGACGTTGCTTGTACTGTGCTACAGTGAGCACCTATTGTAGTTTATTTTTATTTTATTTTTTAAGTAAAATATGTTTGTATGATACATACCATACCCATCGAATTGGGCTTAGCCTGTTATGATAGGTATAAGTGGAAAATAAATGAAATGAAATCATAAGGCGAAATATGCTGTTACAACTAATCAAATGGTAACATTATTTTATATAACGACGTACATATACGGCACTTATAACCGTACATATGGCAATATTCGTCTTATCATAAGGCAAAATATGCTTAGGTTACGACTAATTGAACGGTAAAATTACATCATAACACCGTAATTCAATAAAAAGTAGTGATGTACCTGAGGGGGACAAGATGAGATGAGATGTTGTTCAAGTTCAAGTTCAAATCTTTTTATTGACCATAAAATCATACAGATTGCTTAGTCAACGTCAACATAGTATTAATATTTTTTATATACTACCGCCCGTTCGGAAGTTGTGGGCTTAGGGATGGAGCAAAGAAGGGCAAGAAACTCCCCCGTACCTCTTTTAAAGTATGTTAGGGCCTAAAAAACAAAAGTAAAAAACACAATTTAGTAGTAGTAAAAACACAATTTTATGTATTACTACTTAAGTCTAAGGAAATACACTGAAGATAGACGTACTGACTCAGTCCATCGCCCCTCTTTGGATTTTTGTGCGCTGAGATGGTAAGGACCACGCAGTTTTGTCATCTAAATATTCTTTTATGCTGTAATTCTATAATAGACCGTTTTTGACATAGTTTTTGAACCTCCTTTCTGGTAGGTCCGTTGCTTCCTTAGGTATTTTATTATAAAAACTAACACACACTCCCATAAATGAATCAGCAACCTTACTGAGTCTGAACGCGGGCATAGCAATCTTATCTCTATTCCTAGTGCTAATACTATGATTATGACCTAAAGTCTTAAATAAACCTATATTTTTTGTGATTTGTTTGTACCACCACAGCCGTGCGACTGAGTCCCCAGATATTCTCTTCATAATCTATCATATGCAAGTCCTAAAAGTAGTTTAGTCTGGCCTGATTAGTTTTATTATGTTACGGTAGAGAATATTGGTAGAGTAGAGAATATCGGCAAAAGAAAGGGACAACTACAGAACTATGCTCACGTTACGTGATGTGATATTTCGTGTCACCTGACTTGATAAATCGACATTGTCAGAGAGTAGTCTTTATTATTACAAATAAGGTATATTTTGTTGCTCTTTTTGTGCTCACCGAAAACCACACGGAAATGTATGAATAGTGAATGAATACGTGAAATACATGTGATAACGCGTGTGAAATCAACTGGTTGAAAAAATATACGTTGTTAAAATTATTAGTTTGTTAAAATTATTAGTTTGTATAAATCAACCGGTTAATCTAAACTTAACCCGTTTATGACCCATTTCACATGAGGGCAAAACAGTAGAGGGCAGGAGGGAGAGTAGAGATACTGCTCTACGGGCTATTCTTTAATCGATCACCCCTTGTTTCGCGTTGAAAGGGAGACGCGTAGCCCTGTCTCTCCCTAGTATCCGCTACTGTTTGTTCTGCTCTCGTGTGAAATCGGCATAACTGTTCGTTTACACCCCCAACGTTGACAAATAATTTAAACAGGTCGTTGAATCAACGCACATCCCTAGACAGCCACGAGGCCCATGAGTACTGAGTCGTTTTTCGGTTTTTATTCTCTTAGTAACAAAATTTTTCGTACATATGGCAATATTCGCCTAATCATAAGGCGAAACGTACTCAAGTTACTACTTACCAAATGGTAAGATTACGTCATATAATAACATACACATAGACGGCACATATAACCGTATATATGGCCATATTCGCCTTACCCTAAGGCGAAACATACTCATGTTACGGCTAATCAAATGGTAAGGCTAAGTCATATAACGACGTACATATACGGCACATATAACCGTACATATGGCAATATTTGCCTTATCTTAAGGTGAAACATGCTTAAGTTACGTCTAATCGAACGGTAAAATTACTTAATAACGCCGTAATACAATAATATAGTGATGTACCTGAGGGGTGACAGAATGAGATGAGATGAGATGTACGGGAGAGTTTCTTGCCCTTCTTGTGTCATGTCAGCGCCAGACATTGGCATTCAAATTCACCATATAATGAATGAAACATAAAAGCGATTTTTAATTTTATTACCGTGGCATGAGGTTCAAAATCGCGTTGCGTCAAAAGTATGCTGGCGCTGTGTGGGGTTAATGTTTATGTATAATGAAAAAACAGAGGCTCGATAACGAAGATTTGACTGCGTGGAAAAGTGTTTGAGTTCAGATGAAATGAACCGACATTTTACTTAAGATAAAGACGGGTCAAGATAATAGGTGCACTGGGCCAAACTAAATTCAACCTTATTACGTCATTGACAGAGACGCTGTCAGTGCACCTACTATCTTGACCCGACTTTAGTATAGTCACTGATATTTCCATTCTAACACTATAACGATACGTAATTTTTCCTGTTACCTGCACAGAAAGAAAAATAGTTTAGTCTGGTCTTATTAGTTTTAATTTATATACATGGGTATTTATAGAAAATATCGGCAAAAAATGAGACAACTATAAAACTAAATTTCCCGCTCTCGTGTGAAATCGGCATAAGTTCGTTGACACCATCAACGTTACAGGTTGGCAAGAAAGTCTAGAAAATAAATAATGGCAACATAAGTGACATATTAGAGCACTATTGCGTGTTTTGATAGACAATCCAAATATGACATAAAAGAAAACACGCAGTAGTCTGAATGTTGCCATCATTTAATTTCTAGACTTTCTTGCCAACCTGTACGTAACAAATAATTTTAACAGTTATTCAGCACTAATGACTCGTGCGAACGGGCTCTAGAATCGAGTCAGGAGGGTAATTCTCACAGATTTGAATATATTAGACTCAAGAGTCGTCTTCGACTTCATTACTAATTGAATTTCAAATACCTAGTATTGAAGTCCAAGACGCCTTCAAAGGCGTATACGGATTCAAGTCTGTGAGAATTACCATCCAGACTTGAGTCTAGTTGTATTGGGCACATCACTAGGTACATCACTAGTGAAACCTGTTGCGACCTGTTGCGTGCGGCGGCGGCGCTGGCGCGCGTAACCAGTGTTGCCATCCGTACGGTAACTACCGCATTCATACGGTAGACTTATGCCCCGTACTGTAGTCAATTACCGTACGACAAATGTACGGCAATTGTTTAAACCTCAACTAATTATACTAAAAAAGTACGGTAATATGAAATGCTTAACAACTGAACGCATTTTTCCGTTCCATTCGACGTAAATGTTCAATTTGATCGCGGCAACTTTGTTTGCTTCAACGGCTTGTCCTTACGTGAATCACGTGTATGAATCTGCGTGGTACGAAACGAAGTGTAAGTCAATTTATCAAAACAATAGGCGTTTTTCCATGCGCCGGCTCTGCCCCACACCCACTCACCGGTGCCGGCTGCTTTGCAGGCATATGCAAAAACGCCTAATGGTGATCACTTACCTACTTTGCTTGGACTCAAAATTAAGTTTATTTTTGTTAGTTACAATAAATATCTGCCTGTGTAAGAAGATGCAACAACAATTTCGACTGCAGAGATCTCACTTGTAAATTGTGCTATTTGGTGCCTCGATCATTTCATATGCGTGCTGTGCGTGACCGAAAACTATTCGCGACCACGCAGTGTAAAACAAATGCAGGACTACGCGTACCTCTGCGAAAACTGGTAGATACTTTCAACACACACTTCGAGACTGTAGACATATTTAGTACACCAATACACAAATTCAAACAGCAGGTTTCGGAGATAACATCTGAATATCAGGACCTTAAGTTTTGTCAGGATCGGGATCAGCTGTAGTTTCAGTTTTCGAATTACTGAATTGTAAAAAATTTAATTACAATATATTTTTGTAGCGCGTTGGACTAAATTATTATTTTTTTTAATTTTTAATTTTTATCTATGTTTTAGATTCCTGTTTTTTTTTTCTTTTTCTTTTGTAAACACATATTTTTACAAGCTTGAGATACATATATTTATCTATATAAAATGTAAAAACACTTACATGTAAAATCATGATTATTTTGTTAACAGCAGCCCCAACTAAAATGTACCTGTGGATGATGCTGTGGGCTTCACAATAAAACATTTTTGTTTTTGTAATAGTTAGTTACATCTATGTATTGTGTAGTTGTTTTTCGTCCCAAATAAATAAAATAAAATAAAATAAAAACTAAGCTACAGTGTATCTTCAAAATTTGAGCTACCTAGTGAAGTCATTTAGTGAGTATAAACGTTTTTAAATTAGGTTTATTATCGAAATTCTGTCAATATATCTGGTCAAACAATTTGTTCATGTTTTTGGATGAGTTGTTTTTAATCAACCCAGTACTCAGTATGTAATATTTATAAGGTAAGTATAGGTATATTGTTTGGAAATTCAAATGAATAAAATCCTATAAAGAGGGTGTAACAGAAGGATGTAGTCATATTTTAGGGGGTTGTTAGGGAGAACATTCTGAGCAACTTTTACTATGAAACCGATCTGATCAGAGCAACTTTATTTTTCATTGCTCCATACGTTTTGGTCCGGGGCGGTCAGATGATTTGTAAAGAGAAGTGAAAATTAAAGTTGCTCTGATCAAATCGGTTTCATAGTGAAAGTTGCTCAGAATCATGTCCATAACAACCCCCTAAAATATGACTACATCTTTCTGTTACACCCTGTGTATTTTCTGAAAATCGGGGATATATGAAACTTTTGTGTGTTGGTAATTTTTTCCTTACAAAAATATTAAATCTGTTGATAAGTAACGGTTAACGGAGTGTACGTACATGGTAATTTTACCGTAAGTTTAGGGTAAACTTGACGTAACTCGGGCAACACAACTCGCTCAGGCAGGTTCGGACAGGTTCGCATCGCACAGAACACAATTCCTCCGCCCCGCCCACCCGGCGCGGGCGGTCGGAGTCGGAGTGGCGGTGATTAGGTACTTTATTTATTTATTCAGTTGAGTGAGTGTCAGTGTTGAGTTTAATCGTCAGAGGCTCAGAGCATAATATAACAACAAGCGTAGGGAAGCAGTTGTTGCACCCCATTAGGAGAAAAAAAGGGTCCCAAAATTTCCATACATTTTTCAGACTTCATTCGTTACGACTCTATACGACGACATTGGGGGTGATTGGGGAGGCAGCGCTCATGCGGCTCACGTCCGAAGGAAATACCTTGGTATGTATCTACAGCCCATCAAGACATTAATTTCCAATAGTCCAATTTCATAGTTTCATAGTTCATAGTTCAATGGCAGGCGCGGCGGTCAAACAAATTTAAGGTTAGTTTCGCTGACAAGCCACGTGTTTTTATAGATTTCATAGTACCTGTTCACTGGTACCTACCTATTTTGACATATTAGAAATAGTTTTGATTGATTCTGAGCGAGTGGCGACTCTCTTTTCTAGTCATAATGAGAGAGGTTCATTAAATACCTACACCCGTCATGACCCATCGATCGCGTAAAAATAACGCTAGCTTCAATACATTTTGTATTGAAGGAATCCAGCGCTCTTTTTATGTGACGTGAACTGTACCTACGGTCAGAGTGTCGATGAGGGGGCGGAATAATACACAACACAATAAACTAAACAAATCTCTCAACCAACAGCCTTGCAGCCAGTTCATCAGAGTTCATCTTCATGCTTCGAACATGGCAGACCAGTATACTGTAGATTTGCTAAAAAAAAAAGGGGGCTCTTCGACCCTGATCGACGCATTTCGAGGTAAGTTTTCCGCATTCCACCCGTTTGTCTAGCTAGTTGGCTTGGTCAGCTAGTAATCATGTTTTGTTGTGATTGACTGGATTATACAGGCTCTGCAAAGTTTCTGTAGCTCTGAGCGAGCGGTGACTCTCTCCGAGAAGCATAGGGTAAGGGGTGAGTGAGAGAGATACCGCTCGCTCAGAGGCAAAAACACTTGGCGCGAACTGTACCTGCCTACCTAGATCTTTGTTTTTGTGTTTTCATTGGATTCTGTGTCAAACTTATGCTGGTGGTATTGTTATCTGACTGAGTTTGACATACCTAGTGGGCTTTTTAGTAGCATGCTGCGGTACGGCACTTACTAACAATAACTAATAAAACTAACTAGAGTGTTCTACATTGTATTTACATTGGTTCTCTCATCATTCAGATGCTAAAATTGATGCAGTCGCATTGGGGCTACTGAAAGAAAATGATGTAGCATCCTTAATCCCATTAATTGGTGATAGAGTAAAGTTTCAAGCTAACCTGTCTATGTGGAAGGCTGACAATCAATCAGTGAATGTTGGGGTTCGTGTTTTTACTTCCATGTTTTATAATAACAGTTGTTCACATAATAGGAAGTGACCAAAAACATAAATATAGTAACTAGTCTGTACGATGACGTCCTACCAGAATATTAATATTGACAATACAAGGCTTCCCTATTATGTGGACAGCTGCATGGGTTGTTCTCAAGTTCATATATCAAAAGAATGGTCTTTTGATAAAGAAAAGATTAACATTGCCTAATAAGTTTCCAAAATCATCCGCGGTTTTATTACATTATTATTATCTGTTTTAGTCTCATTATCATCCAAGGTAATGAAGTAGGTACAATCAGGTGATTTCATTCAAAGAGTATGGAGTCGTCTCCTTGTGCGACTGTGAGATAGTACAACTGTCTTAATATTTTGAATAGAATAAACAAGTTTAACTCTTCCCTGACTGGCTATAGTTGGGTGGGACAGTCGCGATTTTGAACCCTATGCCATGATAATACTCGGTAATTCAGGGGTTAAAAGATGCATTAATTGTTCTTAATAAAAATAGTCAGATGGCAGGCTAAAGAAAAAGACAGTACTAGGTATATGGCTAAGGATTTTTTTTCACTAACTGAACCTTGCTAAGTTTCTTGGATGAAAATGGAACCAATTTTAATGAATACTCGTACATTTTTATATGTGGAACTGTAAGATGACTGGGTTTTTTTTACATTTTTCGATGAACTTGTAAACAACCCACTGCATGAACTTTAACCATGCACATCAGAAGTATATTTCATACTGCCTGTCGAACCAAGAGGATCTCCTGTTGTCAAATTTGTGTTATCGGTCTGTGCATGGAATTTTTCACTATAGTAGTATGTACATACTATACAGGGTGACATTTTTGCCGACCATATTTTGGTGATTGATAGTACCCATGAAATCAGCTGATGGAGTCAATGTACTGAGGGCCAAACCTTTTTATTTGCGACCATTATGTTTCATGGGGAAGTTATTGTTCGTAATGATGGGTACGGTACGATCAATCCCCAAGATATGGTCAGCTATTTAAATGTCACCCTATTTATGTATATTACCTCGGTTTCCAAAACCTTAAGATACCTATGGGCTATCATTTAGATTAGAGGCCTGGAGCAGTTACACAAATTGTGGCAAGTAGATTAGAAATTGAGCCAATTACACTGTGAATGCAGAATGATATGTGTTAGTGTCGTACCTTAATATTTGCATTTTTATATCTAGGACTCTTCGCAATCATCGGAGCTGGTTATTTATGAATTGCAACAGGATGAAGTTGGAACTTTGGATGTAACAGAATGTACACCACAGCCTGACCGAGATAAGGTTAGTTTAGTGCTTTGTTCTTTATCAGTAAACCTTTTCATGCTTAATAGGAATAACTAGCGCTAACATGAAACATAAAACTATTTTTTTTTTTATGTTTCTTGGGGAAAGTTTTTCATAATGATGGCTAGGTACTATTATACAATATATTCATACAATATACATTCCTCAAAATATCGTCGGATAATTTAATGTCACCCTGTAAAATGGACTGCTTTCTTTTTCAGGTAAGGTCTATTGGCCTACTAGATTCCAACCAGAGGAAAGAATTAGCCCATTTGATATTAGACTCGGTGCTGGAAGTAGATCCAAATATCCAACTCAAATGGAGTGATTTTAGTACTTGGGCAAGAGGTATTGCTGAACTTTTAAAAAAAGAATCACCGGTCGTTTATTACGCCGCTTATATTGCTGTAAGTTTATTCTATCATTTTTAAAACTACTACCTAGTGGTAATTAATTGCCAGGCCGACGTGTCCTATAGATTTGTCTTTTATTGACGAAAGTAAGTTTTGTTAGATAAACACTTAACATAGTAGAGTGCTCAACCTCTAACGACCTCTGTGGCATGCGGTCGAGGCTGTGCTTCCCAAGCGAGAGGTCCCGGGTTCGAATCCGGGCTGGGGAGAAAAATAAACCCAAGTCTTGGATGTTTACATGTTTGTTACGCAGCAAAGTATGTGTCTGTATGTAAAAAATGTAAATGTTATGTTATATTACCTTGAGATTTATTATTTCCTAAAAAAACATTTGTTTTAGATGAGAGCGATCTTGTTGAGGAGGCTACACTAGCAATTACGGTTGCCGTCGAAGGAGCCACACCATGGAATGAAATTGCTAAGTTTTGGGCGATAACGGCAAAGGCGCGTCTTCAAAAACTATACAACGAAAAGGGCACTCTCCAAGATTATCTCAATGAGTATCAGATACTCAAAGGGCCCAATGGTTACAAACTTCTTCTAGCAGACTTCGATCGACTTTATCCAGCTACGGGCGCAGATATATGTATTACGAAATTCAATTCAAAACATCTGTGATAATATTATTGACAAAGGACGTTCGTTGCTTGCCTTAACCAAAAACCAATTTCTAAAATTGGAACTCACGGAGCTACTCAACGCCTCCATTGATGGTTAGTTTCATTTATACCTTACTTACTTATCATCAAAAGCTTTTATTTTGCTTCATTTCCCATACACAGGCATATCAATTCCCAGATCAGAAATTAACAACTTCTGTTCAACTGCTTCTCTATATGAGTATTTATGATTTTACAATAAAATATCTACACTATTTATTAATTTAACACAAAGATATGAACATAATGTTATTGAATCCAAAGGTTCCCGACGAACTACCTCAAGTTGTGTTTCAGATCCCTGTGGTTTTAATATTTGTGAAGTAATTGTCATAACAACAAGGTAGTTTGCTGGCATATAAATATTTTTGTTTATTGTTTCAGAAGATTCACCAAATGCCAAACTGGATGTGTCCCTGCTGCTGTTGCCCGTACTGATTAATTTAACGCCTTCAAAGGGAAGAGGCTTGAAAAACACATCCAAGGCGGTCATACGAGATAATTTTATTATGCGAGTCCCTTCTGGTGCCAACCTAGAGTCACGTTTAGCAGACCATAGAGAAACATTGAGAGTATGGAAGAAGACATTTCAACCAATTGTTGTGTACATCGGTGAGTCCATCACGTCTATCGAGAAATGTTATGTTGTTGTGGAAGATACGCGTTATGAATTACCAAATCTCATTGCTGCCGTTGACGTAGTTTTCAAAATATTCCAAGCTACTGCTGCAGAGTACTCCATATTATCTCATGATTGACACTCCAGCTGGTTCGTTTGTTAGTTATAACTATGTTTGTTTGTCTTGAGGAGTTCGTTTGTTTGAAGAAGTTATATAACACATTGAGTAAACGCCTTTTATATACGAATGATTCAAGTGTGGGCACGTCACTTTCTAACCCGATCGGCTCTTAAAGTCGTACCGGTTCCCGCCCTTGCGTAAGTGCATAAAAGTGATCTGGTGATAGGTTTTTCAACATTGTACATATATCCTAAGTTCTGTTTAAAACACCCTTGTAGGTGGACTTATTTCTAGCAAAAAAGAATAAGTGGTTGTAAATTCTGTAAATATTCTGACATTGTCGGCACTGCCTGCGTATAGCTGCAATGGCGTGCATAATTGTGTCTGTACGCGCGCAGTGTGGTCAATACCTATAAATGTTTGTGACTAGTAATTTCAAGTCCAGTTAGGTATCCAATTATGGTGAGTTCTTGCCTCAACCTCCTCTGCTACTTATCTTGTGGTGGTCCATTTATTTTCATTATGTTCAATTGTGAATATGATGATGTACCTATGCGTGTGGCAATTCATTAATTAATTATAAAAAAGTTATTCACAGATTAACTAAAACAGTGTTTTGTTCTCTTCACACGTCGAGTAAATATCGAATGTCAAAAGCGAGACAAAACACTGGATACGTTATACAGTGAATAACTTTTGCTTGCTTTGCGGAGAATTCGAGTAAAACAATTCCTCTGAAAGCTTCGTTTTGTTAAACTTTTTATAAAATTCCTATGATTGATGTATACACGTTTTTTGAGATATCTGGCTGGAATTCGTTACAAGGACTAATCGTCAGGTTGTAACATAGTCAATAATCGTCAAGCCAATCTTTTAGAGGAAGCAAAAGAGAAACTTTAGAGAAGAGTAGAATTGGTTTTAGTCAAATTGTTTGTTACAAATTGCTTTTAGTCGAATTCTCCGCTGCCTTTTTTATTAGAAAGGCCGTTAGTGTAAACTTTTTTTATCTCGTTTTCTATTAGGCCGAGTTACGTTATAAGAAATATCTACCCTCATCTGTTATTTAATTGAATTATCGGATCTCGAACTATATAATCATTATATTATAATGTATCTAAATAGATTTTTAATACAGGATTTTATTGATAATATTTAATGGTTTTATTGATAGGCCACAATCATTTCTATATGATAAAGAAGCTGAAGTTAGGTATGCATATTATAGTTAGATAGATATACTGTTAGGTTGGAGAGGTACTACCTTATCTAGTATGTTTCGTCATATCCTGTTAACAGTTTTATTGAAGTGCTTTATAAATTGTTGTCTTATTGATTGCAGAAGCTTACAAAGACTGGGAGAACAGCTTTCTGAGGGCAGCAGGCTACGCTTTTCACTGAAGGCATGGTTGACTGATCTATTATCATAAAGTTCATGTGAAGGATGTTGGGCCGCGCTACCTTAGAGTGAACGCGCACCTTAATGCGCTGCAGTAATATTCTTCATACATTTGAAGGCTAAATCGCATTAAAAATGCGTTTCGGCCGACAAATGTGTGAAGAAAGTAACTGCGGCGCATTTAGGTGCACTTTCACCTTAAACAGCTCAATGCCCTTAATATGAACTAAATGACTATAAAGCAAGTCAATCATGCATTTAGGGGAAAGCATTACCAGCCGTTAGAAGGTCTTTTTTCCGGTCTTATAACGCTTCTGCTCGTAAAGAAAGCATAAATTACCTTACGATACGGTTTACCTAATCGTATGGTACATTTTAAAGTAACTTACTAGAAGGTAAATACGACTTAGTAAACGTTGAAAACGCTTAGTGGACAGGTTAAACCACAGTAAGTAAAGACGTAAAACGCCTTACTAGTGGTCAATTACGACTTAGGATAGGTTCAAAACGCTTAGTGGACAGGTTGAACCACAGTATGGAAAGGCGTAAGACACCTTACTAGAAGTCAATTTCGACTTATGAAATGTTAAAAACGCTTAGTTGACAGGTTAAACTACAGTAAAGTAAGACGTAATACGCCTTTCTAGAAGTCGATAACGACTAAGGAAACGTTCAATCGCTTATTGGATAGGTAAAATCACAGTAAGGAAAGGCGTGAAACGCCTTACTAGAAGTCAATTGCGATTTAGAAAACGTTTAAATGCTTATTGGATATGTAAAATCACAGTAAGGAAAGGCGTAAAACGCCTTACTAAAAGTCGATCGCGACTAAGGAAACGTTCAAATGCTTATTGGATATGTAAAATCACAGTAAGTAAAGGCGTAAAACGCCTTACTAGAAGTCGATTGTGACCTACGAATCATTCAAATGCTTATTGGATATGTAAAATCACAGTAAGGAAAGGCGTAAAACGCCTTACTAAAAGTCGATTGCGACTTAGGAAACGTTCAAATGCTTATTGGATACGTAAAATCACAGTAAAGAAAGGCGTAAAACGCCTTACTAGAAGTCGATTGCGACCTACGAATCGTTCAAATGCTTATTGGATATGTAAAATCGCAGTAAGGAAAGGCGTAAAACGCCTTACTAGAAGTCGATAACGACTTAGGAAACGTTCAAATGCTTATTGGATAGGTAAAATCACGGTAAGGAAAGGCGTAATACGCCTTACTAGATGTCGATTACAACTTAGGAAACGTTCAAATGCTTATTGGATAGGTAAAATCACGGTAACGAAAGGCGTAAAACACCTAACTAGAAGTCGATTACGACTTAGAAAACGTTCAAATGCTTATTTGATAGGTAAAATTACAATAAGAAAAGGCGTAAAACGCCTTACTAGATGTCGATTACAACTTAGGAAACGTTCAAATGCTTGTTGGATAGGTAAAATCACGGTAACGAAAGGCGTAAAACACCTAACTAGAAGTCGATTACGACTTAGGAAACGTTCAAATGCTTCTGGGATATGTAAAATCACAGTAAGGAAAGGCGTATAACGCCTTACTAGAATTCGATTACGACTTAGGAAACGTTAAAATGCTTATTGGATAGGTAAAATCACGGTAAGGAAAGGCGTAATACGCCTTACTAGAAGTCGATTACGACTTAGGAAATGTTCGAATGCTTATGACCGAACGGTCGGTGTTGATACATCTACGTATTGTTGTCCTCTAGGGAAAAATAAAATTAGGCGTCTATAATGCCTGATTCTGTTTAAAAGTTCATAATTATAGTTGGGGAACCTTTAGACATTGGTTTTAATATAAAATCTAGCGACAAAAGTGTGTTGTTTCGTGTTTGTGATAACGGAAAGCTAAATCAGCTGACAGCCGAGTGTTCTAGTGTTGTGACTCATCTGCAAGCCATTTTCATCGCTGTGCGCTACCCCTAAGTCTCAGTTTCCTAGTGCAGCTTTCAGTGGCGTCATATTCAACGGCTGTTATCGACTTGAATCACCCGTCAAAGAGTAGGCAGAGTGCACAGAAGTGTGAGTAAGTACGGCATCCCAGAGCCAGCTGTTATCGCGGAGGTTTTATTTATTCACTATGGACTGTATTGCATGCCGTGAGGACGTCGCTCGTACTGAGTTGCTCGTGTGTCATGTGTGTAATGGTACATACCATCACTCTTGTGTCAACATGACGAGTGCACAATATGCAACAAATTACGCTTTCCTGAAGGATTCCTGGCGCTGTCCCAAGCCCTCCTGTACAAGTGTTAGTCAGCGGCGTACGAGGAACGATAACACTCCTGTTGGCAACAAACAGAGGCATTGCATGCCAAAGTCGGAGACAAATCTGGTCGTCCCGCAGGATGAGCCATCATCTGAAGTCGGGGTAGCGACACCTTCGGGCCTTTCAGTAGCTCGCGTTTATACCCCTGATCCCCCGCCGTTTTCCCCACTGCCCGCATCAAATGATGTAGTGATCTCCCTGCAAAAATTCGAGGATCTGATAGATCGCAAATTAGAGCAGATGAGATCCACCTTAACTGAAACCCTAAAGATAGAGATTGCTCGAGCGACGAGCTCTTGGACAAATGAGATCCAACAGCTGATCACTAAAACGTCAACTC
The DNA here is from genome assembly GCA_963457715.1 of Argyresthia albistria. Classification (NCBI taxonomy): domain Eukaryota; kingdom Metazoa; phylum Arthropoda; class Insecta; order Lepidoptera; family Argyresthiidae; genus Argyresthia; species Argyresthia albistria. The sequence continues at coordinate 73,406 of CAUOQF010000063.1, forward strand.
TCAACGATAGAATGTCCGAAATTGAAAGTGAGAATGCAGCCCTGAGATGCGAGCTTGAGCAGGTTAAGGACCAGCTGAAAACTTCGTCAGGAGCCGGTCTTCAACAATCGGTCAAGGAGCTGAAGGCAGAATTAAGACAACGTGACCAGATGTCTTTACTCAACGACGTTGAGCTCACCTGCATTCCAGAGTGCGAGGGTGAATCCGTTTTGCACATCGTATCGGCTGCGGCGCTGAAGCTCGGCGTGAAGCTGGACGAGCGAGAGGTGGTTAGCGCGGTGCGCGTCGGTGCTCCGCGGGGCGATGGTGTCCCTGCTGCTGCAGAGGCGCGGGCCAAGGCGAGTAGCTTGCCTCGCAAGGACCGGCCGCGGCCCATCGTCGTGCGGCTTGCTAGGCGTTCCGTCCGCGACGAGCTGCTGAAGAGCGCGAAGGTACGGCGCGGCTCCACCACAGATGGGCTGGGCCTCCCGCCTCATGTGCCTCAGAGGATGCACGTCAACGAGCGCCTGACAAAGGAGAACCGAGTCCTCTTCGCCAAAGCCCGTGAACTTGGTAAGCAGTGGCAATTTATCTGGACCAAGGATGGTCTCGTCCAAGCCAGACAAACCAAAACTTCAAAGATCTGCTACATTAGATGTGACGATGATCTGGGCCGTGTTTTTGGCAATTGCGCCAGTTCCAAGAACGTTTAAATGAGATAGAAATATTTTTATTGGATTGTTTACAGCATATTATTTTGGTTTGCACTTTTTTATTTAAACTCACTGACCTGTTCTTTTCTTTTTATCACCTGGTTAGCACTAAGTATGTTTTGTCACTTTTAGATGTTGTTATCCTCGCGAATAAGTCACTTTGTTATAAATCCTGTAACTCACGGGGTGGTTACGGCCTGCGGTGTGTATGCGCAGCGGCGAGTAAGGTAATGATGACTCACATAAAACTGGTTTCTGAGATCCAAATTACAACACAGTTCATTCATGATAACTTTTCTTACACACACGTATCTCACTTACTTTTACACTATGTATTGATATGCACTATGTTATACCTATCTTCGACTTATACCGATTTACATTGCGTCTATTCACATGTTAGCGGAGCTTAGCAATAAGTTGCTCAATATTTCTTTCTGGAACGCGGGGTCATTGAACACTGGTCATGATGTGCTCACTGCTACAATATTACAAAAATCACCCGACATTGTAGCAATTAACGAAACTTGGCTTAGGGACGGTGAAGTAGGACGTGCGCCGATAGTGCCCGGATATAGACTGCGGCATGTAGCTCGCTCAACTGAGGTAAGACAAGCGCGCAGCGGTGGTGTTGCTTTTTACATCAGGATAGGTTTGAAAGCGAGAATCTACCCTCATCCGCCGTCAGAGTCCAAAGTTGAACAACTTTGGCTATGCTTAAACATGCAATCAACAAAAATAATTGTAGGCACTGCCTATCGACCACAGTGGATGCAGGTAGACGACTTCTGGACGCACTGACGGACTCCATAGCAACCTTCTCAAAATTTGACCGCATCGTCCTGACTGGCGATTTTAATATTGACCTTCAAAACAGTGGGGATATGACGCATAAGCTCATTCAGTTTCTAGATTATACTAATTTGGTAAATTGTATAGACGAGCCAACGCATTTCACCGATTCTAGCGCCACGCTTATAGATTTGTTCTGCACTAATGCTTGTGTTGCTCGGGTCTGTATTGAACATATACCTGACCTTGGTGCACACGCATTTTTGACAATAGCAATTAAGGTAAAACGGGAGAAAATACCAGCTCGTAAAATCACGTATAGACCAATTAAAAACATTGACATGCTTTCTTTTGACAGTGCCATTCATGGATTCAATTGGGACACAGTTTTAGACCATGAAAGTGTAGATCACATGTTGAAAGCTTTCGAAATATCTGTCCTTGAGATTTTCGACAAATATGCCCCCGTAAAAACGTCTACTCTAAGGGACAAGCCTATGCCTTGGCTGACAAGCAATGTTCGGTACATGATGCACCTTCGGAATAGTGCTCATGAGAGTTATAAGAAATCAAAATTACCAACTCACCGTCAAGAATATAAGTTACTAAAAAATTTAGTAAGTGCATCTTTGCTTGCCGAGAAAAAGGCGTTTTTCGAGGATCATATCAACAAAAATATTAAAAAACCTAAACTGTTATGGAAAAATCTGAGAGAAACTGCCTTACCTAATTTAAAGAAATCGTTTGATCTACCTGATAATATCGGTAAATCTGACGACATAAATGCACATTTTCTTAATGTTCCAGGGGCCAACTCTGTTCGGTTGTCAGACCTTACCTATTTTGAATTTCATAGGCATGGTCCGGCTGTATTCCAGCTTCGACCTGTAAGCGAGCATGACGTGGGCAGGATTATATGTGGAATGGGATCTAACTCCTGCGGTTCTGATCACATTACTCTGAGTATGATACTTCTTACGCTGCCTTGCACTCTCAAAATTATAACCGAAATTGTAAACCAATCTCTCACTACTCACACTTTCCCGACCCCTTGGAAGAACGCGGATGTGCGTCCCATTCCAAAAAATAGCGATCCTCAAAATGCTTCTGACTTACGCCCAATAAGCATACTTCCGTTTATGTCAAAGATTTTGGAAAAGGTTGTTTACAATCAGGTCGTTTCGTTTGCAGAAAAAAATTCCATTTTGCCAAATTTTCAATCAGGCTTTAGAAAAAAACGGAGCACAACGACTGCTCTGCTCGATGTTGTGGACAATATACTCGCGTCTCAGGACTCCGGAAATGGTACTATTCTTACCCTATTGGACTATTCTAGGGCCTTCGACTCAATAAATGTACCAATGATGCTGTCTAAATTGAGTTATTATGGTTTCGATGTATCTGCGGTGAGATGGTTTGAAAGTTATCTTGGGAACCGTAGTCAGCAGGTTTTACTGAGGAAGACAGATGGCACCAGCGATCAATCACTAACCGTTTTAACTCACAGAGGTGTCCCTCAAGGTTCTATCCTAGGACCATTGCTTTTCATTATTTATAGTGCCGATGTCGTAAATTGCATTTCTCACTGTAGATACCATATCTATGCGGATGATCTGCAGATCTATATAGATTTGAACAAGCACAACTTTACTGATGCTGTTCAACGAATAAATGATGATTTAGATAGGATAAGCGCCTGGTCTACGAGAAATGCCTTAGTTTTGAACCCTGTCAAGTCTAAATACATGATCCTAGGGTCCAGAAATCAAATCCAGACCCTTACTGCTCTAGATCCACAAGTCTCCATTTCGGGCGTGCTGATTGAACGTGTGTGCGAGGCAAGAAATCTTGGCCTGATTATGGATCAAAACTTACGTTTCGAGAACCATGTTCTTAACATGGTTAAGAGCTGCTTTTATCGGCTTAGCATTTTATATAGGGTCAGACGCTTTCTAAGCGAAGAAATGCGCATATCGCTTTGCGAATCTTTAGTCTTATCTAAACTAAACTATGGCATTACGGTGTACGGGCCCTGTCTGCTTAAACGCACTTGCCGACTGATACAGAGAGTCCAGAATGCGTGTGCTAGGTTTTGTTTCAGCATTGCTCCTCGTGGCCATATTACACCTTACTTGAACCAGGCCAATATACTCAAGATGGACGGTAGACAAGAATTACATCTAGCCTCGCTTTTGTTTGGTGTAATAAAATGGCAAATACCAAAGTATTTGTATGATAAACTGACCTGGCGGGTTTCACGTCACCACACAAACAGAACCATAACGAGCGTTTTGTCAAATCCCCGTCATGGATCAGCTGCTTTTCGGGGCAGTTTCAGGTATCTGGCTACGAAGTGTTGGAACAACTTGCCACCGCCAATTCGAGATCAGAAATCTCTTGCTCGATTTAAGATTTCGTTCAGACAACACTTACTACATCTGCAGAAGTCAGATGCCTGATTCTGTCCCGGAGAGCACCCGCGACCGCGCACTTTAACTTTAACTTTTATTTTTTTGGTATGACGTAAATCAGTCTTATGATAATCTTAATTTTTATTTGTAGTTTATCTTTTATATTAAACTTTTACATATTATATCAATTTATCTTCGTATTGTAGAAACTATATTCATATTATTAATATTTTTATTGAATAGTTTAAACTCGTTTCCTTTTGAGTTATTTATAGTATGTAGTTTTGTTAACACCCACCCAGACACTTACTTACTCACTCTCTAATAGGTACCGACAGAATATCAGCGTTGCAGAATCTCCTGGAGGTCCTGTAACACATGCTGAGTCGGAGCCGTTTCGCTGTTGCTGTACACACTTCATGGCTCCGTTCTGCCCGACCTTATTTTTACTGTTCTTTTTGTCTTGTGTTTATTTTATTTCCTTCTTGTTTCTGTTTATAATTTGTTATTGCTGTGTTTTGTGTATTGTAACAGTTGAATAAATGTGCTTTCTATTCTTTCTATTCTATTTCTATTCTATTCAACTATGAAACCGATACGATCAGAGCAACTTTTTTGACTCTGATCAAGGGGAAACACTTTCAAGCGCCTTGTGCTCCTTAACCTCAACTTTTACTCCTAAACTGATTTTTAAAGCGGTATTCCGAGGGGTGGCACTGGCAGAAGAATAACAAGTTAGTTACCTACATACATAACTATAATACATCTATATATTTTCGCGGAAGGCGGGTTGGTAGGCCTCAAAAAATCTCATTCATAAATCTCTTCATACATGCTCGCCGGTTACGGGTACTTTAGTGAATCGCCAATTAAGAGGAAAACTGATAGCTAAAACCCAGATGGCGCTTTTGTGACTGTACCTTGTTTACGTCAGTGTCAAGTTTCGGGTTTCACAGGGTTTCGATTTTTGTGCTTTTTATTGCGATAAAGAACCATAAAATGTATTCTCTGATGACCGTGCGTGAGCTTTCAACTGAGATTCGAAGGAGTAATGCGACAGTAGCTGGAAAAAAGCTCATCTGGTAGAAAGGTAAACATGTAAAGAATTCGACGTTATGTTTCGCTAGCGGTTTATAATAGTAATAAATGTATCCCCTACTTTTACATTTGAAAGAAAACTTTGTTTACAAAATACTACATACAATTTGACAGTTCCCGTGTCACACTAAGGTACAATCGCGAATGCGCCAACTAGCGTGAGAAATTGTCAGTTTTCCACCCAATTAGGTGTTGGAGCTTACCTCCGGCGCCATATACCGCTTGGTGCCCACGCGCGTGGTCGATGGCACGTCCACGGAGTCGCTGGCCACGTTGTGGCGCACCGCCAGCCCCAGGTCGCCGATGACGCACGTCAGGTTGCTCTTCACCAGGATGTTCTTGGTCTTGAG